>JARFJB010000902.1:4020000-4035000 GCA_036346205.1 Vesta saturnalis | reverse complement strand
AGGTCTCCCAACCGCTTGTACATTTCGCCCTAGTAAATAGTCTTTTTGTATGTTTCCTCTGTTTCGTGAGTTCTTCAGTCAACCAAGAGACCTTTCCGTTTGATACCCTCACGGTTAGAGCACAGTTATCTTCAAAGGTAGAAACAATAACTCCACGGCTGTCTTTAAGTTTGAGTCGTTATGAATCGAAGTGTTGATTCCCGGCAAGTAACTATTTATGTCCTCCTTATAAGACGCCCGGTTCATTTTGCGCGGGTTTCCACGATATTCAACCATTTTGGTTGTGCCTGTGATTTTAAATTGTATGTATGTGTAATCTAAACACATTTCTTTTGCAGAGACATGCCAGTTGTTAACAAATTTAGCCATAAATGAGCTGCTATTGTATATCAATTATCTTCTGCCTACGCCCTGTTGGTCTCCCTTATCCATTATGTTCAAGTTATGTGCTAAAGTAAATTGTAGAATTGACTCAGCTCTGTGTTTCTGCTACCCTATATGATATTATGTGCATTTACTTCGCATCCTATAAGTAGCTGTGATCCATTTCCTCTACAACTACTAAATCCTTTCCTACTGTGGATGGTATGCCGATGCGAGTATAGTCTCCCTCGGTCCCCTTCCGTTGGATACTACTTTCACCGCTACTAGGTCCTGTGAACAGATATTTCTTAACGGTAATGTGTTTATCTTTTTTTTATCAATAGACAGGTCTCGAGCCTGTAGGTGGCTCTGCTAAAACTGAGCTCTCCCCCACCGCTTTAAGACCATGTATTTCATCTTGATTTATACGGGGTTGTTGAATTAGAGCTACATCGCAGCTCTCCGCCTGGTAAAGATATACATCCAGCCGCGAACCATCGTTCTGTAATTACTTAAATTAATTTTTGAACTTGTTATTTATTTTAATTGGGCTAGTGGTGCTTCCGAACCGAAAAAATATAACTTTGATACTTAAGTGATTTAAACGAAGGTACTAGATGATTTTATTTTACTTGATAATTATTCAAATAAACGATTCCTTTTGTGAGTTTGGTTTATTTCAACACTAGTATAAATATTTTCTGATCCCACTTCAAATTTAGTGGAACTCTGTAGTATCTATCAATAAAATTAGTTTTTCGTGCATCGAAAGAAACGCTTTGCCTGGATCAATTTCTATGTGTAACCGAGTGCTACCCATCTTATTTTTTTCATATTGAGATCACACTTTTTATGTGCAGGCGTAGGTTTTGTACTGCACCCACCGTAACCTCGTAGCAACTTTCTTCCGCCTGTACAATTTTGCATTAGAAAAGAGTACATAAGGTAAAAAGGAAAGGAAAGGTCACGTATTTAATTCCCTCACCAAGGGGGAGGGCGGGCTGCTCGAGCTTTCCGAGCTCCTTCAGTCACAATCATGGATTCCCAGCATACATACATACATTACGTATATATGTATGGTAGGATTAAGGATGGGTGTGGTCAAGATAGGATCGGAAGGAACGGAGTTAGGGTTCTGAGGGGGGAAATACTACCCCAGCATTCGCCTAAGCAGCTGCACATGGTGTGCATATGCGCAGTGACCATGTCGCTACATGTATATGAGGAAAACCCCCTGAAAGAACCTCATGCAAGGTAGACAGTAACGGGAATCGAACCCATTACCTCCCGAATGCTAGGAAGGTCGTGTCACCACTACGCTACCAGCTCGGTGTAAAAAGGAAACATTTACGAAGTTATGACATTAGCCCGAGTAGTGCTATTTTTAATTTATTTACATTTTTATACCGATTTACATCATAAAACAAATACGAGGGACAAGCCATTATTAATGAGAATGCAGCAATTAGACAGGCCATGGAAAGTAAAAAATGTAGCCTCAGTAAGAGCAATTCGTTATTTGACATGTTCCGCTTCATTTACTAATTTGTCTTAAATAGCATTTGAAAAAGATAGCTTTAATTTTAGCAAGTGTAGTGAAAAAATGGAATTAATAAGGAATTCGAACGTGGAAGAACTAAGTTGATCACCAAAAAGCCGCAGGCCCTCCCATTACCGCTGTGACAGAGGAAAACATTGCAGCTGTGAGGAAGATTATGGAAGCAGATAATAGAACTAGTTACGTCGTAATAGAGGCTCAACTGGGGATTGGATGCTCATCTCTGAAAACAATAGTACACGATCACCTTCATCTAAAAAAAGTCGTTATGTACGCCATCATCTTACAGATTTTCAAAAAGCAAAACGAGTACGAATTTGCCAAGGAACTCTAACATTGCTTAAGAATGGTGGGCACCAAATTTTATCAAAAATTGTAACAGGTGATGAGAGCTACATACCATTTTTCGACATGCCAACTGGCTAAGAGACCCATGTATGCATTCATGATGACGAGGCCAAACCAATGATAATCCGAAAGCAGTGAACAATGAAGAAAGTAATGTATGGTGTATTTTTTAGTAGTACCGGTTTAGTGAGCGCTATTAAGTCAGAAGAGCAGAAGACTGTCACAGCTAAATGATACGTCGAACACTGTTTGCCGGAAGTGTCTAATAAAGTGTCAAACAAGGAAATTATGCTACATCATGATAATTCTCCCACATTGCACAGCTAACTCGCCAATATTTGGTGGCAAATAAAATTAACGTAACCGAACATCCTCGCTACTCACCGGATCTGGCAATGTGCGACTTTTAACTGATTCTTGGGCTAAAAATGAACTTACGAGGAAGAAGGTTTTTTCTGAGGAAGAGATCGATACTGCTGTTTGGTGTTACTCTAATAGTATTCCTAAAGCTGCTTAGCTTGAAGCATTTAAGCAGTGAAAGGAAAGTATGGCCAAGTGCATTATAGCAGAAGGCAATTACTTTAAACATTATTATAAGTTTTGTTATGAACGAATAATAATAATAATTTTTAATTACTTTGAACATATTTAAAACAAAATTTTGAAAAAATTACAGTGATTCTTTCATTTTCAATAATAATGGCTTGTCCTTGTACAATAAAAATAGGTTAGAAGACAAGAAATTACCACGTTAGAATTTTAGATATATAGATATATAAAAAGAACAAAAAAAAACGAATGCGTGACAAATAACACCTTGTTATGATGATTAATTATGAAGCTATATACATATATGTAAATTAAAAAAAAAACTTGACTAAAACCACCGGATAAAGATTAGTTATTTAAATTGTGTATAATGAAATTGTGACTTTTTTGTGATTTTTTAGTTGCTTTGGTATATGTGAATCCTTGCGATATTGCAGACTCGCATTCCATTAATATAAGTAATTTGATTGTTATCTCATTAAATTTGGAATTTACATGAGTTCTACATACATAAAGACAAAATTTACGTCGAGTGGGGCTTGAATCTCGATAGCACCGTTGGTTAGCACGGTACACTAGCAAAGTACAGGTCGTTGGTTCAAATCCTACTCGAGGTAAACTTTTTATTTATGTATTTAATAAAATTAATAATAATTTTTAATAGACATTTATATAGTATTAATATGTAGTGTGCGATTACATATTAATTGCGTTCCATCTGAGCATAAATAATATTTCGTATTCGTAATAACCGTTTTAAACCATGTGTACCTACATATTTTAACCATCATAAATTACCTTTTTCGATTGAAAACTTTTCCGTGTGTGTGTATAAATCCTTTTTCAATTTACATTCAATAAAACGTACATAAAAGTGCAAGGCCATTCGTTGTAGCCACCAATGGCTGTTGATAAACGAATTGCCGACTCTCCCCTTCTTGGAATATTACCCGACAAACGAATTTTATTTACTTAGTCTATAACAAGTAAATATTACTTACTTGTTTACTGAGATACTCCCCGGGCCCAATTTATATACTCACGACCCTTAAGAACAAATTTATATATTTTTTTAAATCGTAAACTGCCTGGTCGCCCCATTTTGTTATTTGTCTCTAAACTGTTTGTATTTATAGTGTCGCGACGAATTCCCCTAGGGAAAGCCGAAGACTCCGCCAGCAACCATTGCGGGTTTGTTGTGAAGGTGGTTGGCATACCAGGCGTAACCAAAGAGGAATAATTTAACTTATTTAGTTTTTTTGCACATTATTTAGTTTATTCCTTTCTTGCATATTGTTTAGTTTATTCCTTTTTTACATATTATTTAGTTTATCCAGATGTAACGGTATAAACGGGTGGTAGAACGGGATTACAGATAAAATTGGCCTTTTTGCACCGATCAGTCAGCGTATGGGAGTGGGTAAGATGTTGATAAATTTTGCACATCCAGAATAGTAAATCGTACGTATGTCAAAGTAGTGGATGAAGACGTAATCAGATCGGTTAAGAGCGCCAGAATGTTTGGTAGTCAAAATAAGGGACGTCGTGCCAAAATTACGAATACATAGCGTGTCTAAACATACAAAAAACATACGCCTACCTACCAGCAATCAATACCAGGTGTCCTCGACAGCAACTCAGCAAACCACCTGAAAGAGGGCTTCAAAATAGCACTACACGCTTGACAAATAAAAGCGTGTTAATCACTCAATAATGTTACGTTACGTTACTACACCTCAGTGTAAATAATTAGGCATAATATAATAATCTTAACAAAACAAAAAAATCACCCTTAATGGATGCACTCTAAATGAATTCATAATCACTAGAAGTCGAATAAAACACTGAACATCATTAACGCTATCACTCAATAAAGAAACTGTAACTTCGTTACGTTAAAGCTTAAGCTCCTAAATTACCGGCAAATTTGCAATTAAAAAAAAAATTTTATGTAACACAAAAGGGGTTTTCACAGAATTAAAACAAATTTATGATACCCAAACAAAGCTATAATACATTAAAAAAAAATATATAAATGTAAACATACGATAATGCGTATAAAAAAAATAACAAATGCTTAATTGGCGACGGGAGGTCTGGCCAGAATTCTGCGTAACGTCGTTCTAAATTGCTTAACCTAAATATTTCGTGGATTATTAAACCACACTACTTCTGGGTCAATTGCCCTTTAATACAAAAATGAAAAGTGTGAAGGCGGAGCGCCAGAATTATGATTACTTACAATAATTAAACCAAAGCAACAACTTAATTTAAAAACGAGTCCGCTTTCAAACCTTCGTTAACAAAGAAAATCATTTAAAGCACACACGCAAAAGCTCTTGAAAATACTCAATAAAACACAATGTTATGCTACCTTAATGTCTAAGTTAACACCTCTTCTGTGTTACCACAATCGAAAATGAACCCGGTAACCAACGACTGCTATTACGGATACGGAATCTCCCTAGTCTGACACAAGATGATGAGTGATAATGTTGACTATTTCTTTTTTTTTCCAACGGTTCCTTGATAGAATCTCGGTAAAGTGTTACTGCGTTAATTAAAAACTTCTTTTAAAATAATGAATTGTGCGCTCAACTTGCTCGATAACTTTTATCGTTTAAGTAGTTTTCTTTACACTACCAATCCAAAAGATTATTAACTTTATTTATATAAATCTAGTTTTAATATACTGCGAAAGTTTCTTTGTACTTCAACACGCCCTGCACGGCAATTAAGTGGCACTCCAAGAACGTTAATTTAATAAGTCCGCAACAGCGACATAAACCAACGAGGTCACAGAAGCACTAAAATAACACGACGGTGATCCCCAGGTAACTTGATTACGTAAAATCGAAATCGGCACTAGGTCTTGTCCTTTGGTGATTGAACAATTTCACTTAAAATCCCTTCACAGGTTTTCTTCAAAAAGTACCCTCACAACACGAAAGTTGGTTCGTTAAACACCAAAAGGTCCAATCTATCAACGTTCTAACCAACCCCTTAAGCCGTAACCACAGACGTCCCAGTAACACTCCTCGAGAGCGCTGTCAATAGCCGAATCCCCCAAATTATTACCAAATTCCATCTTGGACTTTCGAATCCCACCACTCTCAAAAAAATCTCATTTAATCTAGTTCTACCAATTAAGAAACGGAAGGAGAAGATATGATACCCCCTACCCACAAATTTCGTTCTCAAACGTAAGGGCTCAATAATTTTCAAAATTCTAAATGTCAGCAGAATCAACGTGAAAATATCTCGGTATTTTCATTTAAGTTCAAACAGTTAGTCCCACATTCTATCTTTATTACTCAAAACCAACATACTCAATATTAAACTGAATCACTGCAATTAACAGACTCCATGTCGCCCGAATGATATCAAATACATTTAAATCTACGTTCTTTCTGTAAGTTACTTAATTTTACAAAAATTTCTATTAAATTTTAAGGAAATCAAACGAAATAAACATTATTTAAACTTATATACAACTATTTACAAATAAAACGCTACTCAACATTCAATAACCGGGGAACAATAAGGAAAACAATTTCTCAAAATTTAAATGCAATATTACGAAAAACTCAATAAATTTAGAAACCAATTATCGATGATTTCAAACCTCATTCCTTAAATTACGGAATAGTAATTCACAAACAAAAAAACTTAAGCTCGAAACACACCATCCTGAAAGGCCGCGACACACGTAAAACAAATTCATCCATACAGCTCAACTCAACAGCAAAAATTTGACGGTAAATCACTAGAAAATCGTGATCCTATCATACAGAATTGTTTAATTATTTTGTTATCCTGTTTATTAAATATAAAGTTGTTTAATATATGTATTTGTGTTAATCGCTGAACAGTTATAAACCTTGGACCAACCGCAGCTCACCGCTGAACTTAGCTAAAGACGCAATACAAAATCCACCTATTGTGTGGAAATTAATTAAGGTAGTGTCCTAAAAGAAGTGCATTACAGCATGTGCGTATGCGCGTGCTTGTGCATGTGCGTGTTTTGTGTGTGTGTGTGTGTGTGTGTTGTGTGTGTGAGTGTGTGTCATCATCCTCGTCTATAAAGGAAAAGAGTTTAGTTTCGGTAATAATAATGCATAATTGCCACTTGCTGGATTTTGATTAAGCGGTGTATTTGGGTTGTTAATATTTTATACTACCAGAAATTTATTTTATCAAGACATTTTCTTTAGGAATGTAAAATTTCTGGGGCCAACCACGAAATAAAAAATCAGGGTAGATTATTCTGCATAACCAATCAGGCACGCATTTTTTGAAATTGTTGGAGGTGCAAAGACTGTTTACTAGTAATGAAACACTGATAATGCTTGTGGGGTTGGCCGAGGAAACCTAGAAACGAATTGTATAGTCGGTATAATAAGTAAGAGCTGCGTGGTGGATATTTTAACTGCCCACCTCATGTGACTAAACAGATCTTAAATCATGTGGGTTGTTACACGTGCAAACCGCACTAGGCACTGTGCAGGCTTACCGAGGTAAGCGGGTTGCCAAGCCAGCTACAGTGGAAATGGCCGTGGTCGATATAAAGAGTAAAATGATTGAAAGGTAATCTTAAACACCGTACACTTACCATCAATCTAGAACTCACAATGCTCAGTCCAGGAAAAATTGTCTCTAGGCGCCACCATAGTATTACATTTTGCTAAAATAAATAGTCTTGAACGGGATGTTAAATTAATCCTATTTGACTGTGAAAGACAGGATTTAAGCCTACTCAGTAAAACCATTCACCACTCAAGTTCACTCACACTTGAAAAAAATTGATCCAAAAGCTTAAGACAATTTTGAAATACACGGGTCGTCGTAAACTTATTGAACACACCCCGTACATATAAAAATTCCAAGTCATAAAACGTTAATTTGAATACTTTTTAAGTATCCCTGGTATAGCTATAAATTTATATTTCTAATTATCGTAAAACTCTGCATTAGATAAATAAACAATACCTAATTTAAAAGAATCAAAAATAAAAAAAAGTCGGTTTAATAATTGTTATCTCAACAAAACATTCTTTAGTTGCTGAAAAATTTTTAAATGGAACGGTCAGTGCTTTCATCATAAATAATATCTATATATTTTATTAATACTTTATCTTTAAAAATCGTATTTAGACATTCATCAATAGGTTTAAATTTTAATACTTAAAATCTGTAATTTATTCTTAATAAAAATGTTCGGTCAGTAGTGTTCTGTACCTGATCTGGCTCATTACGCAATTTCAAATCCGCCATAAAACTCAAAATAAAGAAAGATTAATTTCAATTATCAATAGATGTAACCCGTTAGGTAAATTGATAGGTTAATTCAAAAATTTTATCTCATCTGACACAAATAAACAAGAAAGTAAATTAAATACTGGATATATTGACAAATTTGCAATTGTAAATATGTACATACACGTGGCTTAAAGAAACCACCACGAAAATCAATGCTTATAAACTAAAAATTCCCCCAAAATTCTTAATACTAAACACATTAAAATAGGTAAAGTCCGATTCATTTTACTTACAAAAAAAAAAATTGTTAACTCAAGAAACAAAAATGAATCTAGAAGATAATCGTACTTGTCTCTGTTAAACAAAATCTAAAACCACATGAATATTAAAACTCTTATTCGCTTTATACAATCAATTTGGTATGTACTTTATTTAATGTCAATAATGATCACCAATGTCTTAATTACATTCACAAACTTTTAGTTCAGTTACTGAAAGGGTTACTTTAGGCTTTCTTTGTATTATTAGATCACGCGCTCTACTACTGAATACTAAATATTTGCTGCATTATTTTCAAATCTGATTTCGCACTTTTTAAATTTGTTGAAGAAAATCACTATTTTCTTCAACTCACAATTAAACTGGTTTTTTGTGAATGTCTATATGATTTGTCCCGTTTTGGGTTATTGTAGCCGTTATATATGTGCTTCTACTAAACTAGAATTTCACAAATAGGGAATCCACACTGACCATTCTAATGGTCCGTTCAAGAGCGCCGCCCGCGCGATCTCCCTTAATTAAGCTTTGCTCAAACTATATGAACCCCCTATCCCTTCAATTGGGCTCTCTTATATACCTTCTGTCCACCATATTGCCAAAACGTCACAAGATATTCACGCTAACATTAAAATTCACTTATCACAAACGAGATCTCACGGGTTTCCTTGCCGCGTCGACTTCCGAAACGGAACCACCGCTACGCAAAGTAAAAAGAACGTAGCCATCCTGAATTTACCCTTTTCACTGAAAACTCTGCGGCAAAAATCATTAATTGCAATTACATTCACTCTGTACATTCTCCAGATCATAACTCAACCTTTTATGCAAACTACCTCACATTTTTACAAATTCATTCTTGAACATTAAATTATCCTATTGCACAATGTTATAAAATTTCTACAAACAAAAATATGCATATAATGGGTGTCCCAAAATTTACGCAAGATTTGAATTAAATATAAAACACATTTATTTTTCTTTAAATTATTATCTTTTTAATGAATCATAAAGTACACACAATAGGGTTATGTATGAAATAACACATCGGGCAAATGCCCTCCACGGCTTTACTGGCACATACGCACTCTTTTGTCGAAATTTTCCATGACAATTGTGCATAAATGTGGCCCAATTTCAGTAATGCAGCGTTGAATTTCCTCCTTCAACGCACGGATTGTTGTGGGCTTGTTGGCGTAGACCTTTGATTTCAAATAACCCCATAAAAAGAAATCCAATGGTGTTAAATCGCATGATCTAGGGGGCCAATTCTGATCACCGAAACGAGAGAGAACACGACCAGGAAATGTCTCATTCAGTAATTGGATTGTTTCACGGGCTGTATGGCATGTGACACCGTCTTGTTGAAACCACATGTTCTCCACATCAATATCATCCAATTGAGGGAGAAAGAACTCTCTTATCATGTCGCGATATCGAGTACCAGTAACAGTCACTGCTTGACCAGCCTCATTTTCGAAGAAGTATGGTCCAATAATGCCTCCAGCCCAAAACCCACACCAAACAGTGACACGTTGTGGATGCATTTTTTTTTCGACAATCACATGTGGGTTCTGTGAACCCCAAATGCGGCAATTTTGTGGATTAACAAAGCCATCAAGGTGAAAATGTGCTTCGTCGCTTAGGATGATTTTTTTCGAAAAATCAGGGTCCACTTGTTGATGTTCGATAATCCATTCAACAAACTCTCTTCGCTGGGCATGGTCGTTAGGCTTAAAGTTCTTGTGCTAATTGAACTTTGTAGGCATGGAGCCGCAGATATTCAGTGAGTATACGCTGTAGAGAGCTTCTTGAAATTTGCAGTTCTTGTCCACGTCGTCGAATTGATGTTCTTGGGTTTTCACCAACACTGTCACGCACTGCTTCGATATTGACATCTGAACGGCTTGTTTTTGGACGACCAGAATGTTTAGCATCACCAGTAGATTCAGTCTTCCTGAATTTTTCAATTACTCTCTTCACAGTTGACGAAGTTAAATGAACATTCCGACCGTATTTTGTACGAAATTTTCGAACTGTGGCCGCCAAACTTTCATTATTTTTGAGATATTCTTCAACAATGAAAACACGTTGTTCTGTCGTGTAACGCTCCATTTTTACTAACCCTAGACTGTCAGCTGTTAAACTGTTTATTTTTCAGGGTTGCCAACACTTTACTGCACAAATGGCAGCAAATTCAAATCTTGCGTAAATTTTGGGACACCCATTATATTCCTTACTGCACGTTAATACAATATCAATATATCATAATCTTACTCACTCATACGTCTACTACGATTTCTTTAATCCAAATTCTTTTATATACAGTAGCAAAGGACCGATAGTACCCTACCAGTGCCGTCCCAGTAAAAATTGTAACAAAACATTATTTTTCAACCAAATTTAATGCTTTCAACATTAAAATATTTCTAAAACATTCAAATATTCTTTCATATGGCAACAAATGCTTCATTAAATCCAGTGGCGTATCATTTACACCAACTTACATTCGTGAAAACTCACTTCATTTACATTCAAAAGATGTTCCATAGGTTTTCAAAATACTCCATGTACATGGTGCGTCAAAATATCCTTAAAGGGTTACATGGAGTCAAACATTATCATACAGAAGGGTTCTATGATTTACGAGCTTCCTGGAAAGACTATTTTTGATAAAGATTCGTTAGGGTATTTTTATACAGCTCAGCTTCATTGTTAATCCCAGAGTTTTTAAATTAAGAGCAGTACTCTCTGATCATCAAAAAATGCAGTAATTATTACTTTTCCTCCCGAAGGTTGAACATACATTTTGGTAACTTTGGAGAACGTGTTGACACTGTTGTAGATAACATCAAGACTCGCCCTAAGGAACAATTTGGCGCAAAATGGCATTACCTTATTCTTGATAGCATATGAAACGTTGCAATGATAAGGTCGAATGCAAATGTTTCTGCTTGTCAGTAAGCAGTCTTGGAAATGTCAGTGTCCACTCTAATACTCGACATGTTAGAATATTCTGTGTTTAATGCGTAAAGTAGGTGTCATGTTTTCAACTGAAACAGTAGCACGTGCAGGTTCAGGCGGAAAAACCTTCAGTAGATTCTCTACCTGGTGAACATTTATTGCCCCAATTCAACACTGTCGTCCCCATACTTCAATCATTGATCTGACGCCCTTCTGTGGTCCAAACTAACTAACGGAATACACATTATCATTGAATAGGCTTTCTATCTTTGATAATAACTACATTTAGAAATATGTGGTGTGAAATGATATACGGCCTTCCAACCTACAAAGTGGAAACTGAAAGAAATGAAATAATTTTTTTAGGATAGTTAAGCAACCTATTTTTGTAATATGTTGATAATAAAATTAAATAACACTGATAAAACAACAATAATGATTAGGTCAGATAAATGTTTATACTTCCATATCAGATAGTCCTTAATAGATATTAGATGCCAACTTGACACAAATTCCAAAACCGCCCGCGTGTCAAAAATATCGTAAATGCGCATTTTCAGTTTTAGTTAAGTTTTAAGGCTTATTTGGTTTCGTACCAAGATAATTTATACAGAAAACTTATGTAAAATTTAATTCCGTTTAGAAAACCTTAAATACATTTACCCATTTACCCACGCCCCCCGCACACACGTACCCATTCACCCCACCCTCTATCTCTATCTCTCTCTTTATCTCTCTCTCTCTCCCCCTCCCTCCCTTTCCCCTCCCTCCCTCTCTCCCTCTCCCTCCCTCTCCCCCCTCTCCCTCCCCCCTCCCTCCCACCCTACCCCCCCCTCTCTGTCTCTCTCTCTCCTCCTCCCCCTCCCCTCCCCTCCCCCCTCTCTCGCGTATGTGTTTATAGGTACGTGCGCCTGTGCGTGTGCTTCTGTGCGGATGTATGTTAGTATCTACGATGACTCCAATCCAGAATGATGAGATATATGTACATAAAATTTAATGTCTAGGTTCGTTTTCATTCTTCTAGAGCTGATTAGATTTTTGGAGAAATGTAGCTGCGGAGTGGAGGGTTAGAAGGCGCAGTTCTTGGTTTTTATCAGATTAATGATATTCTAAGTAGAATTTGGTCGTATATAAATAACGAGCCAATTTTATAGGAAAATGTGCGGACATATTTTTTAAATATAACTCAATTTTACATAACTCTTCTTTATAATGTTTCTTGATACAAAACTAAATAAGTCTCTTAAAAATTAATGAAGTAGTGTTTATAACACGTAAACTGTATTTACGATACTCTTTTCACGCGGTCGGCTTAGAAATTTATTTTCAGGTTGCCATCTATAACTATTAACGTCTATCTGACATGAATATTTAAATATATACCTGACATAGCCCAACAGTATGTTGGAAGGTATAAGTTTTAAGTTTCAATTTTTTTTTCTTCCTTCATAACAAAAATCTTCCACTGGTTTTAAATGTATTCCAATAGTTTATGACATGATAAGGCAATTAAATACAGGAAACTTCCGTCAGCTTTTAAAATGCACCGCTAGATTACCATACTAGTTACAGGACTCTTCCATTAATTTTAAGATACACAATCGAACTGCGAACCATAACACACAGATTTAGGTCCTCAATCACATCGATTAAAATAAGCTATCAGCACGCATTAGTGTTAGACCTCCAACTAGAACACAAGAGGCTTAAAAACGAATAAAGAACCAGAAACCGTTTGGACGCCAGGCCACCAATCAGCGAGCATTGCTTTGGGTTTGGGCTAAAGACCAATTAGAAACTAGAAAATAGAAGTGGGTGTAGCACGCAAGGGTTAACCTTAAGCGCGGGTCACACTAGGCTGCTTTCTGATTGATCAGAGACGTCGGTGGGTTAGGCCAAGGACACAAAGAATTAATTTTTTTAAGTGATTCCACTGTAAAAGGAATCCCTGCTAATATTAAGTGTTCGAATAAATGTTTATACAACGCGTCTTTCACGTTTCGATTGAAATAATCTTTGGACGAAACGTCCCACAAACACGGATGATTTTGAAATATATTAAAAAAAGAAATTATTTCTTTTCCCGACCACTTTAACTTAGTCATTATTAATACTATTAAACTAGCACTGATAATTATTAGTCATTAAAGATAATATTAACAGAACATACACAAAAATAGTCAGACTGCGCTGCTCGCTGGTGGCAGCGGGTGGGAGTGAGTCACGTGACCTGCTAGTCGCCGCTGCCTGGCTACCAAAATTGAACATATCCAATTTCACCAGCCGTTGACAAATACTCGCCGGCTGGTGGCGCCAGCGGCGAATTTTATGCTCACACCAAGCTGATTGATGGCTGACCGTAGCGGCTTCCACACGTAGCGACTGACAACCAGTCTAGTGTCACCCGCGCTTTAGGCCTCCACTCTGAGATCACAGCTTGTGGCTAAAGATATGAGATTCGTGGCCCAGGGCTAAGGCGAAAAAAAATTAAAATTTGATGGTATTAGATTCTTGGCTGTGGTTAAAATATATTGCACATTCTGTAATTTGCAGGAGACCCACAGATCGTTTGTCGATTTATGAACGTAGTGCAGTTAAATTGTTCAGAGGTTATAGTTAATTATGCTTTAGAATGGTTTTAAAATAGTTAAATTTAAATGTAATAACTGGCAACAAAAGGTATCGTGGGCAAGTCTAGTATAATACATACCAAACTGAAATACGATCGTAGTAACGCCACAATAATTTGGCCCTATACAGAAGTAATGTTTTTTATTTTATCAAAATTGATAGATTTAAAAAAATTAAAAGGTATATTACTATGAATAAGTGGTGTACGATGTGTGTGTAAGTTTTGTCCTTCACGTAATGATAAAATCTATAATACGCCCCAAGGCTTATGGGATTTCATGAATTTCATTTCCGGAAAGACCGTTAATTTAATACACACTTTACTAATACACGAGGAAAATAAAATTCGACTATCAACAAATTAATTAACCTTGGCGCAATATTTTCCAAAACACTGCACATATTAATAAAGCCTGCACAGCATTACTAGGTAGCCACAAAAATGTATTTTTTTTATGTCGGTATTTTGATCTAAAAATCTCAAGGCAGACCAGTTAGTTAGCTATCCTTCAATTATGCAAAACATTATTCACTTTTATGAGTTATTAATTGTTTGTGCTTTCACTTAGAGACCAAGAGTCACTTGTAACAATTGTACGAATGGTTAACGAAAACTATGTTCATCGTTGTGACATATATTCTTATCCCTATTACAATAATTTGAGTCAACCAACTCGAAACACTTTCCCACCTTCAATTATTTAACTCCGACAAAGGGTGTTATAAGTTTAACACGTAGCTCTAAACGGAGTAACCTATTTTGAAAGATGAATTAATCGAGATCGTTCTTAGTTATAATTCAAGAAAATCCGTTCAGGCGTTTGTAGATCATCAGCTCTCTTCTTGTTGATGGAAGGACTTTTTTACTTTTTAGATGTTTTGGTTATTTTTTTGTTTTGTTTGAAAGGTGACTTGATTCAGAATGTTCTTAACTATGAAGCAAGATAATTGTTTTACTTTTTTGGGTTTTTTGGTGTTGAGGGATTTTTAATTTGTATTTAATGTTATTTTAATCGATTCAGTAAAAAAAAAGGAAATTAAAAGTAAAACAA
>JARFJB010000902.1:4012500-4015000 GCA_036346205.1 Vesta saturnalis | reverse complement strand
AAACACAAAACCCAGGTATACATTTACACGGAGCACGTTTTATCTTAAGAACTAACAGGTTCTTGTAGTCTAATATCTCGAAAAAATTTCGCACGCTCCCACAATCTTTTCTTGTTGAACTCAAATTCCCATCAATACTAACAAACTTTTTCACCAAAAACTAAAATTTAGACAGGATCTGCATTGTAGAGCCCTTCTGGCTTCAGATTCCTGTGCAAGATTCCTCAAAACATTAAAAGATGGCAATTTTGTTAACAGAATGATTTTGAAGCAGAACATTGAAATCAGCTTTTTTGCCATATTGTCTTTAAATTTTGGATTGGGGTATGATAAGGATTTATTATGTATATCGCAGATGTGGTATTTGGATAAGATAGAGAAAAAAATCATGTTTAACATCTATTTATTGTACAAAAATACACTGAAGAAAGTGTGCTACAAATATTTTGATTAAAAAAAATTTTCAAAATACATACAACATACTCTGTTCTAGTATTTCGTGTATTGAACAAATTGTTTCAGAACCCAATAATAAAACATCTACCATAATTCCAGTCTTTTTGTTTGGGATTGGAAAGTTTGGTTTCTTACGATAAACCTGATTTTTATGTATTTCTAAGTAAATACATAGAAAAATTTTATTGAAGTTCTAAAACCACAGTTCGTGTCTATATTTAACACATTGTGTAAATGCTTTTAGGTCAGTATTTTTCCCTGCTCATATATTTCATTACTTATGTAATGATAGTGGTGCCTTAAATGTTAGGTACTTTAAAATTTACATGCTTCAACACAGGCATCGATGCTGATATACTCTTATCATTTGATTAATAACTAGATTTATCTAATAAAATCTATATGAGGTGTGTTAAAGCTGTAATTACTCTCTTATTATTATCCATCAAAGTCATACTATAAGTGAAATATGTAAGTAATGGTAATTGAAAACTGAGCGCTACATACTACACAGTCACTTATATTTTTATGTTTTCATGCATATGATGAACGTTTGTATGGTATTTTTACCATGTAATGCAGATGTTCTAGAGTCACAAAATTTCAGACACACTCATTCCATCTCTAGAAGGGAAATTTAAAATGTACATTAAAAAACTACCTCAGTCATACTCACGTCATTAATAACAATTGGAATAACACCACACATGTGACTGAACATTGCATTATGGTTATAAAGCTGTGTTTGGCGCTTACGTCTTTGTTAAGATTAGATATAATTTGTTAAGACAAATAATCAACTAACAATACTGTACACTTTTATAAACCGCAATGAATTTTCATCGTTATTTGTAAAAATATGCTTGGCTTGTTACTTTACCCTTAAGCCTTCATTATTAACAAATAATTTGGAGTTTTAATTTTTTCTGCACGATTCGTCCTTAAATTTAATTATTTACAGTTACCCTTGCATTTAACAATCATATCAGCTTCAACAATTAATAGTATCATTTAATAAAGTTCCGTTTGGAGTTTTTCCTGCACAAAAAACACCATCTTTTGTTAAACTGCATGGTCCATTTTGCAACACTCCGTTACCCATCTTTACGTCATCTGCATTTATGTTAGCGTATGATTTTTTATGGTGTGGTGACATTGATTGTTTGGCTAATGCACCTGCATCTAGCGAGACACCAGCTCTTAGTGTGTTTGCCTCCGATTTGGGTTTGGTTGGAAGATTCGTTAAAATATTGTTTGGTAAAGATACAGGCGATACCTTTTCTATCTTGGGAACGTCTGGTGTTAATAGTTTTTCCACCTAAAAGTAAAATTATGATATACCGAAAATTACAAAAAAACTCGAGCTTTGGGATCATTAAACAGTTTTTTTTACTCACAGAGCTCGCCGCTGCCTCATCTATATATTCTGGCTCTGGAAGTAATGGTTGCGTAGATTTGGAATGAGGTATTACAAAAGACGTTTCCCAACTATCCGAACTATCCGGTATTAGTCTATCAACCGATGACGTTGATCCAATTGCGATTGGCCCTAAATTAGTTGGTATTAAATAATCAGCGGCTGCTTTTGACACCTACAAATTTGCATAAAATATTTTTCAAATTAAATAATTAAATCATACTTCAATGCAATGATCGTGACTTCCCGGTCTCATTATCGTCACATCTTTTTCTTGTGAAGGTGCTCGGTTAAATATAGGTAATGGTGCTTTAAAAACCTCTGGATCTTGACCACAATACCCTAACCTTTCTAATATTAATTTGAAATTGGGTCTTTGTTCTGGATCGGGATGCCAACATTGGGTCATAATTCCATATATTGGACCTAATTAATAATATAGTCAGTAAATCTTTTACTGTCAATTGTTAGAAGTGTGTACCTGGGCAATTTGTAGGCGGCTCTAACCTTCCCCCACTTGTAACTAATTGCATTACTTGTCTATTAGCACAACCTGTATAAGGCATGTAACCCATTGACATAATTTCCCACAATAAAACACCAAAAGACCATACATCAGTTTTCGTA
>JARFJB010000902.1:3942500-4007500 GCA_036346205.1 Vesta saturnalis | reverse complement strand
GCCGCGCCTGGCGTCAAAATGTAGATAATATCTGAAAATTCTATTTTAATTTTTTTTGCGGTAGGAGATAAATTATACACCTGTAAGTGATATTCGGAAGAACGACAATTTTGCGAACCCAAGTATCACCGTAATCATTATAACTCCACAGAATTTCAGCTGAAACGTTTTCCTTTGGCTTCAGTTCTGTTACCTGCAGCATTAAACCGCTTTTATGACTTCCATACTGATGTAAAAAGAAGCGAATCTGTAAAAAAATGTAAAAAGGATGGTTACAAATTGGTTGCTGATACGTACCGTACACGAGTTGTAATATCGTGATGATGAGTTACCATGCACTCTTGGTGGAGGATTAAAAATAATACTACGTAGTGTAGCTGTGCTTGCAAATACAATTTCCTTGCCAGAAGCCATGTTAACATACATATATTTTCCAGTGCCATTTTTGTATGTATGATCAAAACTGGGACCAGTTTTGTTGGTTGGTGTTGATCCATTGTGCCTAGCCCATTGTAAAGCCTTACCTTGGACATTTTGCCAACCACACCAATCCTGTTCAAAGTTACAACGAGCTCCATACGGAATTTTTTCTAATAAAATCATACCATCAGTAACAGTGTTTAAACCGCTAATGTTACACCTACCACAATTTTGTGTTTCATCGTCGCCGAGTGTACAATCTTGAGAAATATCACATATTCGAGTATTATTGATACAAACATTTGTTTGGCTACAACGATATTGAAATGGTGTACATGTGTTTATAGCATCACTCTCTGGAAAGCAGTCCATCAATTTAATATTGTCAAACGCCACTAGTGCACTTTTAGGTGAACGTTGTGCTGGAACTACTTCAAGTATGATATGAAAATTTTGAGATATTTTACCAACAGCATTATTATATTTAATCCACCTGAAAGAGGCTGAATGAACCTGTCTCAAGCCAAGTAAGCTTCTTACCCTTTGCTAGTATCACCATGAATTTGACTAACAAGCCATTGTGTACGATTCTCAGTTTCTGCAACAATTCTTGTCATTCCATTAACCATACCTTCCTGATATACCCATACTTGAATTTTACACTCATCGGCGCTTGGACCAAATAGCGGACTAGTAACATGTAATTCACGTGTGGAAGGTTTAAGACGAAGAAATAAAAAGTGTCCTGCAGAAAAAAAAAGAATTACTGAATTGTGCATAATCTGAGGAGGTGGCAAAATTTTATATATGAATATTTCTGAGTAGGTTGGATTTTAAACTAAAATCGTTATTAATTAATTAAGCAGAAAATCCCAGTTATCACTTTCATCTATATAACCTTTTTGTCTTTAAGGATTCAAAAGTTTAACCTTTTTAAAAGTTGACCCAATAAAATAACCAGGTTTATAGTAATTTCATGCCATTTTCTTACTTTTTATTCATTCAACTCTAAAGTAAGTAATTTACAACCTTGGCACTTTATCTTAAACGAATGTGCATTTGCGCTTTGTTTGAATTCAAAACACTACTGAAAAAAGCTATAATTTGTAACTTAAATTAGATGATAAATCTGGTTTGGAAGTTTAAGAACCAGCATTAAAATTTTAAATTCGAGGTAAATGCAACGAATATCAATACCAACTGAAATTGAAAAATCTACCGGGGAGGAAGCTCAATATGTTTATGTTGAAATAATACAGTTCACCTCATTTTGTGATACGAATTTATAACGTTTGTTGTGAATTTATTAGGTATAGGTGTGATTTGTTAACTATACAGGGTGAGTGTCTATTGCGTGGACGGAGGATTGCTCCTTAACTATTAGAGATATCAAAACCAATTTTAGTATGGTAATACACGGTCATTCTACATTCTAAAAATATTTAGGTATATACAGGATGATTGACAAAAATATGCCAACCCAAACCTGTGTTTTTTTTAATGGAACACACTGTATATTTTTGCATTTTTGGATTCACTGTTACATTTAGAATAAAAGTATAGTAAAAGTATATCGTCACTTTAGTACCAAAATAGAGTTAACTTTGGAACCGCGAGGTTGTCCCTCCACACGATTTTGTAAATCTGTTTATCCATCGACTATTAATAATAGTCTACTAACAAACAATCTGGGAAATTTTTCGAAAACATGTAAAACTATACAGAATGATTAACCTACGTGAAATGTAATTTTTCTCAATTTTTTCAAATGCAACACCCTGTATATTTTTTCACATTTAGATTCCCCGTGAAAAATAAATATTAATTGATAATACGTTTCATAGACATAAGACGGACTCTTCTTGAGATATTGACGCTTTATTTGAAAATATTGACATGCAGAAGAACCAATAAAACAAAATCCAGAGCAAATAAGAAAATACAAATGGCAAATAAATCCTTTAACTGATAGGAAAACTTAATTAATAACTAAACAATAAAATAATTCTCTACACCTAAAAATAAGTTGAACAAGTAAACATAAACGAATAAAACCATAAATTCAAATTAAATGTTCAAAATGGTGACTACGCCTAGCTAAACACCTTCCAATTCGCTCGGTAAACGAAAGATTCACTCGCAACAACATTAGAGGCGAAATGGATTGAAACGCACCACTAATTCTGCTTTTCATATCTTCGATTGTGGTGGGAATATGTTAGTAAACTTTTTCTTTAACGTAGCCTCAAAGGGAGAAATCAAGGGGCGTAAGATCTGGCTGGCCAGTTTTGCACATCACCTCGTCCTATCACTTCATCGGATAATTTCTATTGAGATATTGTCTAACGTTGATTGCATAGCGTGGAGGGGCGCCATGCAGTTGAAACCACATCGTACGAATATTATCTACCTCGATATTTTCCAAATTATTTTACAAGAACTGTAAATATCTTTCGCCCATCAAAGAAAAAAGGACCAATCACATTAAAATTGATTATACCACCCTACACATTAACTGAACATCGATGCTGGTGATCAACAACATGTGTATTAATATTGCCATTATTGTGAAAAGTTATTAACAAAATTGGGTTCTTCATTGACTTTAGTAGTTACCCATTGGCAGAAAGATTCACGATTTTGAAAATTTATTTCATTCGATGTTGCTCGATATGATAAGGATGCAATTTGTTTTTTTTTAATAAAGCTGCGAACTGTATTTCTATTTAGGTCTAGGTGTTTATTTAGCTCTCTGGTACTAATTTGCGGATTTTCAGTAAGTGATGCCACAACTTGAAACTCAATTTCTTCATTTGGGCTTGTTTTAGCGCGCTTGGGATAACACACACTTCCAGAATTTATAAATCTCTCAGCTACATTCATAAACGATTCTTTTCGCGGCTGTCTTCTCCCTGGGAATCGTTCACAGTACAAACGGGTAGCCAGCAAAGCATTTGTTTAAGCTTCACCGTAAATAAAGATCATATCCAATATTTCTTCTTTGGAAAAATTCATTTTATACAAAAATTGACAAAACTATAATCCAAAAACACACAATCTAATGGAACAATATTTTAATGATTATACAAAAGTCAAAACAATAGATGCAATTGTTCCTCTTTATTACGAGCGGCTAGCCTACCTGATTTGTTTTGTTGAATTCTATTGTCATAGTAAATTTGTATTTTAGAATATTTTTACGTAAAAGCGTCAATATCTCAAGAAGGGTCCGTCTTATGGTTATGAAACCTATTATGAACCAGTATCTACTTTTCACGCGGAACCGAATTGTGAAAAAATATACAGGGTGTTGCAATTGAATAAATAGTAGACTATTATTAACAGTCGGTGGTATAAACAGATTTACAAAATCGTAGTGACAACGCTCGCATCGTGGTTCCAAAGTTAACTCTATTTTGATACTAAAGTAACGATATCTGCAGAACGGTTAGTGATACAGACACAAATGTCTATACTTTTGTTCTAAATGTAACAGTAAATCCAAAAATATAAAAATATACAGAGTGTTCCATTTAAAAAACACAGGTTTGGGTTGGCATATTTTTGTCAATCACCCTGTATGCACTTAAATATTTTTAGAATGTAGGTCCAATGGTCGTGTATTACCACACCAAAATAGGTTTTGATATTTCTAATAGTTAAGGAGCAATCCTCCGTCCACGCAGTAGACACCCACCATGTATAGATAATTTGATTTTAGTGAATATGTCGTTGATTTTTGTTCGAGCCGAGGAGAGTTAAGACTCACTCAGTTATGTTTAGATTTAGTTTTTTTTAGGTTAGGATATATTTAAGCGTATGCTAATTGTTCCCTTAGGTACGCTAGCTGGGTTTAGGGACGTGCCGGTTAATGTTGTAGCTGTTAGGTTTGTGTTATTTATGTTTTAATTTTTCAAATTTGACAAGATTGTTTACAACATCTTTAACAATTTTTAACAAACATTACTACTGACGAAGATAACTGTAAGTGTTATCGAAACGTTTAGATTGTATAATTTAAAGTACGCCATTAAAAAACCCCAAAAAAGATAAGTATTTTATTTTGAGTGTTAATGGTGAAAGTTTACATTTTCATAGTTCTTGCGTTAAATTTACTAAATTAAATGTTGCAGAAAAACGGTTTCACAAACAGATGGAAAATTTCAAAATTAATTCTTTTCGAAAAACTCCAAAAAGGGACAACGATACTAGAAAGTATAGGCCTCTATGTTTAATAGATGCCCTCGGCAAACTTTACGAACACTTTATTAACAAAAGATTACAAGAAAACATTAAACTCTTAATGCTGTCGAAGGAGTAGGACACGTACGCCAGCCAAAATTGGAGTTGTAATCCTACTTGACGTTAGAAACACTTTTAATGCCGCCTCATGGAGGCTGATTATGGAAAAAATGCAAGAGAGGGGCATAGCTAAATATTTGACAAACATCATTAGTAAACACATTTTTGAAAGAAACGTAAAAGTTAGTTTAAAATGCACTAGGGCGATAGGAGTTAACCTTTCGCAGGGTTTGGCGTTGGGCCCGACTCTGGAATATTCTATATGACGATCTTATGGATATCAACGTCACACAGAGCGTTGAGCTTATATGTTACACGGACGTCTTAGCTCTTTGAGTACGGGATAACACTGTTGGAGATATTGTAAATAAAGGTAACCAGGCGATTATACTGATAAATGCATGGTTGTCAAAAAATAAACTGTACATAGCAGCCGATAAACCAGTCGCAATAATTATGAATAGAAACAGAGATGTACGGGACTTTGCTTTAAAATACAAGAAACGGAGGTTGTGCCTCCAAAGGAGGTCAAATTTGTAGAAATTATACTAGACAAAGGTTTGCTAATAAGAGCACTTACAAGAAACTCGGTTCAATAATCCAGCAAGACCTTAGGAGCGCTTAGCAGACTTACGCGTAACGTGTCTGGTCCAAGGCTGGCTAAAAGAAAAATCTTGGCGCATACAATTCAACCATCCTTAATATATGGAGGCAATTTTTGGGCTGAAGCATCATTAAAAACTATAAGAATATGGTCAGATCTCTATAGAGGTCGAGGTCTAGGTATTACAGTTGCTTGCGCATACGGCACCGTATCACTCGCGGCAATTACTATATATTGCAATATTGATCCCACTGCATTTAATAGCAGAAAAATATAAAAAAAAGTTCAACGATCGTAGCTTGGATAAGGATACGCCAAGGGAAAAAACTCTCAAAAGGTGGTAAGCTGAGTGGAGCAAGTGGATGAAGACCTTAATACCAGACGTATAGACAATAAAAATAGAGCACCAAACACAAGCGTTCCCAATTATTAAGTGGGCATGGTTGTTTTATGACATACCTTAAAAGAATAGGAAAAAGGGACTCGGACACATGCCGATACTGCCCTGAACAGGACATCTAAGAGCATACTTTCTTCCACTGTCCAAAGTGGACTGAATATAAAAAGAAATGGCTACCAGGATAGGAAGAAGAATTTCTCCTAGTACAATATTAAATAGATCACTAGAAAGCGAAGAAAAATAGAGTGGATTGACAAAATTCTGCACTGGGGGAACGGAAACAGATGAAAAGGAAATCCAGAAAACGGGGTAAAACAAAACACCGTGATAAAAAAATCTGTGATAGTTAAAAAGAAACCTGTGATATTATGATAAATGATCTGTGATATTCTTTAGTACCTAATTTAAATTATATAATTTTATATATACTTGCCGCCATAACTAAATCAACACCCAGTAAACGCTGATGTATTTTAATGAAATTTTCAGAAAATGTGTATTTTATTCCTATTAAGAAACGATAAAAATTTCAGCAAGATACAATAAAGATTAATCGAGTAACCATCGACAATGGAACAAAAACTCTTTCTTTGCATTTGACATTAGTTACTTAAGAGTCAATGTTAAACATATTGGTAATCTTAGTAAGTAAACACATTAAAGTTGAAATAATGCCTCCTGAACGATATCATGCACATTTCCATCAGTTAACCGAGTTTGAACGTGGCAGATTATCAATCCGTGACGTTGTCGCTCGCGAGAGAAACATTGTCGCCACAATTTCCTTATGTCGACGAAGATGGTCAGAAAATAACGAAGAACGAAGTCCCGGGCGTCCTAGATGCACCACTGATCGTGAAGATCGTACTCTTCGGCTTGTGGCTCTTTGGGGTCGTTTTTCATCAACAAGGGAAATGTGTGATAGATGGAGAGGATTCTCTGATCATCAAATCTCCTTACTATTGACGTATCGAAGAATTCAATCTTTTGGGTCAGATCATACCGACCATTGCTTTGTTTACCTCTAACTCCACGCCACATCGTACTGCACGGCGGCAATGGTGTAACGAGAGGGTGTAATGATATCAAGTCATTTTTAGTGACGAATCTAGATTTTGTTTATGGGCTCATGATGATCGCAGATTGGTTATAAGACGTCCTGGAGAAAGACGCAGTTTGCAGTTTTCTGTACAACTACATACTGCTCTCACTAAAGGTGTGATGGCGTGGGAGGCAATCTGCCATGGAAGCAGATCTTCTCTAGTAGTTATTGATGGAACATTGAATGCAAATCGGTACATTTAACATGCCCTTCAAAAATGGATTTTAGAAGCGTGTGATAGTATACCTCACGTTAGCATAGATTCACTCATTTCAACTATGCCTAATCGGCTGGCTGAATGTGTAAGAAAGAGAGGAGAGTCGATGCATTATTAGTGTAATATCTGTATCTTGCTAAAATTGTCATCGTTTATTAATAAGAATAAAATACACGTTTTCTGAAAATTTCATTAAAATATGTCAGCGTTTACTGTGTGTTCATTTATTTATGGCGGCCTGTATATATTTAACATATTGTATGATGACCAGCATAAACAGATGACAAACAGTGGTTTTAGTGGGTAGTTACAACCTGGAAGGAGGGAGATTTCCACACTATCTTGCGCTGACAGACCGAAAGGTGCTTGGTGCCAACTTCATTTCAAAAAAATGTTAGTGTAAGGTTTGCTGTGATTATAAACAGGTGTATATAAATGGATTTACGGTTAAGTAAATTTGAGATAAGCTTAACTTTAGGGTATTTTTTAAGTTGTAAGAATATGCCGGAAAGCAGGTAAATTGAAATGTAAAGTTTGAGAAGCACAGGTTTTTTCTTACGAAAATTGGGTTGCTTCTTTGTCCCGCGTCTGCGACTGTTGTATCTGATACCTGTCAGTACAAAAACGACGTTTTGGCAAAGTCCCATTTGCCATCTTCAGGTTCTCCCTAATTCCTTGGCTCGGCTCCGCGTTACTCGAATCAAAATGTCCTGCCTCCTGTTTATATTTGGTGGTGTATACTTTCACCACTTTCGTTTTCTTGGTGGCGATGGCGCTGTTGGCGTGAATGATTCTTGTGAGGGTAAAGATTTCTTTGTGTATCGATCTTTAGCAAATTTTCATGTATTGAACAGTAGTTGAGAAGCGTCTCGAGTGTTGAGGTTTTATTAAAACGCTCTGGTGTGTTTGTCTTGTGTGTACCTTGCCACATGTTCCGCAAAGAGTGAGTAGTCTTCTTGCTTCCCCAAGTTAATTTTGGTTTTTGGTGTTGAAAGCACTGATGATATTTTTCGATCCGTGTTGAACGTTATCTGCATGCTCTGTTTGCTAAAGGGTTTTCGCGATCTTGTCTGTTGTTCCTATTACATATGGAAGCGTGACCTTAGGTGCTGGTGGTTCCTCCTCCTCTGTGTGTCTGGATTTTCCTGGTTCTGAGGTATTTCGGATATTTCTCATTGTAAATCCATTTTGCAATAGTGCCATTGTTAGTGTTCCCATTTCCTCCTCTTTGTGATGTGAGTCTGCAAGTCTCGTTGCTTTCGTCACCAGCTCGGCAGGATGATGGTGATATTTGGCGTTGAAGTATCTGTTGGTGTGGGCGACTTTACTGTACACTATGTCACCAAGCTGCTCATCCTTCTTCATTTCACAGAAACGGAAGTGTAAATAGACACAATTTTCATTACTATTCTACCGAAAATCCACATTTTGTAAGATATACTTCTCAAACTAGATGGTCTTTAAATGTTAGGGGAGGTGTTGTCGGTAATCATGTAATTGGACCATATTTTTTTGATTAACGAGTAACAGGGGAAGTATACTTAGACTTTCTGCAAAACCATCTACCTAATTTGCTGCGTCAAGTGCCATAGGATACGCAACAAGAAATGTGCTTTCTTCATGATGGAGCCCCAGTACATCATACAGGCCCGATAATAACTTTTTTAAATGCTAGATATCCAGAATGTTGGATTGGGAGGGGAGGGCCTGTTGCTTGGCCTGCTAGATCCCCAGATCTTACTAAAATGGACTTTAGCATATGGCGGTACGTCAAAGAGCAGGTTTATAAAATACCGCCTACAACAAAGGAAGACATAAAGATTAGGATTAGAAACTGTTTTCAAAACATTAGTGTTGAAATGTGTAGAAATTTAATCAGCGAATTTGAGAGACGTATTGCATTGTGTATTCAAGAAAGAGGCGGACATTTCGAACAACTTATTAGGTAGTACGTATTTGACGTGTTTCTAGTACTTTTACCTGTATAATTAGTTACAGGTTTAGTTACATTAGAGGTGTTAAGTTTATGATTAGGATTAGGACATAATTTGTTGAATAAAAAAAATATTGTCTTTACTTTAAGTTCGTTTAATAAAATAATTATTTATATGGGGTTCAATAAATTGTAATATTTCGATCTGAAGTGCTCGATTTTTTTTTGTTTCGACGCGCCCCGCCGTCACGGCCAACTAACAACAAAACGTGAAAGCCGTATAGCATTTTTACAATAAAAAAATATTAAATTGTCATTATTTCAAAAACTACAATTTTTTGGAATATACACTCTTATACAAAGTCACCCTTATTTTTAAGCTAAATAAGATAGAATTAAAAAAAATGACTTTATAGGTTTTTTTAATCTACTTTTTATTGTCCATTTTTGATCACCCTGTATGAATGTATTACAAAAATATCAATACAGCCCATTAGAGTAGTTCCCCATTTCCATGGAAACCAACCATAACTAATTGATAAAGGCTTCGTTTAGAAAAGATTTCCACCTATGTTTTGGCCTGCAAACGTCATTTTTGACAAAAAATTTGAAATTTGTCAAAAACGGTTAGACTTAGGTATAGGAAATTGTACATAAAATGTGTCTAAAATTGTATGTAGAATCTAAATATGTAATAATGTATAAGGTTTTCTATTTAAAAAAAAATGTAAAATTACTTCTAAGCTTTATCATCTACCCTGTATAATTAACAATATTTTTGGAATATGCACCAGAACATATCTTACAACTTTTGTATTTAATTTTTTTTGGTATCCCTTTAAATAAAGGAGATATGGGACTTTGCCAAACTAATGCGCCACCCTGATATATATGATATCAATTATTAAGAAAAAAAAACAGATTATAGGCAGATTTCTTTTGTTCAATTTATATTCTTTAACCTTATTTCATGGAATTCCATATTTAATAGCATTAATATTTTAAATGCATAATAAGTACTTATAGTAACAAATCATTAAGGTAAAACATAAAACTTGACGTAAATTATATTTTTATATTTAAAATGTTTGTGAAAAGTGAGTCTATAAGATCAACCAGTTCGTTCAATAAAGGTACATTCTGTTTATGTTTGCAAATTTCGACTTCCAAAACAACTAATTTGTCTTTTTATTACAAAATATAAAAATTTAACATTGCTTTGTGAAGTCATAAGGTGTTATGTATATGTATATTTGTAACGGCTAATGTCAAAGTTTCTTCGTCTAATTTAAACCGAATTAGGGGATGTGCAATTTAATTTATAATTATCCGACTTCAAACAAAATTTCGTTCATTGAATCTTTAGCATTACATAAAGATTTAAGAACATTGGCATTAGTTTGGAAAGCTACTTTATACTTCTTGTTCTTTTGTAATATGTGAGCTACTTTTTCTGATATTTTTCCAAAATATGAAATGTCGGTTCCGTATTAACTCGGTAAATATTTTTGATGGATAATTTGTACTCTTACCTTTTAACTGAAATGTCGATAATATTTGCTTGTGCAATTTGTTTTATAATTTATCTTTTTGAAATTTGTTTGATTTAATGGTAATAACCTAGCTAGTACTAATGATCTAAACCTATACAGTTAACTTGTGTGTTATATGGTGACGTGAATTTTTTGGAACTGTAAGGTCTGTATGTGTAGGTTTTCTGAATATGGAGAACTCAAAATTGTTCTGTCTATTAATTTTTGTTTAAATCTAGGCATTAATTTCTCCATTTTGTTCCTTCTCTAGCTTGAATTTTATGCTAGAAACATGCTCAAATATCAACATAACGAAAGCAAAATACGATCTTATCAGAAATATTTAATTCACAAATTGTCTCTTCTAAATGACCTCTATTAGCTAAAATAGACAAAATTAGACTGTCCTTAGGTCAACCATTTTTTTTTGCAGATAATTCTTATTTTTGAATGTGATATAGTTCGGATCAACACAGAGACAGATATTGAATTAACTCCATTTTGTAGCTAATTCAACATTATTGTTAAATAAAAAACTATTTACTAAACGCATACATTTTGAGGGGGTATTTTATTTACTAGTAACATCAAAACTTACAAGTATATGATGTAGTGGTAATTCTATGTTTTATAGTTTATTAATTAGTTCTAAAGAATTCTTAATAGAATGTTTAGATTTGTGCTTTAAATTGTTCGTTATTATGTGGTTTGTAGATTTTTTTGTGCTTGTGGTTCTTGTATAAAATTTCTTATTTCTCAAAATTTATAAATCAGAGATTACAGTTTTGTGAAGTTTGTTTCGCATTTTTGAAATTTTGTTGTAGGATCTCTACTTAAAATTTCTAAGCTTTTATTATTAATAATAATAAAGAATATTAGTAGGTAGAGTTGGAGACTTCTGGAACACCACCACAAAAACCGGTTTTCCACATTTCCAAGGTTGCCACAAAACCAAGGTCCCACCGTACCAAGGTCAAAAAAGCGCAATGTGTGACCTACTTACATATCATTACCACAAACCCACGGTCACAAACCCCGATTTCCTGTTCCACAACTACAAGGCTATCTGTGCGACATATCATTACCACAAAACCAGGGTCACAAGCTCCGCTTTTCTATTCCACTATTACAAGGCTATCCGACCACGCTTTCCTGTTTCACAATTACAAGGCCATCCGTGTGACCTACTTTAAGCTTAGCCACCTGCTTGCCACTCTATACCCCACTTGTATGTTTTTTACTCACTTGTTTTTGCTCAACCTCACTTTTTACCAAAATAAAAGAAAAACAATATGTTAACATATTTAATTGATGTAGACAGACATGTACTAATTTATTACTCAGATATATGATTTTCTTTAGGAATAAAACATTTTGATTTAGTACAAGTGCAGAAGGTCCTCTCCACTTCCGTTTCAGTACATCTGCGCGGACGTGGTGCGAGGAGCTGAGCATAAGTGCAATGTGGTGCCCATCGTAGATGTTCCTGTAACGGATTGACATCTGGCTGCCATCGGTTTATTCTAACCCCACACATGAAACATTCAACTGTATCGTCTGAAGATGTGGAAATGAATCCTGCTGCAGCAAGCGATGAGGGTGAGTGAACTCCAGACCATGTTCGATACGTTAGTAAGCGTTTATCGAAACAGTTGTAATACTGAGGATAATAAAAGTTTGGGTCACACATGTTAACATCAGCGAAATCAGTAAGATACTGACAGAAAATAATGTATTCTATACAATATATACAATATATACAACAGATGTACAATATGTACAATATGTACAATATATACAATAGATAAAACTAGATACAGTAAAACAGATTACTCGTCTACGTTTTGTCCACTTGTATGTTTATTGTCCACTTGTATGGTTATTGCCCACTTGTATGGTTATTGCCCACTTGTATGTTTTTGTCCACTTGTATGTTTTTTGCCCACTTGTATGGTTATTGCCCACTTGTATGGTTAGTGTCCACTTGTATGCTTTTTGCTCACCCTCACGTTATTTACCAAAAATAAAAGACAACGATATGTATATATTTAATTCACATAGACAGACATGTACAAATTGTTCATAGAAATAAAGACATGTATAAAATATATGTGTAATGCATGTAGAATACAAGACAAATTATATTATAAATGCTCACCCTCACGTCATTTACCAAAAATAAAAGAAAACGATATGGATATATCTCATTCACGTAGACAGACATGTACAAATTGTTCATATAAATAAAGACATGGTTAAAATATATGTGTAATGCATGTAGAAAGCATGACATAAATTATATTATAAATATGTATTACTCAGATATATGATCATATGCCTCATATACATGAGGCAGTATTCACCGTGTGACATGTGGTACCAAGCCGTTCATCGCTCTCACAAACGAAAACACACACTATAACAACCAACCCTAAAACACACATACTGCAATACATACTCAAACACACACTTACACTAACACTCACACATTCACCATTATGCTTACCGACGACGGAGAAGTTCCCGGTCCTCGAAGTGGATGCTGCTGAGAAGGCCTTAGGGTTGCAAAGTTAGATTTGCAGCCCCAAGTGTTGGATCTCAAGCCAACTCCCCAGTCTCAAGGAGCCGTACTAAACAACGAGAATACTTTGAAAACTCGAGATCATAATGAAAAATGCGGTTTAAGCAACGCTTATATATCCTGAAGACGCGCGAATCTGGTTTCTGATTGGTCTGGGGCTAACCTTGTTCAAAATACATATATAATTATGCATGATACAAAGTAACATACAACTTTTTTTAGCGAATATAACCCGTATTGCGATGGTTTTAGTCTAGACAGTTGACCTTTAGATACATTGTAACATGGAAATATTGCAGTAGAAATAATAATTAATACTTATTAGTTGATTTTACTAGGAATTGCAAAACAATACCAATTTATTTAGGTAATTATATTGCAAGTATAATTACTAAATAGTAAATTAAACATTTTTTGATATTACTGAAAGCATATGTAAAGTACATGATATAGCAATTATTTATTAGATGCAACAGCAAAAAAAACAATACCATTGATTTAGCTAATTGTACTGCAAGTATAATCAATAAATAGAATACAATAACGTGTGTCATCATCTCGTTATAAATTCTATACATACATTCTTGTTATATATAAAAAAGGCAAATAACGTTCTCAATTTCTGTAAAGGTCAATTTAATTGTTAAAGCTATATGAGTTGTATAATTGTATAAATTTAATTGCTTTGTAAGAACTACATAAGTTTATATATCCGGTTTTTGGTATACTTGCAATCAGAGAGATGACCTTTCATTCATGTATAGTGGTTTAGGTACAAATACGATTCTTATTGAACGATTTAAGTAATGGTATGCGTATACTTATAATGAAGAAGGAATAAAAAGGAAATCATGTTTTTTATAACGTATTTATCAACAGATGACGCTTTCATTCCGATTTGTAGTATAATTCCAATTATATCATAGTACACCAATGAATACCTGTAGGTTTTTTTCCTCTCGATTGCCGAACGCTCCGTCGGACTCGTGGATGGCGCCACCGTCGTTTTTGAGAAATTTCGAAATCCAAGATGGCGACCCTTTTTTCTCAAAGCGCCGTATCTCCGGAACGGTGGACCGATTCGCCCGGGGCGGGGCGTCGGTGACGTCTCGGAAAGACAAAATTTTCGACCCCCAACCTTTTACCCCCCCTTTTTTTAACCCCCCCCTTTCTTTTAACCCCCATTTTCGTGGGGAACATTTTTGCCCCCACCCCTCATTTTTTTCCATTTTTTCTCCGCGCGATATCTCGGGAACGGTTAGGGTTAGACCCGTCGAGTTTGTACTCAAACATCGTCCCCCGACGGCGCGCATCTTTTGACCTGGGACCCCCCCTTATAGGTCCCCCCCTAACGGAGATAGCTCGTAACTCGGAAACGAGTTACAAGTTAGATCAAACAAAAGCAGTTCAAATACAGCTCCTAACCAGCTACAAACCAGCTACAAACCAGCTCCAAACCAGCTCCAAACCAGCTTATGCTTATACAGCTTAAATACAAGGATTATGTTGGAACTTATATATATAGAAGTAAAGAAGAATTTTAAATGTGAACAATGATATTTTTACTGTAGGTAGCAACTCGGTTATCTGGGGAGAGGGGGAGTCCGGATTCACCACTTCTGCCCCTCATTCCACTTTCCCCCACCCAACACTTCAAATTGTGTATTTAAGACGGAGCGGTTCCACTACAGTGTCAGTCCGTCTTTATGCGCCACCAAGTAAAGTTTTCAAGCGGTGTTACATCATGTCTTCAAAGAATAGTAAGTGTTAGTTTCGTATTGCATCTCTCCCGGCTACCCGTCATATCCAACACTCTTATTCACATCAATCTACACTTCAGCATATAGTTATTATTCTTTGTGTGTTGCAGCAAAAATGTTCCAATGTGAATGTCTCAAGAAATTTACTCGAAAGGATTCTTTACTGAGACATCAAAAAACAGCGTGCTGGATGTCAGTATCTACTCCACCATCTGGCATGCAGGAGGTTTCGTTACAAAACCAAACCACAGGGAGCAATGTGGTGCAAGGGATCGCTTCCGACGATAACAAAGCAGTACATAGACATGTTACTGATTCCTTTGCGCAAGCAGGACCATCTGGGGTAAACTCTGTGAAGGATAATGCGAAACCCGGACCATCAGGGTTGAGCAACTCAAGGAAGCGGAAGGCTGACCAACACGATGAACCGGTAGAACCAAAAAACAATGGTGAGAGTGTGCACTGCACAGATTGTTCAATGGATGTACCTAGGTATGCATTCCAAGGACACCTCAGAAGCAATAGGCATAAAGCAAATGTATGTTTCCTTGTCGATACTGGGGTCGAAGTGATCCGAAATGCGTTTAAACAATGCATTGTGTCGTACCGATTGTCTCCATGCAATATGCATACTGATGTGTTCACCTTTATGGCAGACGTGAAAGGGAATGTATTGAAGGTAGTACAAAATCAGTTGCAGAAACACTTCTCCTTGAAATGTAACGTTGAGTTGTTTGGTTTATACTTTTTGAACAGTAGGGAAAGCACAGAACTGAAATCGTTTCAGACTAAGTATGATATTCTCAGTGTAGGGACGGTGTTAGAAGAGTATTTCCAAAAAATAAGTGAAATATTGGATGCAAAACAATCAGAATTTCAACATAAAGATTCTGGTAAGTGTGAGTCGTGGTGTACTCGAGTATTAACAACTGTTTTAGGGTGGTCCCTGGTGCAATTCGTGTATATAGAGGTAAACCTGCTTAAATTTGCTCCCACCACGGGTTCTTCCTATATGGCTGTCCCCGCCGAAATCACACATAAACACGCCATAGTCAATGTAAAAAATAATGATAATTGTTGCTTTGCATGGGCTGTTGTATCGGCACTAGTGACACCAACGGGACTACCACAACGCACATCTTCTTACCCTGATTTCCAGACGTTATGCAACTGGACTGGTGTACAGTTCCCTGTTAAGCTGACGAATATTTCAACGTTTGAGAGCAATAACAACATTTCCATTAATGTTTATGGGTTAGACGATACCTATCGTGATGGTCAACGTGTCACGGAGGTAGTGGGGCCTCTATACTACACCAAAGCCAAACAGGCAGTCCATGTTAATTTATTATTATTAGTCAGTAACCAAACAGATAATCAGCATTATGTATGGATAAAAAATTTTTCTCGTTTACTTAGCAACCAAATAACTCGGCGGAACGGAGCAATGTATTTTTGTGATGCATGCTTGTATTACTTTAGATCCGAGGAGCAATTAACCCGACACGTGTCACACGACTGTAACTTTATATATACAAAATTACCGGGCGTGAAACAAAAAAAAGACATAACCGGGGAATTCTACGCGGAAAATATACTCGCTTTTCGGAACTATCAGAAACAAATGGTTCTACCATTCGTAATATATGCTGATTTTGAAGCGCTCTTAGTACCGGTAGATACGGCTGAACCAGATCCCCAAAACCGTTCACGATAAAAACGTGTAAACACGAACCATACTCGTTTAGTTATTACATTAAGTGTAGTGTAAACGATGCGTGGTCTAAGTTAGAGCTGTATAGAGGAGCAATGCAGGGAGATATTTATAAGACGACTGGAAAGTGATGTAAAACGGATATATAATGAACATTTCAAAGCTATTGTCCCAATGACGCCATTAACGGATGAACAGCAGGTTACGTATGAATGCAGTGTATGTTGTTACATATGCGGTAAGCACTTTACGGACGATCCGACAAATCCGAAAGTACGAGATCACTGTCACGTTACTGGTAAGTATCGTGGTGCAGCACATTCGACGTGTAACTTAAACTATCAGGTACCTACATTTCTTCCCGTTTTTCTACATAATCTCAGTGGTTATGATGTTCACCTGTTCATTAAACAGTTAGCGAGTGAAACGGAAGAAATTACCGTACTTCCGGTTAACAGTGAAAAATATATAACGTTTGGTAAGCATATTTTTGTTGATGAATATGTAAACAGTCATGGTATCAGGAAAAGAAATACATTAATTTACGGTTCGTCGATAGTTGCAGATTCATGGCTGCATCCTTAGATACTCTATCCCAGAATTTATCAGATGATCAATGTATGGAGGTACGGAAATATTTTAGTAATGATAGCGACTTCAACTTAGTGAGAAATAAAGGTAGTTTCCTTATGCGTACGTAGACAGCTTTAGTAAGTTGAACGACATCACGGTGCCATCATATGACAAATTCTACGATAAAATGCGCGATGCAAATATTTCCGATGACGAATACTGTCGCGTTCTACTGGTATGGGATCACTTTAAGTGTAATACACTAGGTGATTATGCTGATATTTATTTAAAATCAGATGTGTTGTTATTGGCTGACGTGTTTGAAAACTTTAGGAGATTATGTATGGGTGTGTATGGGTTAGAACCTGCACAGTATGTCACTTTACCTGGATTGGCGTGGGATGCCATGTTGAAATGTACGAAAGTAGAGCTAGAATTACTGACGGATATGGATATGTATCACTTTTTAAACAAGGTATTCGAGGTGGAGTAAGTACTTGTATCAAGCGGAGAAGCATCGCTAATAACGAGTTTGTTCCAAACTATGATCCTAAACAACCGAAAGTGTTTTTACAATATTTAGATGCCACGAATTTATACGGCTGGAGTATGAAGCAATACCTGCCTCACGATGGGTTTATGTGGTTACCTCAAGAGGAAATAGAACACTTTGACGTAGTAAAGATTGATGATGACGCCGATGTTGGATTTGTACTGGAGGTTGATATACATTATCCCCACCATCTGCATGACGAACACAACGATTATCCGTTTTGTCCTGAAATGATCTGCGCACCACATTCCCAGGAGGAGAAGTTAATCCCGAACCTGTGTGATAAGACCAACTATGTTATACATTACCGCTATTTAAAACAATGTATAGAGCATGGCTTAATTGTTACTCGTATTCATAGGGTTTTACGATTTCGTCAGAGTCCGTGGCTAATACCATACGTAGACCTTAATACAGCTCTCCGCAACACAGCACAAAACAAGTTTGAAAAGGATTTCTATAAAATCATGAATAATGGCGTGTTTGGTAAAACAATGGAAAATGTCGATAAACGAAGAGTTATTAAACTGTTAACACATTGGGAAAATAACGGTCGTCGGGTAGGTCTAGCGCGATACGTTGCAAAACCGCAATTTAAAAATTTTATTCAATTCACTGATAAATTGTTTGCGGCGGAATTGTCGAAACAGGTAGTTACGTACGACAAACCCGTCTATGTCGGATTCAGTATTTTAGATCTTTCCAAAATTATAATGTATCGGTTTTTTTATGATATCTTACGAGCTCATTATGGCAAGAATGTCACGTTGCTCTATACTGACACGGATTCTTTGATTGTTGAGATAGTAACTGATGATATGTATGCACACATGCGAAATAATTTAGACGAATATGATACTTCCAACTATCATAATGAGTTGCATGGTATTCTACGACTGCTTCCGTCGTTGGACGAATGAAAGATGAGTACGCAGGAAAGCAATTCATTACTTTTATGGTGCTGGATCGAAGTCATACTGTCTGAAGCTTGCTGATAATGAAGTTGTTAAGAAAGCGAAAGGTATTAAGAAAGTTGTAATTCAGAAAGTGTTGACGGAAGTAGACTACAAAGCGGTCGCGGAGGGGTCTGATAAAACAGTAATGTGTAAAATGCTTGTGTTTCGATCAACCTTACATGATATATATACCGATATGTTAAACAAAATTGCCTTTAGGTCCCAGGATGACAAACGATATCGACTACGTGATACGTGTTCCACATTGGCGTGGGGGCATTGGCGAATACCGGAATTGGAGAATGCTGATCCTTTGAGCGAATTATTGCAGGTTGCTAAGCAAATGAATTTATATTAACCGGAAGGAAAGAAGAATAGTTTGGGTACTGACACTTGCTAGTTTCTTTCCTATAGTCTCTCCATAATGAAACTAATATTAATAATAATTTGTATTATTCCTTTAGTTGTTTAACATATATTGATATTATGTACTAATTCGTTATTAAGAGAATATATACTATACAAATACTGTGTGATATAAATAAAAAAAAAAAAAAAAAAAACGAAAATGACTATTTTACTATTTTTTTATTAACAAATATGTACAAGACTTATTGCATTATATATATATTATATAAATGATATACAGTAGCCAAAGCACAGTGGCATAATGATTTACAATGAAAGTAACAAACGGGTTGCATAGCAGGAAGAGGTGGACTTTCCTCAAGTTCAATAACAGGCTGGGTCACAAATTTTCTGATGTAATCTGCTTTCTCTCTGCCCTTGACATAGACAGTATCTGTTGGCTGAATCAATCTCTCGAGTATTCTTCGAAAGTGGTGTGGTGGTGTATACCCTTCTTCCCATTTAATACAGTGCTGGTTTTGCATTAACCAAGTAGCTTGACGACGACTCTCTGCATCCAACGTATGCCAGGGATACGGTGATTTAAAAACAAAATGGGCAATTTGTTTCCCATTATAAATGGCGAGTTCTTTTGGTATAAACGCTTTTGATATTTTGAACCCTTGTACATCGATTATGACGGACATTGTATTACAACTGCCGTACTGCTTTGGTTAACGCGTTGTATGTAACTAAACGATCATGGAGTATAACACAGTATGCGGTCGTATTAGCGGGTATGTTGGCCGATGTTTCAAACTCTACACGAAGAACTACTGCTTTCGAGTGCAATACTTCTTTTGATTTGAGCAGTCGACCACCATCAGTGGTGCAGCCGTCGTAAATTGAATAGGTGTGAGTAATGGTTGTCCATCTCTTTGATAATATGACATTTGGAATTTAGCAAACATTTCATACAGCGTGGCAAAGCAATTGTTATCATAATTAACATTTAAATTATCATACGGGTAACGGTCGGTGTTGAGGAATACCCGAATATTCTTCAGTGCACATTTATCGAATTTACTCGCATCGTGCATAACATTATTTTCTCGTCCAGTTTGAAACCCTATAATAATGTATCTCGGTGTTTCAATACTAGTCGATGTTTTGATTGCCCATGTATGCTTATCTGTTGTTGGTATAGCGGGATATATGTGGGTTTCCCAACTTCTAAATGCTAGTGGAGTATTCACATTTTTATCAATGTATTTCGTTAACGCTAATTCCTCCGCTAATGCTGGAACGATGTGTGGAACTTTCCAATAAATCTTATCTATGTTAACTTTTAATGCTTCGTCCACAGTTGAAATTACTGCATCGGTATCAATATTACTACGAATTAATACAAGTTCTTGTCTAATGTTCAAAATCACTTTATTATAATCTTCAGCAAAGCCAAGCAGCATTCGCAAAGGTACACAGACATTAAAATACCCTTGCTCATTTGTTAGTGTGCTGTTTGATGTAGGAAACCAACCGGCATTTTGATGGCGGGCAAGATCATTGGTGTCAATGATACTAACCCTTTCATTGTCGACGTTAACCCCACCTTAGTTACGGAATCTACCACTATTCCATTCATCTCATATCTAATTTCACTGAATAAAAATGCGATACCATTATTAACGAACCTTGCGGTATTGGAGACAGTGCCATCCTGTCGCAATAATCTTCCCTCTACATAAACATAACTTTCTGATGGTAGAGTGCACATGTCTTCCTGAATGGGTATCCTGATTTCATCATTGTTTCCAAATCTCGTAGTATATGGTTGATGGGTGTGCAGTTCGGAATTAACGATAGCATTATCAACAACAACTTTTTCATTAACGTTTAATACACTCATTGTAGTACTGTAAACCCAAGACTCTCCAAGAATGCTTTGTTCTGCGCTGTCAACGCTTTGGTCGCTGAACGCTTACTGACTGTACCCTTTCCACACTTCACTCTTTTATAGTTTGTTTTGCACTGGTTACATGCACATGTATTATACCGCTTCACCATATTTTCTTTAAATGTAGTCCTATCGTTATGACTTCTCCGTTAAAATTGACGAGATCTCCGTCTTGGTCTACTATTTTAAGTGTTATTGTTGAAATGGTAGATGTATTTATAGGTAAGTAGATAACATGTTGAGGTGATTCGATTATTTTATATCCCGCTGGTACACTGGGAAAGAATTGATGAATTATGTGTGATGACTCACCATTTTAAAACTACCACTTGTTATGTTGCACTCGATAATTAATGAGTTAATTTTGATGATGTTAATAGGGTTCTCAGAGGTGTACACTTTTTTAGCTTGGTAAACAGCAGTTTTATTAAAGCCTAGCATAGGCCCTATCGAATGGATCACATTGAAACTAATGTTATGGGTTGCTTTCATGGTTGCTTTCATAGTATTATTATTTGCTCGTAAATCAATATACCCTTATCGTCTTTCACTGAGTCATTAATATATTTATTCACATCTGCGATTTCGTATGTTCCTGGCGGTATTGTAATTTTATCTCTTCCAAATATGAGCATGTTGTTCTTTGAAGTAACGTTTTGTATAGTATTGAACGATTCAAAACTAGTTAACCCCATTACATATTCCGACTCATTATCAAGAAAAATCGGTGGATTAAATGTGGCTTGCAGGATACTGCTTTTACCGGTGAAGGTAAATGTGTACGACATCACGATCACGTAACAACTACTGACAATCAGAACGAGTAGTCGTATAAAAATCGTAAGACTAGATGACCACAGTTGTATGTATTGAACTCTTGAACCTTAGTAAAGTTATAATCAATTGTGTTTCTGCTACCATCACTGTTAAAATAGTGGACTAATTCGAAGGGTGGTTTAACATGTCCTATACTATCAAAATATGTTATATGTCTATTACGCTTAATATATGCTGTCCAGTGTGTTCCCTGATTAGCTTGATTATCCAGATTCACGATACCACATTCATTCCTATGGATTCGTGTAGGTAGCTTATCTCGCATATATATCCCTCTAAAGTAGGGAATCTTTAATTGCTCCACAAATTTTGATAGCTCAACATTACTTAAGGCGTGGCGTGGTAGCTTCAGTGGGAGTTTTTTGAATACGGTTGTAAATATATGCCCAAACCTCGTTTATATGGTTTTAGATATAAACCTTTTCCAACGGTTGCTGCTTCCATTGCTTGATTGTGTCGTTTGGTTTCTTCTAACGTTTTTGTCGCAGCTTTTGCGTCGGTAACCGCTTTTGCAACTGCAGCTGCACCGCCACCTAACGAACCTAAGGCTCCTAATGCTGCAAATAGGGGAATAAGAGGTATGAACCCCCCTCGTTTTGGTAAAGGTAATATTCTGCTCTTGGGTGACATGATTTTTTTGTGTTTTAGAACGCTTAAGGCTTGGTGTATTGTAGATCGTAAAGATGATCGAAGTTTACCACCAACACGACGTCGCGCTAGAAGTACCGCTTTGTTAAATGAAATTGGTTTGGGAGTACGCTTTGTTCTTCGTGATTTGCTTCCCATTCTATTGCCTGTCCGTGATCTTCCACCCATCCCCATTTTCCGTTTTCCTTTCATTATTCCACTTATAGTTAATGCAGCTGCCCTTTCTCCAAACGTAGCGTTTGAGGAACGAAATCTATTCCAAGCTTTTTGTTGCAAAGTTTTATCGGCAATGTGTCGTTGACTTAAATCGTTTGACTGGGAGTATGCAATATCGTGCTCTTTACAGGCTTCGTCCAATTCATTAATACCTTTGTCGCCGCGAGCTAGTCGTTTTTGTAAACGGGTACCCGGTCCGCAGTATCTATACCCAGGTATATGCAACTCCACGGGTAATTTATTTATTAAGGTATTAATTAATCCTGAACCCCTTTTCTTCTTATTACACCGAGAAGTATACTTCATACCAGACTGGCTGTCACTCCACTACTAAACTACTTTTATTGTATGACACGTATATATATTAGTACCATACAATTTGTGGTTTAGTACTATGACGGGCACCATACGCTTCATTCCGCAAGACACAGAATTACCTATTAAAAATTATGACCCAGCTGATAACAAGGAACTTTACTCTAAACATAGCGGTCTACTGAAAGGAGGATGTAAACGAGGTATAATCGTTGGTCCATCTGGGTGCGGAAAAACAAATGTTATGATTACCTTGTTAGAACATCCAAATGGTTTACGTTTTGAAAATGTATATATTTATTGCAAATCATTATATCAACCTAAATACCAGTACCTACGAAATTTACTGACACCCATAAAAGAAGTCGGGTATTTCGAATACAGTGATAATAGTGATGTTATATCCCTAGTGATTCCCGTAAAAATTCAATAATGATTTTCGATGATGTAGCGTGTCATAAGCAAAATGAAATAAGAGATCATTTCTGTTTTGGCAGACATCGAAATAATGATTGTTTCTATCTATGTCAAACGTATTCTTCAATTCCAAAACAGCTTATACGTGATAATGCTAATTTACTTATTCTTTTCAACAAGATCACACTAATCTTAAGCATGTGTATGATGATCACGTTAATGTCGATATGTCCTTTGATAGGTTTAAAGATTTATGTTTTTGTTGCTGGCAAGACAAATTCGGTTTTATTGTTATTGATAAAGAAAGCGATGTTAATACAGGTCGGTACCGTAAGAGATTTGACTGTTTTATAGCATTATAAATATGGTAGCAGTATGGAACATATGCAGTCGTAATGAAGGAGCGCTTAGTACAAGACATTTTGCGTGCTCGCAAGAGCGTGCAACAAAAATATGCGAGTTTGAAAGAAGATACCGCTCTTACAGAACGTGCAATAGAAGCACACTTTAAACCTATTACACAACCATTAAAACAATTAATTACTAAAAATGATGGTTCTCTCATCAAAGCTGAACCCCTTACGCCAGAAGCTGTCAAAATGAAGTCATTGCACAAGAAACTGAAGTTTTTACATCACACACCTAAAACAGCTGGATTACGGAAGGCTCCACGCACTCTTGTTCCCGCAACCATTGCGCAACCTTCGCAGGAAACTGTAATTGCTGATACCACTAACGATGATGATGTGGAAATTCCTACTTTACAACAATTGAAATCAGAACTCTTAGCTGCTGGATCTCAACCCGCCTTTGAAGATTATCTAAATCAATACCAAGGATTAGCTAAGTACTACGTTGAAGGTATATTTAGAGATACAGAAGACGAGTATGACTTAACATATGGCGTACATTTCATTCCGGAAGAAGAGAAATTTTTTATTGGTGATGCTGAATTAGACTTTATTGGTGAAAACCTTCATATCACTCTTCCTGATGGATCCTCCCTAGACTATGAAGGAACACCGGGATTATATGAACTACTGTTTAAAAAAATGCCTACGGGGTACAAAAAGAGTGACCTACAGCAATACAATGACATATTGCGTCGTACTAATGCTGCCCGACGTAATTATAACTCGACAGACCAAATCCGAGGAACTAATAGTAAAAATATGTGGAAATCATTAAACCATTACTTCAACCTAGAAAACGGTCAGCTACATCATCTATTGTCCCTCCAACCACAAGATCTCGAACAACTTCTATCTCCAAAAGAGGTGGTGGCATGCAACTATTGCGATACAATAACAAAGCTATTGAATTTGTACCGTGGAATAACCCGAATAAGTTAGTAGATTGGCTACGGAAATTATTAGGATCAATGTCGACAGGAAATACTAGCAATCACAACGAAGTAGTATATATAATTGATGAACTACGTGAAGCAAAAGTAATACAGTAACAGCTCTTGTTATAAACCTATTACTATATCCTTTTCATTTCATTGTTACACCGACTACCACTAAAGGCAGTACTACATGTCCATCAGTTATGCCAATAGATAAATTTGGCAGACATCTTCATCATCAAATGACAGTGGATAAATTTGGAAAACATATTACTCAGCATCGCAGTGATGCTACGAAGCAAAGTGATATATATTACGAAACTTATTTTACATTGCAAGGTGTCTTGCAACAGACAACAGTAGATATTCCATTGGGTATGAATGGTAGATATTTCTTTCCTATAGAGGGAAAAATATTGCATTGTAAGTGGTTACCTCGAGATATTCATCTTCGAGTGGATAGTGTAATATATACGACTCCGCTGTTTCTAAATAATAAAACTATTCGTAAGGGAGGTGTGATTCAACCTATAATTCCAAAAGATATCACTTTCGACAAAGAACAATTATTCATCCTAGAGATTGTACTACAATCCAAAGTAAAAAATGAGTAAATCCGATGTTGTTGAAGAACTGCACAAACCAGCAAGGAGAAATTTTCCGCGACGTTGTGTAGTACTAAAAGGTTTAAATGATCTCTTTCAAGCTGATTTAGTGGAAATGATACCTTATGCTCATGTGAATAAAGGATTTCGATATATTTTAGTAATAATTAATGCCTTCTCTAAATATGTCTGGGCTTTCCCCATCAAACGCAAGAATGGTAAACTAGTCGCGGAGGTAATGGATAAACTGCTATCTGGATTGCAAAAGATGCCTACGCATATACAAACTGATATGGGAACGGAGTTTTATAATGCAGAATTTAAAAAAGTAATGAAAAAATTCAATATCAATCATTACAGTAGTTATTCCACCTTGAAAAGTAGCATAGTCGAACGGTCAATCGTACCCTTAAAGCAATAATGTGGAAAACATTCAGCATGCAAGGATCATATAAGTGGCTATCAATCTTGCCTCAAATTGTTACCGATTATAATTCAAGAAAGCATAGAACAACCGGATATAAACCGGTAGATGTAACGGAAAAGAATGCTGCAGATATTTTGCAACATTTAAAATGTCAGAAAGTTCTTGACCGTAAAACACCTAAATTTAGAGTGGGGAACATGTACGCATTAGCAAACATAGAAGCATATTCTCTAAGGGTACACACCTAATTGGAGTTACGAAGTCTTTCGAATATCAACAGTTAAACGTTCAAGCCCACTCACCTACACATTACGTGATAGTCGAGATGAAGAGATTCAAGGTCGGTTCTATGAGCCCGAACTACAAAGTGTTAAACATCCAGACATTCATCTAGTTGAACGTGTCATCCGACGTCAAGGGAATAAAGCTCTCGTTAAGTGGTTGGGTTTTGATACTTCTCACAACTCCTGGATTTCTACCAAAGACATTGTGTAATACGCTAATTAACCTTAATTATATACACTGTAATATTAATATGCAATAAACAGATCTTTTTTACTTTTTATTACTACTATCCTATACATATACATCACTACATACTACTAAAGCGTCTGACAAACACACACTCACGATGCTGTTTTTCGAGAATTGGTGAAATTATATTAGCACAGTCGCCTATTCTTTTTTAAATCGTGCAGAATCTCTAGCTAATTGTTCCCATTCTCCTTTTCGCGCATGCCTGTAAGCCAACTCCCATACTACTATGTAGTGAACTACGTTTTGGACTCATTAATGCGCACCTTCTTCACTGGGTGAGTCGTCATCTGATGACTCAAAATTCGGTAAATATCTTTCTATTTCGTGTATAAATTGCTCCAATGATATTTCTTTAAGGTCTTCTATTAATCGCTTTATACAACAAATACACTCTATATCACCTACATGCGATGTTATGTATTTTCACAAAGGCGTATTCCTCCCCCATACTTAGTAACTAGATTATTTAAATAGTCATCACTAAATCTACCCATTCCATACACTTTTTCATGATCAGCATCGAATTCTAATGCTTGTAACTGGCATATTAGTCTTTGGACTGCACTAACACAATCTACAGCTTTAGGCCACGACTCCGCACTATAACACATCCACATATTGACTAACATCTAATACTATCCACTATTGACTACAAGCGTTACCCCCTTTGAGTTATAGGATTGGTAAGATCCATATCCATATATAGTTTCTCCTTGGCAAATACTTCCATTTCCAGAAGGCAGGCTATGTTGACCTCAAATACATCACGCAATGGACCTATAACTTGGTGAATGTTACATTCAGGAATTGTCGCTGTCGACTGTATTAGGTTTTATAAAACTCTGGAAAGTTCACAGTATCTGCCAACTCCAATCGGTAATATATTATCTTCAAAAGCTTCCATAACTGTTCTATAGACTCCCATCCTAAATAGACATCAATTTCGTCACTATCACAGAGGCGTATAATTTTTTTCTTGTTAATATGTTCGTACGAGACAGTCTTCGATCCCAGTTTGGTAGGTAGCCATGTTCCTTCAGGACTGTAGAAATAATTAGTAATCACCCTTGATTATCCATAAGTATACGCCATTCCTGCTTGTCAAACACCACTCCACCACTCTTCGTTCCACCTAGTTTTACGACTGGCTCAAATCCAAATTTGGGTGATAGACCGACACTAACAAACTTTGTTTTACTTTTATTTAAGAAATAATGCACATTATTAAGCAAAATATCGCAATATTTACTGGAACTTATAGCACCGAGAATCTTCGCCTTTTCTATGGCTTGACGTACGATGTTATCCATTATATACGATACTGACTTTACATACATTCCCTCTCTTTTATATATGACACTCTCCCCACTATGTACCCTCCTCAACGCTACTTACGTGACCTTCACGATTGTACCACACATTGCTTTAGCGGTCTTGTCGGTTACACCTTTTCAAGGTTTTTTTCGTTCCACTACTTCAAGGATTCACAGCCATACTTATTCACCACATTTCCAAGGTCTCACATTTCCAAGGTTGTTCCACTTTGCCATATTTCGTTTTTTTTTCCAACCTTATATTCACCACATTTCCAAGGTCCCACATTTCCAAGGTTGTTCCACTTTGCCACAACAAGTTTACTACACAAGGTTACATACTCCCACTCAGTTTTCTTCATATACTTAAAGGGAGGGGTTTTTACATATACCATAGTTACCGATCTTCACTATGTCAGTTACTCCAGTGCAAGACGATTGGAAGACAATGTACCAACCACAAACCCTATTTCAACTTAGTACGCGACGGACATGTCAATTAATTCCGAACTGGGTAAATTTTGAAAAGGAAGGAATACTACCGGCTTCCATAAACAAAGTGCTACGAAATAATTATGAACTGGTTCAGTGGAATTCAGCGTGGTATACCGAAATGAGCAAGGTAATACGCGAGCACTTTGCGGCAAGTCGTGTAACAGCATATGCCCACATTATATCAATACATGTTCGATACCATCTGGTGGACTTCATGAATTTGTGTCATTGCTGTTTCGCCCGATTGAAACCAGGACATTACCGCGTACTGGACCATCATATGCATATGGAGCGGTGGACTGCGCGATACTACCTGTCGCACGAATATTATTGGTGCTCGTCGTGTAGGGCGCCTCTCACACAGTTATACGATGTGTACGATGATGACTCATGTATACTGTGTGATGAGGTGTGCTACGTAGACGAGTAATCTGTTTTACTGTATCTAGTTTTATCTATTGTATATATTGTACATATTGTACATATTGTACATCTGTTGTATATATTGTATATATTGTATAGAATACATTATTTTCTGTCAGTATCTTACTGATTTCGCTGATGTTAACATGTGTGACCCAAACTTTTATTATCCTCAGTATTACAACTGTTTCGATAAACGCTTACTAACGTATCGAACATGGTCTGGAGTTCACTCACCCTCATCGCTTGCTGCAGCAGGATTCATTTCCACATCTTCAGACGATACAGTTGAATGTTTCATGTGTGGGGTTAGAATAAACCGATGGCAGCCAGATGTCAATCCGTTACAGGAACATCTACGATGGGCACCACATTGCACTTATGCTCAGCTCCTCGCACCACGTCCGCGCAGATGTACTGAAACGGAAGTGGAGAGGACCTTCTGCACTTGTACTAAATCAAAATGTTTTATTCCTAAAGAAAATCATATATCTGAGTAATAAATTAGTACATGTCTGTCTACATCAATTAAATATGTTAACATATTGTTTTTCTTTTATTTTGGTAAAAAGTGAGGTTGAGCAAAAAACATACAAGTGGACAAAAAACATACAAGTGAGTAAAAAAACATACAAGTGGGGTATAGAGTGGCAAGCAGGTGGCTAAGCTTAAAGTAGGTCACACGGATGGCCTTGTAATTGTGAAACAGGAAAGCGTGGTCGGATAGCCTTGTAATAGTGGAACAGAAAAGCGGAGCTTGTGACCCTGGTTTTGTGGTAATGATATGTCACACAGATAGCCTTGTAGTTGTGGAACAGGAAATCGTGGTCGGATAGCCTTGTAATAGTGGAACAGAAAAGCGGAGCTTGTGACCCTGGTTTTGTGGTAATGATATGTCGCACAGATAGCCTTGTAGTTGTGGAACAGGAAATCAGGGTTTGTGACCGTGGGTTTGTGGTAATGATATGTAAGTAGGTCACACATTGCGCTTTTTTGACCTTGGTATGGTGGGACCTTGGTTTTGTGGCAACCTTGGAAATGTGGAAAACCGGTTTTGTGGTGGTGTTCCAGAAGTCTCCAACTCTACCTACTAATATTGTTAAATGTTTATGTAATGCCAAAGAGTTAATTAACGGAATTTTGAAGCCAGTAATTTATTAATTATGCTAAACATCTAATAGTAAATAATCAAACGTTAGTGCTATTAAATATGGAATTCCATGAAATAATGTTAAAGAATATAGATTTAACCAAAGAATCTTTGTTAGAAGAACAAACCAAATAATATAAGATTTTGATTAAACATGGAATATTAAGCCAAAAGGCATTGTTGAACCAAAATGCTTAAAGTAAAAGATGATATCTCTTACGTTAACACTTTTTCTAGAATTAATAATTCGATAATTGAGTAGATAATTAAGAACCTTCAAAGGAGATGGCTTAAAGAAGAAGCTAAAAATGTTTATATAAAATACATCACACAAAGATATTAAATTCTAAAATTTATCCAGAAACAACACCATCAACGTAGAACAAACCTAAAGCAGAACTGTTGTTACAATCTTCACACAAGGTTAGTAAACTTGTCGAATGAATTAGAATTAGAATTTCTCAACAAAGGTTTTAAGTATTGCCCAAAAGACGAATTAGATGCTTTGGTAGCATTCAAAGTTTATAAACATAAACAGAAAGTACTTTTAATTGACGAACAGGTTGACGTTATAGACTCACCATTAACAGATATTTTAAATATAGAACTATAATTTACATCAATTTTGCTGTTTCATCTTAATGATTTGTTACCATAACTACTTGTTTGTTACTTTACTTAGATATTTTCTCTTGATAATGATACAAGTTGTATTGAAACGTGTACAGAAATAATTGTATTACAGAAATTGCGGAATTATATTGTATTTGAAACAGTGCTATCAGATTTCATTTGTAATAAAGCCCGATTCTGTCTATTGTTTTAAATCAATATTACTTACGTGTCAAATGTAATTACACAATCACAGGAGTAATTTCAATAATGTTGTAATTCGAAGATGTACATTAAAGTGCTTTATGAACAGATTCAAAAGATTAATGTCACATTCAGTGGTTTCTAATATCGATTATCGGGTATATACAATATATATTAGAAATGGTTATAAAAAAAATGTTTTTCTTGGCTGGAGAGCCAAGTTGCCGGTTAAGCATGCTACCTTCTGCATAACTAAGAAAGTTCAGTATATATTAGGTACATAAAGCGAACAGTCCTGTTTAAGTTTCAGAGACCGGCAAACAAATTTGCAATTGAGAAGTTTTAGATTCGATTACCCAATCAAGGAAAGTATGTTTCCTGTATGCTTTCTTTTTTATTAGAACCATATGTTTCTTACACATATATTTAGTAACGGTTTTGTATTTTAAGGTCCAGTAAGGCAGTTTTGTCAAATTATCACCGTCCTGTAAATATTAACAATACAAATAAAAAATCTGGAATAGTGGGTAAAGCAATAAGTCACAACCTAATAGCACCTTAACATATAGTCCAGATGAATCATAAGTATTCAAAGTCAACTCAGATGTCGATAATAAAATTTAATATCTAGTTCAAATGATTAAACGAATCGGAGAATTCAAACACTAATTAAAGGTTTCACTTCACTAAATAATTAATTACGTTAACTTTATAACCAATATGTATTGTGAAGCGCTTAAAGCACCATACGTTGATCAATGCCAAAAAAATGTCTAAAAATTTGCTAATTTACTAAATATTAATTTCTTTAAAAAACCTTTTGTTCAATCAGTTAATAGAAAGTTTAGTTTTGCCAAACCAGCTATGCAAAGACTCATTCAACCAAATAAATTCAAAAACCTTACTTAAACCCTGTAACATATAATGGTTAAAAACGGAAACTTATTGTTTTCATCTTATATGCGAGTTCAAATTATTTTTAATTAGTATATTAAATTGAAATAATTAATATTGACTTCAATATAAATTCAAATGCAAGAAAACATATCGACTTCCCAAAATCACGTTACATAGTTAATCAGAATATACTTCTGAAAAAAGCTGCAACTATAGCTACATCAGGTTGAAACCCTACACTGTTTCCTATATTCACAGCGCACATCCTTAATATGTTTGAATATGTTTGATTATTGTTTTACGAGTATAAAGTAATTAAAGGGATAATTATTTTTATTTAATTATATATATATATATATATATATATATATATATATATATATATTTCTTAATATTTTAAAATACCTTTAATCTTTCTTGTATATATCAAAATGCTCAATTTGATTGATTGAAAACAAAATTTCCAAAACTGCAATAAATAACCTACATTTAATATCGAGCTACTTTCGCAATTGTTGCACATTTTATCGATTCATTAAACATAAAGAAAATTCTGTAAGAAAGAACATTGTTTGGCTATAGACAGACAACAAAGGCGGAGGTCTGGTAACAACTGGACGCCGAAAGACTGCCACCTGTTATCTAAAAACAACGTGTTTAAGAAGTTTGTAGTAAAATTAAGAGTATCTGTGATTCGTCAAACGTTTGATAAGCTTAAGAACCGAATTAGTTTATTTTGTACATGCATTCATTTAATTGGATCTTTATGTCAATACAAATTTTTTGATGATAATTTAGGGTCCCGTTTAAGATTTGGCATAAATTGAAATTTAAGGTTAAGATAGACTTTAGGTGCCGACGAATTTTTCATTAAGATTTCACTGTGTCACTTTCATTTATTATTTGGCACAACTTTGTTTGGGACTTTTAAGATTGAGATTTCAAAGACGTAATGTGAGATATTTCCGTCTCCTCTCTGATAAAATTCTGGAAGTTTCGTAAACGACGCCACAATGATGGCAATTTATTATTTTCATAGCAATGTTCGCATGTGGGGTGGCCATACTGGAATTACTTCTTTTTTAAAACTCTTTATTTTGAAGCTACACGATTCAAGTTGCTAGAGTTACAAACACATTATCAGACTGTTTAAAATAATTTGGTATATAGAAATGTCAGTTTAATAACATTAATATCAAGAAAGTGTTGGTTAAAAATAACAGATAATGTCTATCTATGGAAATTGAAAATAAGCTGTGTGTAATTTTTTTATACAAATCTAAAAAAACAGAATTTTGAATGCTCCTCGTCAAATGGCTCTTGACAGTTTGATCTTTAATAATTATAAATATTGCACATTGTCTCTTCCACGTGTAGGTAGCGGACCGCAAACAATTTATTATTGTAATTAACGTTTGCCAAATCGCCATTGTTACAGCCATAGAAAAGATAATTAGTGAATTTTTAATATCTTGATAACACGTCGTGATTTGCTAATGGTTTCGAAATATGTTATTTATATATTTTTGCATAAGAATTGTGAGAATGTATGTAACTGATATTGGCTAAGGGTTAAAAAACACATGTTAGGGTTTGAGTAGCAGGTGTACGCTTAAAAAACTGGTTTACTGAAGGGGAGTAACGAATCATTGAAATTTCTTATGCGCGCTCTTGATGTAAAAATGTCATTGATCTAATGATTAATTACGGCTGAACCTCAAAGGGATTTTTTTTGGTACGTTGAAACCCGAGACGTAAATGTAGGGTTTGTTACGGACGAATGTATATCTTTAAAATTAAGATGTCGTGCAATAATTAATATGAAATTGTTCCAACGTAAATTAATGTTTCTTGTTCTTTTTCTTACCTTTGAGAGGCGGAGGTTGATTGTGGGAGTAAAGATTGGTTTTTAGTTGAAATCGGAGAGGAAGGCAGTTGCCGTCAGAGTGTCAATAGAGGCAGATCGATTTTTGGTTAATTAAGTCCCTTCATTGTAAACAGCTTGTCTTTAAAATATTTCTTACGTGTACATTTTCTTTAAATTAGCCAGCACTAATTTGTTTTTTCTTTCGGGTGCTAGTTGTCAAATATTAATCTATAAATACGTCACCCTTTTTGAAGTTAAACCGCGTATGTTAACGATTTGTGTCTGTGATCGATTAAGGGAATATATTTACGTGTAAGTAGGTATGTTTATATAAACTAAGGCTGTCAGCAAATAATTCTACAAGCCTCGATAACCTATTACAAATCGAGCATTGCCTTGCAAAGATATCTTATTCGCACGCGGGCTCCTTAAACTGAAAGCTGCTAAAATAAAACACATTACAGGGCTGCATCACTCTGGTATTGGTGTGAATTAGCATTGTTGTTTATATTTATATTTGTGTAGAGATGGGCTGGTGAACGGGTACATGATACCGCTTTGGTTATTAATTGTAAAAGGCAATTGCCAAGTGGGTACACACTCCTGGGCCAGATAACCATTAAACACCTGGAATTTTATTTTTATTGTTTTTATTGGTGTATAGATGAATGTATAACCAGAGAAAGGGGCGCTGTATTTTTCTAATGCACTCAAATTTATATATCGGTCAGGATGTTGTGATCTATTTATAACTTACCCTTGTAAGGCTTTGTTTTAGTGAGTTTTTTTGTCAGTTGTTAAGCAGAATTGTTTACCTGCGAACTAATTTTTCTTTATATGCAATTGATTGTAATTTTTCATATGTATTTTGTGCGTTAGTAGTCACTAAACAATTGTGTACGTGTAAATTCTATTTTCTTTTGTCCTTGCCTTTACCTTCTGTGCAATTTTACTGTTGTTGTATTTTATATGTACCGTAATTGGCTTTATTGCTTTATGTGCTTATTTACTGAAAGACCGGCATGATTGGTTTTAAAGGGCCACATGTTTGGTATTATGATTTTTATTTTCATTATTTATTACAAAATTGTGGGTGTGACTACATGGAGTTTCTTTTTTTTTATTGTGTTTATGTGTAACTAAACTGCTTTTTATTTATTTTTCTCTTAATGTTATAATTTTTTACGCACTTTAACCTGATTTAATGGTGTTTTGTTATATGTTTAACCCTTTCATTGTGTTTTTTTGTGTGTTATTTGATTTATTAATGTGTGCAATTACTTATTTATGAATAAAGTGGGTTTTATTGGTGGTTCTTTCCCACAATAGTATATTAAGGGGCTGAACCACCATTGGGCAGAACTCGTTAATTTTAATTTGAGTAGTTTTATTGTTTACCTGCCTCACATGATGCAACACTTACCTCATCTAGCCTATCTAATTCGGATAGCACAACGTACCTACCACTAAACGGCCACTTCGTTTGATCAGATTTGAGGTTTGCGAGTAATTAATTATCAGACTTGTGAATAAATTCTAATGTTTAAATTATTGCCAGGAAAGTTAAAGTAAGGCAGGTAATTAATTTGAGTAATAGTAACATTATTGCCAGTCAAGTCAAGATAAATCACTTAGCGATTGTATTGTTCTTGAAATTTCATTATTGCAAATAAGTTCAAATTATGCTTTTCAAGATAGGGTACCTGGGGGACGCTCCACATGTTGACCACTTCAGTATAAAAACATGCAACTGGTACACCGGCGGGTTTGGCAATTTTCCGATTAGTTTTCGCTCTACATACAGGGTGGCCTATTAGTGTGACAAAGTCCCATATCTCCTTTATATAAAGAAATACAAAAAAAAAATTAAATACAAAAGTTGTAAGATATGATCTGGTGCATATTCCAAAAATACTTTTAATTATACAGGGTAGATCATAAAAGTTTAGAAGTAATTTAATTTTTTTTTAAATAGAAAACCCTATATATTATTACATATTTAGATTCTACATACAATTTTAGACATATTTTATGTATAATGTCCTATACCTAAGTCTAACCGTTTTTGACAAATTTAAAATTTTTTGTCAAAAATGACGTTTGCAAGCCAAAACATAGGTGGAAATCTTTTCCAAACGAAGCCTAGTTATGGTTGGTTTCCTTGGAAATGGGGACCTACTCTAATGGGCTGTATTGATATTTTTGTAATACATTCATACAGGGTGATCAAAAATGGACTATAAAAAAGTAGATTCAAAAAAACCTATAAAGTCATTTTTTTTTTAATGGAAACCCCCTATTTTTTTAATTCTATCTTATTTAGCATTAAAAATAAGGGCGAGTTTGCATAAGAGTGTATATTCCAAAAAATTGTAGTTTTTGAAATAATGACAATTTAACACATTTTTATTGTAAAAAGGCTATACGGCTTTCAAGTTTTGTTGTTAGTTGGCCGTGACGGCGAGGCGTGGCATATAAAAATTATAGAGATAATCAGAAACGTCATTATTTATTGTCAGTTGATAATTTGTGTGATGCATTAGCGTACTTTATAGCAAATTGATTTGAAACTTGAATTAAAATTGTAAATAATGAATTTTTTGTAAGCCGAGATGGTTGATATGATTTTTGTTTTTGGAGCTAGTGATAAGAATACGCTCTTAGCAAGAAGACTGTATCAACAATGGTTTCCAGAGAGACGGCAACCTGAAAGAAGGACATTTGAAAAGCTTTTGGAGCGTTTTGCAACAACTGGCAATGTGTTATATGGAAAAAATAATAGGGAAAAACGTGCACAGACTGAGGAAAATCAATTAAATATACTATTAACAGTTACCGAAAATCCATATATTGGACAACGACCCATTTCTCAGCAGGTTGGTTTTGAACGACGTACGGTACAGCGGATATTGAAGTCTCAAAAAATGCACACCTATCACATTCAACTACTTCAAGAGTTGGTTCCTGAAGATTATCAAAGACGACTGGAATTTTGTCAATGGGCTCAAAACAAAATAAACCAACAAAGAAATTTTGTTCATTTGATTTTATTTACAGACGAGGCCACATTTCACAGAAACGGAAGTGTAAACAGACACAATTTTCATTACTATTCTACCGAAAATCCACATTTTGTAAGATAAACTTCTCAAACTAGATGGTCTTTAAATGTTTGGGGAGGTGTTGTCGGTAATCATGTAATTGGACCAAATTTTTTTGATCAACGAGTAACAGGGGAAGTATACTTAGACTTTCTGCAAAACCATCTACCTAATTTGTTGCGTCAAGTGCCATAGGATACGCAACAAGAAATGTGGTTTCTTCATGATGGGGCCCCAGTACATCATACAGGTCCGATAATAACTTTTTTAAATGCTAGATATTCAGAATGTTGGATTGGGAGGGGAGGGCCTGTTGCTTGGCCTGCTAGATCCCCAGATCTTACTAAAATGGACTTTAGCATATGGGGGTACGTCAAAGAGCAGGTTTATAAAATACCGCCTACAACAAAGGAAGCCATGAAGATTAGGATTAGAAACTGTTTTCAAAACATTAGTGTTGAAATGTGTAGAAATTTAAGCAGCGAATTTGAGAGACGTATTGCATTGTGTATTCAAGAAAGAGGCGGATATTTCGAACAACTTATTAGGTAGTACGTATTTGACGTGTTTCTAGTACTTTTATCTGTATAATTAGTTACAGGTTTAGTTACATTAGAGCTGTTAAGTTTATGATTAGGATTAGGACATAATTTGTTGAATAAAAAAAATATTGTCTTTACTTTAAGTTCGTTTAATAAAATAATTATTTATATGGGGTTCAATAAATTGTAATATTTCGATCTGAAGTGCTCGATTTTTTTTGTTTCGCCGCGCCCCGCCGTCATGGCCAACTAACAACAAAACTTGAAAGCCGTATTGCATTTTTACAATAAAAAAATATTAAATTGTCATTATTTCAAAAACTACATTTTTTTGGAATGTACACTCTTATACAAAGTCACCCTTATTTTTAATGCTAAATAAGATAGAATTAAAAAAATAGGGGGTTTCCATTAAAAAAAAATGACCCTGTATGAATGTATTACAAAAATATCCAGCCCATTAGAGTAGGTCCCCATTTCCAAGAAAACCAACCATAACTAATTGATAAAGGCTTCGTTTAGAAAAGATTTCCACCTATGTTTTGGACAGCAAACGTCATTTTTGACAAAAAATTTGAAATTTGTCAAAAACGGTTAGACTTAGGTATAGGACATTATACATAAAATGTGTCTAAAATGTAGAATCTAAATATGTAATAATATATAAGGTTTTCTATTTAAAAAAAAAATTAAAATTACTTCTAAGCTTTTATGATCTACCCTGTATAATTAAAAATATTTTAGGAATATGCACCAGAACATATCTTACAACTTTTGTATTAATTTTTTTTGTATTTCCTTAAATAAAGGCGATATGGGACTTTGTCACACTAATGCGCCACCCTGTATATAGGATCTTGTGCCTCCCATTAGCTACAGTTGTTTTCTGAGGAAATATGTTGATATTGTTTGGACTTCTATAAGAAGATGTTTGTATAAAGGATTAAAAGCTTGACCACGTGTTTCAACATCCTATGGAACAAGGAAGGAAATATTTTGTGTGCTTAGAACGGGATGGTGGAGCAGTAGGTATGTGAGATATACAATTATAATTGCATATTGTTGATGAAGTTTGCATAATGAATTATTATGGTCAGGCGCAACTTATTGATTGATATGTTATGGTAACTCAGCTCATCGTATGGGTGTAGTTGGAAAGCCTGAGTATAAATGTCTTATCAAAGCGACTGAATTAAAATCAGAATAAATTGAAGTAAATTTAGCAGTCTTGAGTGAATTATTTGCCTGGACCGATGAGAAATAATGTAGTGTGGGAGTTTACCCATTTTGGACTTTTAATGACGTTAACACATTGCTACCATTTGGACTGCTTCTGTCTGTATCCTTGTTTCTCTAGAAACGATTAGTGGATATATTGTGATATTAAAAATCAACAATTAACTAACAAGTGCTTATTCACTTGACATTTGCTGACGACGTAATTAATGACATATCGATTTCATAAATATTTTCAGTTTATTGGTGTTAGAAATTAACAACTAAATTTGTATTCTCAATAAAGTTTGTTAACTTAGGATAAGAAACACGTATCGATTCTAAATTTCATGTAAGCAGTAATTAAGTCAACGTTAAATAAAATTATAATTGGCAACTAAACAAATATTCTAGTCAAAGTAAATGTTAACAAGAATATTTTATTTTATTATATCGATACGCTAGCACATATGAAAATGTTGTTAAGTATGCAAAGTGCACAGGTTTCGCAGTAAATAGCTTTTGTAGTGAATCTCAAAACCACGTTACGAGCCCTGTTTTGCAAGAATTCTCCTCAAGATAAAGATATTCACAAAAATTAGTAATAATTACAATATGTAATACGCATATAACAATTTTATTATCAAAAATCTACGCAGTTATTTTCAAGAAAAATATGACGTAAGTAAGTGAGTTCTGTCTATAATGAGCTCAATGAACAGTGATAAGGGTGTCACATAAAATTCGTTATGAACGTTATAAAATTGCTTACTATACGTATTACGTATACAACATTCTTCAGTGCTTCTACGTTCATTACATGAACATACCTCTTTGCAAAGCTACTTTATTGGAACTCATAATTGTTGCCATGGCAAACGTCAATTGATAGAGATTTCCCAACAGAAACTTAAACTTCCACGTCAAATAAATTTATAAATTTCTCTCAATTATTGACATTTTCCTTTCTTTTTATACATTCAATCTTGAGTTAAAACACTCCTGTTAGTTTGTTATACTACATCACAGTTCAGTAACCGTAATATTAGAAGAATAATATAAAAATAGATAGAACGTGTATGGATTCGAATGTATGATTGGATTGGTATATAAAATACGCATTTATTTAGAAAAGAGCAACAGACAAAAGATGTTTGCGTGTAGATGTTTCCATGGAAACATAAAGATTTTATGAAGAGTTGGGAAAAGAAGACGAATTTCTAGAGCATAAATAGATTTCAATTCATGCAAATTCACTCTTCATTATATACTGTCAGGAAACCCCAAATGAAAGTGATCTATGGTAAACTTAAGGTTTTTACGCAACCTTCAAACAAAACATCTATCTGTCAATTACGCTTTGACAAGTAACAATAGTACTTAATATTCAAGAGGTAAAATGAGCTCGAAGAAGACGTAATTTATGAATGCATTCATTCAAATGAAGACAATTAAATGAATCGAGTAAAAAAGTTTTTGAGCAAATCAAATACATGTAATATATATATATATATATAAACACACACACACACACACACACACACACACACAGGGTGAGTCAGTTTTTTGTAGACAAACTTTAACAGGAGATAGAACACATGTTTCTAAAAAGAAAAGTTCCTATAAATATATGTCGTAGAAGGCTTCGTTTCCGAGATACAGGGTGTTGAATATAATTTTTTTCTCAAATTTTCATAATAACTCATAAACGAATGCTTAGATTTTTTCATGTTGGGATAATGTCTATTAATTAAGCATAAAACAAGCGATAAGAATGTTCAAACTTGCACAGTGGCGGAGTGGATGCTCAACCACTTTCATAAACAGAACTTCTACGCCAATGACTATTTTTAAAAAACTGTTATTTTCATTACCTTCATACAGTTTAACAAAATAATGTACCTTCTTATGTTTCGAAATTCCTGTGCGTTTCGAGTTATTTTGATTTTAGTGTTTGATGTGGTACTAAGTTAAGTAATGTGCTTTATGTGAATAATTGAATCTAAAGTTTTAATAAAAAAGATATAATAAAAGATTTAGAGCCATTTTAGTACCTAACGATCGTTTCTTTAAAATTTCAAATACATTTTCATTTATAAATAGGTAGGTTATCGGTTTCTTTTAGTATCCATTGTTATTATTCTCGTATAAAAAGAAATGCATAATTATTATTGTTATGCGGTCAATACTTTCTGTATAATTATGTATGTATCAATTTCGCCAAAAACATGTATGTAGTTTTTAAGTGAGATTCTAATAAGTTTTAGACCGCTGCTCACTTGCTCTCATTAAAGAACCGCCACTGTATCAAGCCATACTCAAATACAAGACTTTTGTAAATTGAAATCTGTTTAGTACACTAATTTTAACAATCCTTATTTATTATTGTAACAATACTTAATTAATAATTGTGAAATTAATAAGAATTCTTAGCAATAACGATTTATAAATAAATAACAATAACACTAGTATAATAAAATTAGACACTTTGTTCAAAATTTAAAGAAACGATCGTTAGGTACTAAAACGGCTCTAAATGTTTTATTATATCTTTTTTATTAAAAACTTTATATTCAATTATTCACATAAAGCACATTACTTAACTTAGTACCATCGAACACTAAAAATCAAAATAACTCGAAACGCACAGAATTTCGAAACAGAAGAAGATACATTATTTTGTTAAACTGTATGTAGAAATGAAATTACAGTTTTTAAAAACAGTCATTGGCGTAGAAGTTCTGTTCATGAAAGGGTTGAGCATCCACTCCGCCACTGTGCAAGTTTGTGAACATTCTTATCGCTTGTTTTATGTAATTAATAGACATTATCCTCCCAACATGAAAAAGCATTCGTTTATGAGTTATAATGAAAATTTGAGAAAAAATTATATTCAACACCCTGTATCTCGAAACGAAGCCTTCTACGACATATGTTTATAGGAACTTTTCTTTTTGGAAACATGTGTTCTATCTCCTGTTAAAGTTTGTCTACAAAAAACTGACTCACCCTGTATGTATATATGTGTGTGTGTGTGTGTGTGTGTGTGTGTGTGCGTGCGTGCGTGCGTGTGTGCGTGCGTGCGTGCGTGCGTGCGTGTGTGTGTGTGTGTGTGTGTGGGTGTACCGTGTGCGTGTGCGTGTGCGTGTGCGTGTGCGTGTGCGTGTGCGTGTGCGTGTGCGTGTGCGTGTGCGCGTGTGTGTGAAAGAAACCAAAGCATTGTATGAGTGTGAGAGAGACATAACTTTACCAATGTTGCCACTTGTACATATTTGCATGTAGGTACAAAATATGAACTACTTAAATCTCCTTCAATCTTTCTAACGAAACCAACGCACTAAGATGATGTTGAAAAGTTGCGTGTTCTTTGAAACTATTAAGTAAATACTTTACATTTAAACATTAAATGATAATACCTCAAACATCGAAGTTTATTGTAATTGCGAATGTATGACATGGATCGATTACTACTCGTAAGAAGAACAAAAGAAACTTACGAAAGCTACTAACAAGAACATTAACATTAACGTTGATAGTATAACTTAAGTTTAAAGTTTAATTTTAGCATTATAATTCTTATTGAAAAACCAACTGTTTTTAAAAATGAATAGAATACACTTTTTTCAAAACTCTATAAGATTTTCGAAAAGACCCTCGCCTTGCGCAAGGCAGTAACCCAATCTGTGATAAAATTCAGTTCGGGTGTTTTCTAACATTTCTTGGGTGATACTGTATTTTTGACACGAAGTTCTTCCAAATTGTTAGCACGTTCTTGCCTGTGCCCATAAATTTGCCCCAAACAAAAAAGTCGTTCGGCGCGATATCAGGTGAGCAAGGAGGATATTTAATAGTGCCTTTTCCACTAATAATACGGTTAGGGAACGTAGTTTACTAAAACTGTTGAACTCTTATTGCGGTATCAGCAAGACAGCCATCTTCTTGATACCAAATGTGATCAAAATTTATATTGAGGCGTTGAACAGCTGGAACTATCTGGTTTCTCAACAGTTCTAAATATTTGTACGCATTCAAGTTTCCGTTGATAAAAAATGGACCAATTATGGAATTACCTAAAATTCCTGCCCACACATTAAGTTTTTGGGGGTATTGTGTCCGGTAAGGAATATTAATGTGTTTGTTTCCCCGAGAGTAACCAACAGCAGTAGATATACTACCCCATTCCTGTCCCACTTTTGTCACTAGATTTGTCACCAGATTTGTCACCAGAAAAGTCACTAGATTTCTAGGTTGGTAACATTGCTGGGTGCTAAGTCAAGGCCACGTTGTTGGTAACGGGGCTACGTGTTAGGTTGGTAACCCTGCTAAGTCAAGGTCAAAGGTAAAAAGTTGCAAGGTAATCAAAAATAGTATTCAAGGTTGAAGACTTACGGTGGTGTCATATTTCTTAGAAATATAAAAAGGTGAAAAGCTAAAAATAGAAATTGCCAGGTAATCATAAATAATTTTCAAGGTCAAACTTTTAGCGGAAATATAAATTTTGGAGCTGATCATCATATTTATAGTCAAGGTCAACAGTAGGTATTTAACAAGTTTAAGCATGTCAAGCATGGTCAAGGTGAAAAGCTAAAATAGAAATTGCAAGGTAATCATAAATCTAAGAATATAATTTTCAAGGTCAAACTTTTTAGCGGAAATATAAATTTTGGAGCTGATCATCATATTTCTAGTCAAGGTCAAAAGTAGGTATTTAACAAGTTTAAGCAAAGGTCAAAGCTAAAATAGAAGTTGCAAGGTAATCATAAATCTAAAAATAGTTTTCAAGGTCAAAGGTTATTGACCTACGCTGGTGTCATATTTCTTAGAAATATAAAAGGTCAAGGTGAAAAGCTAAAATAGAAGGTTGAACTTTTGGAAATATATTTCTTATATAAATTACGCGTATAGGTATACGGATCCTAACTCACCGTGCACGTACGCGTTCCCCGTTTCAAGGTCACAGGTTAGTAACATTGCCTATTTCAAGGGGTAGCAACCCTGCTAAGTCCCCCCTTCAAGGTCACTAGAAAAGTTACTAGGTTTTGATTATCCTGAAGGTCATTGCCCTCAGTCTCAAGCAAGTCTATGCATGTTTCAAGGGCACGCCCTATTCTGAGAAATCAAGAACAAAGGGTTGTTTAAAGTCTATGCTTTCAAGGCCACATGAGAGAACAAAGACGATCTATTGTTTTGGCTGAGTCATAGCTTCTGAAGTTCTAGGAAATCAAGAACAAAGACGATGCATTGTCGACGGTTCAAAGTCTATGCTTTCAAGGCCACATGAAAGAACAAAAACTATCTATTGTTCCGTTATTCTAAAAATAGATTGTTATCTCAATTCTAGGAAATCAATAACAAAGGCGACCCATTGTCAACGCTTCAAAGTCTATGCTATTTTCAAGGTAAAAGAACAAAAGCGATTCATTCTTCTGGTCGAGTTATAAAAATAAATTCTTATCTCAATTCTGAGAAATCATGAACAAAGACGATGTATTGTTCAAAGTCTATGCTTATAATTTTCAAAGGTAAATGAACAAAGACGATTCATTGTTCTGGTTGATTTATAAAAATAGATTGTTATCTAAATACATCTCTTTCAAGAACAAAGGCAATCCATTGTCAACGATTTAAAGTTTATGCTTATAAGGTCACACCTCTGATAACAAAGACGATCCATTATTCAGTTATTTTAAAAATAGATTGCTATCTCAATTCTAGAAATCAAGAGCCCTGAGGTGCATGTTTCAAGCAATGTCACGCCCTCAAGTGAGCTAAACAGGTGGCCGTTCCCTAAACAGGTAGCCGTTTCCTAAAACAGGTAGCTGTTTCCTTAAACAGGGGTCCGTTTCCCAAAACAGATAGCTGTTTCGCAACATTTCTTAGAAATGGTCAGGGCGAAAAGCTATAAATAGAAATTGCAAGGTAATCATAAATCTAAGAATAGAATTTTCAAGATCTACTCCACTTGAAGGTCACGACGATGATCTCATAAGCTATGCATAAAAAGTAGGTCATGAGTTCATTGAAGGTGAATACTCCACTTCAAGCTAAAAATAGAAATTGCAATGTCACCATCCTCATCATATTACAAGGTCAAGGTCCGAAGCTAAAAATAGAAACTGTAATGTCATCATCATCATCATCATCATCATCATCATCATCATATTACAATTCTTAGAAGTCTAAAAAATAGTGTGTTCAAAGGTTATTGATCTGTATATCATAGCTAAAAATGGCCGGTTCAAGTCCTCACTAAAAGTTGATCGCGTTACAGCTAAAAAGTATAGTGACAGCATGATCGTTGAAAGTAGCTTATGCGCGTAACCAGATATGTATGGTAATCAAAGAGATGGTTCATATCTGCACTAATGTAACATAGTGGGGGTCGTTTAGAGTAACAATATAAGGAAATAGTGTAATGGGTAGTGAGTGTTGTGTCAAACATGTGGATGGCATACGCTCAAGAGCAATGGACCAAAGCAACTGACCTGAGAACAGCGGTGGAACGCTTGAAGCAAGAATTTTCAGCATTAGTATTCGATGCCGAACATGAGGCGGTTTACGGGCGAGGTGATTATAGTGAAGCGGAGTGTAACGTCCTAGTGAAAAAGTATGAAAAAGGAGTAAAGATATGTGAAAAGTTTTAAATTTAAAGGAAATATGTAGAACATGTTTTGTAGAAGAACTGAAAGCTGCGCAATTGCATCAGTTTTGCAATGATGTAAAAAAATGGACGGCATCTCTTGATGGTAGTAGTTCATCCTCATCAGATGCAGATTAGCCTATCGATACAATTATCAAAGTGCACTCTCCTCTAACATCATGATGCAGTAATATATAGGACAGTTCCGGTGTCAACTATAATTCATAAGCGTTCTTGAATCAATAAAGATAGATCTATCTGCATTGAACAGTAGCACTTTCTGTAAATCCTTCACGAACGTAAAAGACGCAAAATATAAAGTGATTGATATGAATACTATCAGTATGGGAAACATATTATCATTGAAACCCAGAACTTTAAGTGCATACTTACCTTAGGATTTTATGAATAGTTCAAAAAGAAGATCGCATTGAAAAGTTTAAGCAATATCTGGTTGAGAATGACGCATTACCAGCACCGGAACTGTAGGAAAGATGACTAATTTAACATTTATGTAAAAAAAAATAATAATAACATATATATCTATGTATAATTGTTTGGAAATAAATTATATATTTTTTGTTGCAAAAAAAAAAAAGAATGTCTTCTATTTTTTGATTAAATGAAGGGTATATCATAATGAAGAGAGCTGCTATTGATGAGACTAAAAAAATGTAGCGTATAATAATATGGTGTCTGCAGCTATATTGGCTAAGCTGTTCAAGGTTAAAATTTATTGGTATCATATTACAATTCATACCAACTAAAGCAATATCTGGTTGAGAATGACGCATTACCAGCGCCGGAACTGTAGGAAAGATTGCATTAGCGCATATACAACACGCTAACGAAGACAATCAGACAAATATAGAAAAGTAATGATTGTTATAATTGATGTGCAAGGATTCAAAACAGCAAGAAATATATTTACACCTAAGGAACTAGCGATATATAATGGAGAGCAAATTGCTCATTACGTATTCAAACCCCATTTCCATGGCACACCTCGGATAGTGAATTTCAAAAGCAAGCTAATTGGTTAATTCACAACCACCACTTCATCAAGTGGGAATATGGATATACTTCTCCATGTCTATTCCCTAGTATACTTAGTGATTGCATATCAACAACAGATGAGGTGTACGTTAAAGGACGGAGAAAGCCACATTTTCGGTGTTTACAAAATTTTTAAAAATATTAGATAAAGGTTATATACCAAATTGGTCTAGTGAACTTTTCAAGATTGTTAAAGTGCGTGTAAGGAATCCGGTCACGTACTTACTACAAGACAGGGACACCTATTTATAGACAGGAACTGCAAAGGTTAAATATCCGATGTGTATTTGGTGGAAAAGGTCATTTGACGTAAAAAGAATAAAGTGTATGTAAAGTGGTTGGGATTAAAATAATATGCATGGATCGATGATGATGATGATGATAATGTAGTTTATAAGCATATTATTGTAAGGCAATAATCTCATTTATAATTCAATGATGCCGGTAAGAACAACAAGCACTTTGGAACACTTAAATTACTGTAGAAAGCATTACTATTGGTTTAATAACGGATATAAATGTCCTGCTTGTATAGGTACCGACTAGTATGAATATAACTTATTGTAATATAGTGTATAAGGAACTAACGTAGAATGTAATTTCTGTAAGAATAATAATAAAGACCAATTGTAATTTGTATTATTTATTAATAATAAAACATACTGATACATAAATATTAGGCCTAAAGTGTTTATGTAGTCCTCAAATGGTCAACCTAAACTGCTTTCAGTCTACAGGAAACAGGACAGAATTTGTCAAAAATAAATGGATCTATCTGCATTGAATGGTAGCACTTTCTGTAAATCCATCACGAACGTAAAAGACTTGGAGGTGTGTGCAAAACATAAAGTGATTATATGGATACCATCGATATAAAGTATGGTAAACATATTATCATTGAAACCCAGAACTTTAAGTCCATACTTCCCTTACAATTTTATGAATACTTCAAAGAAGATCGCATTGAAAAGTTTAAACAATATCTGTCTGAGAATGACATGTAGATTACCAGCTCAGGAAAGGCAACTAATTTAACATTTCTGTAAAAAAAAAATTATAATAACATATGTCTATGTATAATTGTTTGGAAATAAACTATGTATTTTTTATTACAAAAAATAAAATGTCTTCTATGTTTTGATTAAATGAAGAGTAGGTACATCGTAATGAAGAGAGTTGCTTGGGTAAAGGACTACCGAGTTATGATTTATTAATGGAAGCAATTGACAACGTTTACGTTACATATAATTGTACCATTGGCAAGATACAATTTTTCATGCAAAACTTTGTATTTTCAAGAGACACCATCGTTCCTCGAGACTAGCGTGATTAGAGAAATTACACCTCAAGTGGAAGAAGAAGAACATGTAGCGACTACGACCACCCTTATTTTGAAAGAGGATGCATGTTTATAATAAAAAGGCTTCTCCGGGATTGCATGATTCAGTAAACTTTTATTGCTAGAAATGGTGAAAGTAATAAGAATGATAAGAAGAGAAAAAGAATTATTAAGTATTGACGAGAGGAAGAAAAGACTCGAGGTGTTAATTAAGGAAATAAAAAAATTGAGGATAGATTTAGAGCTGTATGAGGTAAAAAAGAAAATGATGCAACTTTGAGTGAATGTGCCATGAAATAAAGGTGCTTTAGTAAATAAATAATTACAGTAGTGTATGTTATATTGCATAAGGAAAAGGCACTTCATTTGATAAAAGAAAGTGTGTGTGTGTAGGCATAGAAGAAAGAAAAAAAAGTGAAATTTAAAATGTTTCCATATGGTTTTAATTGAATTTGTATATATATATATATATATATATATATATATATATATATATATATATATATATATATATTAACGAGTTTCTTATCATGATTTATTAAATTATACAAATTATGTAGGAAGAAATGACACATAAAGCTTATATATTTATATTTATTTATAAATCACTAGTCCTTTACCCAAAAATTCCAATTTTTGACATGTAGAGTAAACAAGTAAGAGCGCAATAGATAGCAATCCAAAAATTCTCAAAACTAAAAGAATGTGAAAAAAAAATTTTCAAGTATTAATGATAAATTTTTTAGTTTAGTATGTACAGAAAAGTTGAAACTTGTACAAATGAATAAATCATAACACTTTAGTCCTTTACCCAAAAATTTTAATTTTGGTATGTAAATAAACATGTAACAACGCAAAAATAGGAGTTTCAAATTCCAAAAATGTGGAAAAACTTCCAACTAGCGCTTTAAAATAAGTTTCCATATGGTTTTAATTGAATTTATATAATATATATATATATATATATATATATATATATATATATATATATATATATTAAACGAGTTTTTATCATGATTTATTAAATTATCCAAATTATGTAGGAAGAAATGACCCATAAAACTTATATTACAAAGAAAGAAAGAAAAGGTCAATAACATTATCCTGTTATATGAAATGTATGTCAGCATTTCTGTATGTGTCTATTTTAAAATAAATAAATACACTCTTTTTATAATATCAGATTAATTTTAACTCAAAAATTTTGAATTTTTGTATATAGGTTGAATAAATAACAGCGCAAAGGTTAGCATTAAAATAAATTCAGAATATAAAAATTTCAAAACAGTCTTGTGAATATAGTACATAAAGGTTGAAACTTGCGTACATTTATATTTATATTTATTTATAAATCAGTAGTCCTTTACCCAAAAATTCCAATTTTCGGCATGTAAAAATTCTCAAAACTAAAAGAATGTGAAAAAAAAAAATTCTCAATTATTAATGATAAAGTTTGTAGTTTTGATATGTAAGTGAACGTTGTTAAGGCTTAATAAATCATAACTCCAATGTCCTTTGCCCAAAAATTCTGAATTTTCGTATATATATCCAATAAGTAAGAGCGCCAAAGATAGTAGTTTCAAAATTTGTAAAAACAAAAATGTGATAAAAATGTATGTTACCAATGATATGTAAATATATGGTTTTAATCGCTTAATAAATCAAAACTCCAATGTCCTTTACCCAAAAATTCTGAAATTTCGTATACAGGTTCAATAAATTAGAGCGCCAATGATGGCAGTTCCAAAATTTACCAAAATGTGATAAAAAAAAAGATGAATTTTATCAATGTAAATTTATATGTAAGTTAAAGTTGTTAACTGCTTAATAAATCACAACTCCAATGTCCTTTACCCAAAAATTCTGAAATTTCGTATACAGGTTCAATAAATTAGAGCGCCAATGATGGCAGTTTTAAAATTTACCAAAACAAAAAAAAAATGTGATAAAAAAAAAAAAAGATGAATTTTACCAATGTAAATTTATATGTAAGTTAAAGTCCTAGAAAAATGCGCTCGTAAAAATTTAAATTTTTCGCCTAATTCCGAGCAAAAAAAAATTTTTTTTTCAGCGCAGTTGTGTTTTAGAAGTGACAATCTATCATTTGATGTAATAATTTTTTCGAAATATGAAAAAATTACACTTAAATTAGCCAATTCCATTTTGAAACAACAAAAAGCACTTAAAACACACCTTTTTGTACTTACGTAAGCTCAGAAGAAACATATGCATGCAATTTATCCATTTAATGTATCTAAATGCTCTTTAAATTGCCCAATTCAATTTTAAAACAACACTTAAAACATGACTTGTAATTTTCGGTGCAGCGTTAATAATCATTGTAGGATAATGAACGCAGTTATTTTGCTGTGAAAGCATTTAGCGAACATTCTATTTCTATGTCATCAGTTTACATTACAATTTGAAACGGAGTTTGTAAATGTTTGAATACATCATTTGTAGATTTTAAAATTCCGAATTTATTTAACTGGTATCCTTTGCGTGTTATTTATTTTCTCTACGCGCAAAAATTGAGGATTTTTAACTTAACCATTAAGCTATTATGATAAAAAGAGTATATTTATTAACATATAATTATGATAAAAAGAGTATATTTATTAACATATAATTTATTGTTTACTACTACATTTCATAATGTTGTTCACCTTCTTTTTGTAACAGTTTTATATTGATAATTACATAGCAGTTTAATCATTAAGAGTGAAAAATTAGGAATTTATTGTAGATAGACTGAACAAATAACAGGTGTAAAAGATATAACAGTTCCAAAATTTTCTAAATACTAAAACTAATGATTTTATTTTATGAAATAAAGTATTCACACCAGAAACGTAAAATTGACAGTTGGATCTGTTTAGTGATATCAACAGTTGTTGAATTTACAAGAAAATAATTTGATATGGTTTTATTTGATACTATTAAACATACTTTTATGTGATAAGGTTATAATGCTATTTCTTGGTACATAATTTGAAATCTATCCTCAATGCTTTTACTTTCTTGATTAACACCTTCAGTCTTTTCTTTCTCTCATCAATACTTAATAACTGTTTCTTTCTTTCTCTTCTTATCATATTTATGATGCTCTTGCCATGTTTAGAGAGAGAGAGAGAGAGAGAGAGTATGTTTAATATTCCAATAGTAAAAGATGACCTTTAAGTTTTCCCCTAATTTTTTTAGTTCTATCATTGGCGCTCTAATTTATTGGATCTGTATACGAAATTTCAGAATTTTGGGTAAAGGACATTGAGTTGTGATTTATTAAGCAGTTAACAACTTTAACTACATATAAATTTACATTGATAAAATTCATCTTTTTTTTTATCACATTTTGGTAAATTTTGGAACTGCCATCATTGGCGCTCTAATTTATTGAACCTGTATACGAAATTTCAGAATTTTTGGGTAAAGGACATTGGATTTGTGATTTATTAAGCAGTTAACAACTTTAACTTACATATAAATTTACATTGATAAAATTCATCTTTTTTTTATCACATTTTGGTAAATTTTGGAACTGCCATCATTGGCGCTCTAATTTATTGAACCTGTATCGAAATTTCAGAATTTTGGGTAAAGGACATTGATTTGTGATTTATTAAGCAGTTAACAATTTTAACTTACATATAAATTTACATTGGTAAAATTCATCTTTTTTTTTATCACATTTTTTTTTTGTTTTGGTAAATTTTGGAACTGCCATCATTGGCGCTCTAATTTATTGAACCTGTATACGAAATTTCAGAATTTTTGGGTAAAGGACATTGGAGTTGTGATTTATTAAGCAGTTAACAACTTTAACTTACATATAAATTTACATTGATAAAATTCATCTTTTTTTATCACATTTTGGTAAATTTTGGAACTGCCATCATTGGCGCTCTAATTTATTGAACCTGTATACGAAATTTCAGAATTTTTGGGTAAAGGACATTGGATTTGTGATTTATTAAGCAGTTAACAACTTTAACTTACATATAAATTTACATTGGTAAAATTCATCTTTTTTTTTATCACATTTTTTTGTTTTGGTAAATTTTGGAACTGCCATCATTGGCGCTCTAATTTATTGAACCTGTATACGAAATTTCAGAATTTTTGGGTAAAGGACATTGGAGTTGTGATTTATTAAGCAGTTAACAACTTTAACTTACATATAAATTTACATTGATAAAATTCATCTTTTTTTATCACATTTTGGTAAATTTTGGAACTGCCATCATTGGCGCTCTAATTTATTGAACCTGTATACGAAATTTCAGAATTTTTGGGTAAAGGACATTGGAGTTTTGATTTATTAAGCGATTAAAACCATATATTTACATATCATTGGTAACATACATTTTTTATCACATTTTTTGTTTTTACAAATTTTTGAAACTACTATCTTTGGCGCTCTTACTTATTGGATATATATACGAAAATTCAGAATTTTTTGGGCAAAGGACATTGGAGTTATGATTTATTAAGCCTTAACAACGTTCACTTACATATCAAAACTACAAACTTTATCATTAATAATTGAAAATTTTTTTTTTTCACATTCTTTTAGTTTTGAGAATTTTTACATGCCGAAAATTGGAATTTTTGGGTAAAGGACTACTGATTTATAAATAAATATAAATATAAATGTACGCAAGTTTCAACCTTTATGTACTATATTCACAAGACTGTTTTGAAATTTTTTATATTCTGAATTTATTTTAATGCTAACCTTTGCGCTGTTATTTATTCAACCTATATACAAAAATTCAAAATTTTTGAGTTAAAAATTAATCTGATATTATAAAAAGAGTGTATTTATTTATTTTAAAATAGACACATACAGAAATGCTGACATACATTTCATATAACAGGATAATGTTATTGACCTTTTTCTTTCTTTCTTTGTAATATAAGTTTTATGGGTCATTTCTTCCTACATAATTTGGATAATTTAATAAATCAAGATAACAAACTATTTTAATATATATATATATATATATATATATATATATATATATATATATATATATATATATATACTATATAAATTCAATTAAAACCATATGGAAACTTATTTTAAAGCGCTAGTTGGAAGTTTTCCACATTTTTGAATTTGAAACTCCTATTTTTGCGTTGTTACATGTTTACTCTACATACCAAAAATTAAAATTTTGGGTAAAGGACTAAAGTGTTATGATTTATTCATTTGTACAAGTTTCAACTTTTCTGTACATACTAAACTAAAAATTTATCATTAATACTTGAAAATTTTTTTTTCACATTCTTTTAGTTTTGAGAATTTTGGATTGCTATCTATTGCGCTCTTACTTGTTTACTCTACATGTCAAAAATTGGAATTTTTGGGTAAAGGACTAGTGATTTATAAATAAATATAAATATATAAGCTTTATGTGTCATTTCTTCCTACATAATTTGTATAATTTAATAAATCATGATAAGAAACTCGTTTAATATATATATATATATATATATATATATATATATATATATATATATATATATATATATATCAAATTCAATTAAAACCATATGGAAACATTTTAAATTTCACTTTTTTCTTTCTTCTAAGCCTACACACACACAATCTTTTATCAAAAGAAGTGCCTTTTCCTTATGCAATATAACATACACTACTGTAATTATTTATTTACTAAAGCACCTTTATTTCATGGCACATTCACTCAAAGTTGCATCATTTTCTTTTTTACCTCATACAGCTCTAAATCTATCCTCAATTTTTTTATTTCCTTAATTAACACCTCGAGTCTTTTCTTCCTCTCGTCAATACTTAATAATTCTTTTTCTCTTCTTATCATTCTTATTACTTTCACCATTTCTAGCAATAAAAAGTTTACTGAATCATGCAATCCCGGAGAAGCCTTTTTTATTATAAACATGCATCCTCTTTCAAAATAAGGGTCGGTCGTAGTCGCTACATGTTCTTCTTCTTCCACTTGAGGTGTAATTTCTCTAATCACGCTAGTCTCGAGGAACGATGGTGTCTCTTGAAAATACAAAAGTTTTGCATGAAAAAATTGTATCTTGCCAATGGTACAATTATATGTAACGTAAACGTTGTCAATTGCTTCCATTAATAAATCATAACTCGGCAGTCCTTTACCCAAGCAACTCTCTTCATTACGATGTACCTACTCTTCATTTAATCAAAACATAGAAGACATTTTATTTTTGTAATAAAAATACATAGTTTATTTCAAACAATTATACATAGACATATGTTATTATAATTTTTTTTTTACAGAAATGTTAAATTAGTTGCCTTTCCTGAGCTGGTAATCTACATGTCATTCTCAGACAGATATTGTTTAAACTTTTCAATGCGATCTTCTTTTGAAGTATTCATAAAATTGTAAGGGAAGTATGGACTTAAAGTTCTGGGTTTCAATGATAATATGTTTACCATACTTTATATCGATGGTATCCATATAATCACTTTATGTTTTGCACACCTCCAAGTCTTTTACGTTCGTGATGGATTTACAGAAAGTGCTACCATTCAATGCAGATAGATCCATTTATTTTGACAAATTCTGTCCTGTTTCCTGTAGACTGAAAGCAGTTTAGGTTGACCATTTGAGGACTACATAAACACTTTAGGCCTAATATTTATGTATCAGTATGTTTTATTATTAATAAATAATACAAATTACAATTGGTCTTTTATTATTATTCTTACAGAAATTACATTCTACGTTAGTTCCTTAAGTACACACTATATTACAATAAGTTATATTCATACTAGTCGGTACCTATACAAGCAGGACATTTATATCCGTTATTAAACCAATAGTAATGCTTTCTACAGTAATTTAAGTGTTCCAAAGTGCTTGTTGTTCTTACCGGCATCATTGAATTATAAATGAGATTATTGCCTTACAATAATATGCTTATAAACTACATTATCATCATCATCATCATCGATCCATGAATATTATTTTAATCCCAACCACTTTACATACACTTTATTCTTTTTACGTCAAATGACCTTTTCCACCAAATACACATCGGGATATTTAACCTTTTGCAGTTCCTGTCTATAAATAGGTGTCCCTGTCTTGTAGTAAGTACGTGACCGGATTCCTTACACGCACTTTAACAATCTTGAAAAGTTCACTAGACCAATTTGGTATATAACCTTTATCTAATATTCTTTTAAAAATTTTGTAAACACCGAAAATGTGGCTTTCTCCCGTCCTTTAACGTACACCTCATCTGTTGTTGATATGCAATCACTAAGTATACTAGGGAATAGACATGGAGAAGTATATCCATATTCCCACTTGATGAAGTGGTGGTTGTGAATTAACCAATTATCTTGCTTTTGAAATTCACTATCCGAGGTGTGCCATGGAAATGGGGGTTTGAATACGTAATGAGCAATTTGCTCTCCATTATATATCGCTAGTTCCTTAGGTGTAAATATATTTCTTGCTGTTTTGAATCCTTGCACATCAATTATAACAATCATTACTTTTCTATATTTGTCTGATTGTCTTCGTTAGCGTGTTGTATATGCGCTAATGCAATCTTTCCTACAGTTCCGGCGCTGGTAATGCGTCATTCTCAACCAGATATTGCTTTAGTTGGTATGAATTGTAATATGATACCAATAAATTTTAACCTTGAACAGCTTAGCCAATATAGCTGCAGACACCATATTATTATACGCTACATTTTTTTAGTCTCATCAATAGCAGCTCTCTTCATTATGATATACCCTTCATTTAATCAAAAAATAGAAGACATTCTTTTTTTTTTGCAACAAAAAATATATAATTTATTTCCAAACAATTATACATAGATATATATGTTATTATTTTTTTTTTTACATAAATGTTAAATTAGTCATCTTTCCTACAGTTCCGGTGCTGGTAATGCGTCATTCTCAACCAGATATTGCTTAAACTTTTTAATGCGATCTTCTTTTTGAACTATTCATAAAATCCTAAGGTAAGTATGCACTTAAAGTTCTGGGTTTCAATGATAATATGTTTCCCATACTGATAGTATTCATATCAATCACTTTATATTTTGCGTCTTTTACGTTCGTGAAGGATTTACAGAAAGTGCTACTGTTCAATGCAGATAGATCCATCTTTATTGATTCGAGAACGCTTATGAATTATAGTTGACACCGGAACTGTCCTATATATTACTGCATCATGATGTTAGAGGGGAGAGTGCACTTTGATAATTGTATCGATAGGCTAATCTGCATCTGATGAGGATGAACTACTACCATCAAGAGATGCCGTCCATTTTTTTACATCATTGCAAAACTGATGCAATTGCGCAGCTTTCAGTTCTTCTACAAAACATGTTCTACATATTTCCTTTAAATTTAAAAACTTTTCACATATCTTTACTCCTTTTTCATACTTTTCACTAGGACGTTACACTCCGCTTCACTATAATCACCTCGCCCGTAAACCGCCTCATGTTCGGCATCGAATACTAATGCTGAAAATTCTTGCTTCAAGCGTTCCACCGCTGTTCTCAGGTCAGTTGCTTTGGTCCATTGCTCTTGAGCGTATGCCATCCACATGTTTGACACAACACTCACTACCCATTACACTATTTCCTTATATTGTTACTCTAAACGACCCCACTATGTTACATTAGTGCAGATATGAACCATCTCTTTGATTACCATACATATCTGGTTACGCGCATAAGCTACTTTCAACGATCATGCTGTCACTATACTTTTAGCTGTAACGCGATCAACTTTTAGTGAGGACTTGAACCGGCCATTTTAGCTATGATATACAGATCAATAACCTTTGAACACACTATTTTTTAGACTTCTAAGAATTGTAATATGATGATGATGATGATGATGATGATGATGATGATGATGACATTACAGTTTCTATTTTTAGCTTCGGACCTTGACCTTGTAATATGATGAGGATGGTGACATTGCAATTTCTATTTTTAGCTTGAAGTGGAGTATTCACCTTCAATGAACTCATGACCTACTTTTTATGCATAGCTTATGAGATCATCGTCGTGACCTTCAAGTGGAGTAGATCTTGAAAATTCTATTCTTAGATTTATGATTACCTTGCAATTTCTATTTATAGCTTTTCGCCCTGACCATTTCTAAGAAATGTTGCGAAACAGCTATCTGTTTTGGGAAACGGACCCCCTGTTTAAGGAAACGGCTACCTGTTTTTAGGAAACGGCTACCTGTTTAGGGGAACGGCCACCTGTTTAGCTCACTTGAGGGGCGTGACATTGCTTGAAACATGCACCTCAGGGCTCTTGATTTCCTAGAATTGAGATAGCAATCTATTTTTAAAATAACTGAATAATGGATCGTCTTTGTTATCAGAGGTGTGACCTTATAAGCATAAACTTTAAATCGTTGACAATGGATTGCCTTTGTTCTTGAAAGAGATGTATTTAGATAACAATCTATTTTTATAAATCAACCAGAACAATGAATCGTCTTTGTTCATTTACCTTTGAAAATTATAAGCATAGACTTTGAACAATACATCGTCTTTGTTCATGATTTCTCAGAATTGAGATAACAATTTATTTTTATAACTCGACCAGAAGAATGAATCGCTTTTGTTCTTTTACCTTGAAAATAGCATAGACTTTGAAGCGTTGACAATGGGTCGCCTTTGTTATTGATTTCCTAGAATTGAGATAACAATCTATTTTTAGAATAACGGAACAATAGATAGTTTTGTTCTTTCATGTGGCCTTGAAAGCATAGACTTTGAACCGTCGACAATGCATCGTCTTTGTTCTTGATTTCCTAGAACTTCAGAAGCTATGACTCAGCCAAAACAATAGATCGTCTTTGTTCTCTCATGTGGCCTTGAAAGCATAGACTTTAAACAACCCCTTTGTTCTTGATTTCTCAGAATAGGGCGTGCCCTTGAAACATGCATAGACTTGCTTGAGACTGAGGGCAATGACCTTCAGGATAATCAAAAACCTAGTAACTTTTCTAGTGACCTTGAAGCGGGGACTTAGCAGGGTTGCTACCCTTGAAATAGGCAATGTTACTAACCTGTGACCTTGAAACGGGAACGCGTACGTGCACGGTGAGTTAGGATCCGTATACCTATACGCGTAATTTATATAAGAAATATATTTCCGCTAAAAGTTCAACCTTCTATTTTTAGCTTTTCACCTTGACCTTTTATATTTCTAAGAAATATGACACCAGCGTAGGTCAATAACCTTTGACCTTGAAAACTATTTTTAGATTTATGATTACCTTGCAACTTCTATTTTTAGCTTTGACCTTTGCTTAAACTTGTTAAATACCTACTTTTGACCTTGACTAGAAATATGATGATCAGCTCCAAAAATTTATATTTCCCGCTAAAAAGTTTGACCTTGAAAATTATATTCTTAGATTTATGATTACCTTGCAATTTCTATTTTTAGCTTTTCACCTTGACCATGCTTGACATGCTTAAACTTGTTAAATACCTACTGTTGACCTTGACTATAAATATGATGATCAGCTCCAAAATTTATATTTCCGCTAAAAGTTTGACCTTGAAAATTATTTATGATTACCTGGCAATTTCTATTTTTAGCTTTTCACCTTTTATATTTCTAAGAAATATGACACCACCGTAAGTCTTCAACCTTGAATACTATTTTTGATTACCTTGCAACTTTTTACCTTTGACCTTGACTTAGCAGGGTTACCAACCTAACACGTAGCCCCGTTACCAACAACGTGGCCTTGACTTAGCACCCAGCAATGTTACCAACCTAGAAATCTAGTGACTTTTCTGGTGACAAATCTGGTGACAAATCTGGTGACAAATCTAGTGACAAAAGTGGGACAGGAATGGGGTAGTATATCTACTAACAGCGACAGACGGATTGCGATGGCCATGTAAGTTAAAAGAACACTCGCCGGTAAACAAAATATTTTCAATAAATCTTTCGTTTTCATTAGCCCGATTCATCATATCTTCACAAAATTCCATACGCTTTTGACGATCTTCTGTAAAAATTCCTTGTGCAGTTTGCAACTTATAGCAACGGTATATATTCCTTTTCAAGACATTGCGAACTGTTCTTAGTTCAATATTCATTTCTTCAACAATTTTTGTACTATTTCACGGGAAATTAGTTTCTGCTAAACTACACACTGCAACTTCTTGGAGTTCGCGCTCTTCGTTTAAGTTACGACCAGGATGCTCACCATCATTACCATCACTGCTACTGTATTTTCTACAATTATTTAAACATCCACTTCTTTCAAATTTACAAACAGTACGCATAATCGTACTTTCTGAAGGAATTGGTCTGTTTTCAAAGGAAAAAGTAAACCTGCCCATTATTTCTTCCTGAATAATACCACTTAATAATCTGTATTTTTTCTTCAATGGAATACATGAGTATTGTGTCGGACTTGCAAAAACACTGATTTTCAATTCTCGTTGACAGTAGCAATTAAATGTTTCATTAATACTAGACTACTCAAAAGACGCACGTATGGTATCAGCGCTTTAAGTTTGTTGTGTATTCTGTCTCACTTAGCACGTGAACTGATTGTACTGTCTTTGTTCTACTTATTATAAGTCAGACCCGCAATAATATTTTTCCATACTTGCATATATATATATATATATATATATATATATATATATATATATATATATACTCGCGACGTTCATCAGTCAATAGAGGGCGCTGAAATATGCTAGATGTCGGAAATGAGGGTGAACAACACTAATGCCACCGTTCCAACAAGCGCTACTTATATCTTTTTGCTTTTATATTTTTATTGCTGGCTTTAGTCCTTACAGGAAACAGTCTTCCTCAAGCCTATATTATTCAGAACACTTGTATAAGTAAGTATTCAACGAAAATATAATAATGATAATAATTATTTTAACAAGCATGTGATTATCCAAACAATTTTTGGTTATATACTTTTGTATATGTGATAATCTAGGTAAGTTATCCAAATAAAGGAAAAATAAATATGAATTACAATCTTTCAGTAAAGATGTTGCGAATAGAAATATCGATATTTTTGAATATGTGGGGGACCGCATACGACCATTGAAAGAAGGGGTGGCGGTGAAGGGGTGGCGGTTTTTAAAGCAGACAATATAATTTTATGTGGATTAATGGATGAGCAAGTACAAGTAATATAAAGTTTATGCTTGCAAACTTCTGCGCTGCCACAACTGCCCCATGAGGTTTCGATTAAGTTGAACTGCACAAAGTGGCAATGTACATGTAGTTGTAGAGCGAAATTATCAGGGTTTTGCAAGCACGCACATACACACTCGCGTGCACACAAACGCACCCACGCACGCACGCACGCACACACGCACGCACGCACACACACATACACACACACATACATACACACACACGCGCGCGCGCGCTCGCTCACATAAACACGCACTTACAAACACACTCACGTATGAGCATACGCACACACCAACTCAAATATGAGCACACTACACACACACACACACACACACACACACACACACACACACACCCAAAAATGCACACATTTATACATGCACACACACTCATATACACATATATACACATATACACACATGCGCGTGCACACACTTACGAGCGTGCTTACGGTTGTCAACTTTATGCGTAGTCAATCTGATTACTTTAGAAATTTAAATTAACCGTAACGTGAAAATGATGGGTCTATAGTATAAAGCCTAATGATCGCATCAGCGACCAAAACATCTGCATTACTACGCCTACTATGATCACTATAACTAACCCCCTTTATTCTTATGATACACACACGCGCGCGCGCGCACGCACGAAAGCACATACACACACACACACACAACCCCATAGATCTATACTTACACCCATATACACTATGACTCACACATACACATGCACAGTACAAAAAAACACACACACACACACACTCACACTCACACACACACACACACACTCTCACACACACACTCACACACACCACACACACACACACACACACACACACACACACACGCGCACATACACTATGACACACACGTACACATGCACAGACGTACACACACACACACACACACAGAAACGTGCACATATGCACACACGTACATACATACGCGTACACGAACACATGAGCGTGCTAAAAATTACCGTTGTCATTTTAATGCGTAGTCAATCTGTTTACTTTAGAAACTTAACTCAACCGTAGCATGAGAATGATAAGTCTAAAGTGAAAAGGTTAATGATCACACACACACACACACACACACACACACACACACACACACACACACACACACACACACACACACACACACACATACACACACGCGCGCGCGCTTACACTCACACTCATACACGCACAAACGCACTCACATGGCGCCACTCGCACACCCACATCCACTCATACGCACGCCACACGCACGCTCACATACACGTACGCACACATGCACATTCACGTTTGAGCACACGCTCACACCAACGCTTACACGCCCCACGTATACACACACGCCACACGTACACTCACATACAGAAAGACGAGCACACGCGCATACACACACCCGCAACACACACACACACACACACACACGTGATAGCACATTCCCGTATGAGCATAAGGACACACTTATGCACACAAGATGACACGTATACAAACATAAACACACGCACACATACAAACACGCACTCACACATATGCACATGGAGTCCCGTATACACACATACACACACTGGAGCACAAATGGACACACATACACGACACACACACACACACACACACACACACACACACATATGAGAGTGCTTAAAATTACCGTAGTCCATTTTATACGTAGACAATACGTTTTCTTTAGAAATTAGCTCAACCGTAGCGTGAGAATGATAGCTCTAAAGTACAAAGGCCAATGATTTCATCAGCGACTGAAACTTTCCCACTACTACAGCCACTATGATGGCTGCAACGCACCCAATTTATAATTAAAATGTGCGCACACACGCAAACACATACTCATACACTTACATACTAACACCTACTCTCACACACGCATATGCCACCCACTCATTCACAGTTACGCACATCCACATACACACACCCACACTCACACAAGCACGCATAAGCACATTGACGAGTGAGAATACGCACACACCAACGCACACACAGATGCACGCATCCACACACACACACACTCACGCGCGCGCGCATGTGCTCACACATACACTCACACCCACAGACGCCACACGCGTACTCACTTACACACGCACACGTATATACACCCATCCACACACACATAAACACACACACACACACACACACACACACACACACACACACACACACACACACACACACACACACACACACAACACACACACACACACGCGCGCGCGCATGTGCTCACACATACCTCACACCACAGACGCCACACGCGTACTCACTTACACACGCACACGTATATACACCCATCCACACACACACACACACACACACACACACACACACACACACACACACACACACACAACACACACACACACACACACACACACACACAAACACACACACACACACACACACACACACACACATACACACACACACGCGAAATCGCATTAACGTATGAGCATACGGAGGTACACGCTAACGCACACACGGGCACACGTATACCCACACAAACAGAAACACACACATGCAAAAACGCACTCACGTATATATGCACATACGCACATTTGCTTACAAGTATATATACACGTACACACACCCTTACGAGAGTGCTTAAGATTACCGTCGTCAACTTTATTCGTAGCGTCCGCGCCTGCGCCTGCGACTTCGTCTGCGCCAGCGTCTGCGTCTACGTCTGCGTCTGCGTCTGCGTTTGCGTCTGCGTCTGATTCTTCGTCTGCGTCTGCGTCTGCGGCTGCGTCAGCGTCTGCGTCTGCGTCTGCGTCTGCGTCTGCGTCTGCGTCTGCGTCTGCGTCTGCGTCTGCGTCTGCGTCTGCGTCTGCGTCTGCGTCTGCGTCTGCGTCTGCGTCTGCGTCTGCGTCTGCGTCTGCGTCTGCGTCTGCGTCTGCGTCTGCGTCTGCCTGTATTGTGTGTGTGTGTGTGTGTGTGTGTGTGTGTGTGTGTGTGTGTGTGTGTGTGGTGTAGTGTGGGTGTGTGTGTGTGGTTGGTGTGCTGTGTGTTGTGTGTGTGTGTGTGTGTGTGTGTGTGTGTATGAGCGTGAGTGTGTGCGTAAGCGTAAGCGTGCTGCTTCTTTGACTGAATTTTACATAAACAACTGCTGTCAATGTTCAAGGCAAAATTGTAGCACATATCTTCATCTTTAAATTTGGTGAACACATATCCATCATTTGTATAACTGTAATTTTCACTTTTCATACAATTTTCTTCTGTAATGCTATAGTATTGAGAAACAGTCGCTAAAGGAAAGCTTCTCAATAACTTGAATATTCTAAGCAAATGATACATAAATTTATATTCTTCAACCTTGTTTTGTGGAATTCCATAATTATTAGTTTCTGATATAATTCCACTGTTTTATTTCAATATTTATTTCCCAACTCGTTCCAATACAACATGTATCATTATGAAGAGAAAATGTACAAGCAAATAAAACAAGTGGTTATGATAACAAATAATTAAAGTAAAGCAGAAAACTTGATGTAAATTATAATTTTATATTAAAATATCTGTTAGAGATGATTCTATAGATCAACCTGTTTGTTCATTACCAAAACATCTAATTTATCCTTTATATTACAAAAATGCAGAAATTTAAAATCATTTTCTTAAGTCATAGTGTAATTATTTACCGTTAGACGTTGGGCATAATTTGATTTGTCTGATTGTTTACATTTGTAACATCCAATATGTTCTTTGTATCTAATATTAAAGTTCCTAACTTAGTTGAATCTTTGGCAATAAATAAGCGTTTAAGACACTGGTATTAGTTTTGAAAGCTACTTTGTACTTCTTGTTCTTTTGTAATATTTGAGCTACTTCTTCTGATATTTTTTCAAAATATGAAATGGATATGTATTTATTTTCTATCGGTTCTGTGTTAATAGGGTAAATGTTTTTCATTAATAATTTGAACTGATGATTTTAAGTAAAGCGTCGATTATATTAAAAATCTAACCATTTTCTTGAGCTATTTATTTTATAAATGATATTTCTTTATTGAAATTTGTTTGGTTTAATTGTAATGACATTGCTCTATGTACTAATGGTCTATATTTAGGTAACTTATGTGTATTATAGTCGTTTGGAATTGTAATGCGTGTATCTGTAGGTTTTCTGAACATGGAAAACTGAAACCATTTTTATGTTCTAAAAAATTAGTGATTATCTTTTTCTCTCTGGTGTTAATTTTATGTTAGGATGTAAATTGTTAATATTGACTAAAATAACTGATCAATAAAATCTGACTATCACAACATGCTTAAGTATTTACAACCAAAATACATTTTTTTCTGAAATATTTAATTTAAAACTTCTAAATTATCCATAAAGCTGTTAACTAAAATTGGACTACCTATAAGTAAACCATTTTTTTGTAAATTAATTTTATTATTGAATGTGGAATAGGTTTGATTAACACAGAGATCAAATAATTAAATTAACTCCAATCTGGTGACTAATTCAACATTGTTAATCAATAAAAAAATTATTTAATGAGCGTGTATGTTTTTGACGAGCTAAAAAACATACTAGTAACATCAAAACTTACAACTTTATTATGTAGTGGCAATTTTACGCTTTGTAGTTTATTAATTAGTTAATAAATTCTTAATAAAATGTTTTGATTTGTACTTTCAATTGTTAGTTATTGTGTAGTTTAGTTTATTTGCTAATATATAACCACCTACTTGGATGTAAGAAACTACTGGTCCAATGGGCATGTTTGGTTTGTGGATTTTTATGAGAGCAGACAGTTTTTGTGTTTGTTTAAAATTTGTTGGTTCTTTAAATCTGTAAAGCAGATATTACAATGTTGTAAACTTTGTTTCAGATCATTTTGAAATTGCGTTGTAGGATATCTACATAAAATTTCAAAATTTTCGTGAATAATAACATCATTAACTTTCTGCATATAATTATTTTGTGAAAGTTGAAAAATTAATTTTTCAACTTTGACAAAATTGTATTCAACATCTTTAACAATTTTAATAGTTATTACTACTGACGAAGACGACTGTGCTATCGAAACGTTTAGATTGTATAATTTTTTTTATTTTTTATGTGTTAATGTAAGTAAAGTATTTTTGCATCTAAGGGATTTAGTAATTATTAAATAAGTATAACGTTTTGATTTATTTTCATTATTAACCATTACGAATACTAAAAACTTTAATACTGAAAGAATACTGAATACAAGAAAGGAATTGGATGAAGCCAAACATCGAGTTCATTTACTCAAACTGCAACCTGATAGCACGTAAAGTAAATGTAAAGTAAATGAATGATATTTTTACCAATTGAAACTAACCAAATACAAAAACAATATAAAACTTTATTAAAAGATTTTAAAACTATTAAAAATTGTAAAAGAACCGATCATTTATTCTATGTAGCGAGTGTAAACAAACAAAAGGTATAGGTCCCCAAGGTTTACGCCCGTTGCAACCTGGGGTCCTTACACACATTTACACTTTTTGCAATGCAAGTAACTCAGAAAACTACAAGAATTATAAATCACACAGTAAATAAACACCGAAAATAGCATGAAAGTATGCTACAAACACTTGTTATGTGCGTTGTTTGGTCAGTAAAAACGAATTTGACGTTTCCGACGGTTAAGAATATGTTAAAGATCACTGAAT
>JARFJB010000902.1:3652500-3940000 GCA_036346205.1 Vesta saturnalis | reverse complement strand
TCATATATTAACCCTAAACCGTTGAGAGATGAAATTTGGAGTGTGTGTTCTTTGTGAAGTGTAGGTATCAACTAAGAAAGGGTTTTCGAAATTGCACTCCTAAGAGGGTGAAATAGGGGGTTGAATTTTCGGTGAAACTTTTTATTCTATGGGTAGATTGGCTCAAAAATTGGTACACATATTCTTCAATTAAAATTATGACACGTCTATCACGTATTCTATGCCATTTTTTGATACGAGCGTAATTTAGCGGCCAAAAAATTCCTAAGGTATAATTTAAGTGTTTTTTTTCAATATCTGTGTAACGATTTATTTTATTAGAAAAAGTGCAGACATACTTTTTAAAGAAAATTTAATTTTACATAACTTTTCTTTATAAAATTTCTTAATATAATGCAAGGTAACTCTAAAAAATAATTAAATATGAATGAAAATCGTTAAAATGTGTTATTGATATTTTATAGAAGCGGGCGGCTTTGAAATTTTTTTTTAAGTTAACATATCTAGCTGAAATGAAGTTTTAAACATCATTCTGACATAGATTACTGTTTTTGTTTTTACAATGTTGCCTGTTTTCGTTATGAACGTATGAGAGGTGGCATTTTGTTTTAATTTTTACCTCCCAACCTACATATACATATGTAAGTATAGAAGGTTATGCAATCGACTTTTTAAGTTAGCATCTATACTTGAAATCAAATAAGAATAAAGTAGAGGGCGCTTGAATTCAAGTTATGTTTACACTGGTATAATGTATATATGGGGGCAAAATAATAACAAGCAAGTCATTGCCCAAGTTTGGTGACAAATTCATTCACGCAATTTACTCACTTGGCAACAACAGTTTCAATCACTGATCTATTCAAAGTTGCTGTATACCGTAGCGAAGCGCGGGTATTCCGCTAGAGTATAATTATATATATATATATATATATATATATATATATACTACGTGGACGGAGGAGTGCTCCTTAAGTATTAGAGATATCAAAACTAATTTTGGTGTGGTAATACACGACCATTGGACCTACATTCTAAAAATATTTAGGTATATACAGGGTGATTTATAAAAATATGCCAACCCAAACTTGTGTTTTTTTAAATGGAATACCCTGTATGTTTTTGGATTTTTGGATTTACTGTTACATTTAGAATAAAGTAGAGAAATTTGTATCTGTATCAATAACCGTTCTGCAGATATCGTCACTTTAGTACCAATATAGTGTTAACTTTGGAACCACGATCCGAGCGTTGTCACCACGATTTTGTAAATCTGTTTATACCACCGACTTTTAATAATAGTGTACTAACAAACAAACTGGGAAATTTTTCGAAAACATGTAAAACTATACAGAATGATTAACACGCGAAATGTAATTTTTCTCAATTTTTTCAAATGCAACACCCTGTATATTTTCTCATTTCGATTCCCCGTGAAAAGTAGATACTAATTGATAATAGGTTTCATAGCTATAAGACGGACCCTTCTTGAGATATTGCCGCTTTTACGTAAAAATATTCTAAAATACAAATTTATTATGACAATAGAATTCAACAAAACAAATCAGGTAGGCTAGCCCCTCGTAATAAAGAGGAACAATTGCATCTATTGTTTTGACGTGTGTATAATCATTAAAATATTGTTCCATTTGTGTGTTTTTGGGTTATCGTTTTGTCAAGTTTTGCATAAAATGAATTTTTCCCAAGAAGAAATGGTCGATATGATCTTTAATTACGGTGAAGCTCAAAGAAATGCTTTGCTGGCTACCCGTTTATACTGTGAACCATACCCAAAGAGAAGACAGCCGCGGAAAGAATCGTTTATGAATGTAGCTGAAAGATTTATAAATTCTGGAAGTGCGTGTTATCTCAAGCACGCAAAAACAACCCCAAATGAAGAAAGTGAGTTTCAAATTGTGGTATCTCTTATAGAAAATCAGCAACTTAGTACCAGAGAGCCAAGTACACACCTACACCTAAATAGAAATACAGTTCGCAGCTTTATTAAAAAAAAACAAATTGCATCCTTATCATATCGAGCAACATCAAGCATTATGTGAAACAGATTTTCAAAATCGTGAAGCTTTCTGCCAACGGGTAACTACTAAAGTCAATAAAAAATCCAATTTTGTTAATAACATTCTATTTACGGATGAGGCAACTTTTCGCAATAATGGCAATATTAATACACATAACTATCATCACTATTCAGATACTAATCCACACATCTTAAGAGTTGTTGATCACCAGCATCGATGGTCAGTTATGTGTGGGATGGTATAATTAATTGTGGTTGGTCCTTTTTTCTTTGATGGGAGTCTTACTGGAGAAAGATATTTACAGTTTTGGAAAATAATTTACTCGAGATTTTGGAAAATATAGAGGTAAATAATATTCGTACGATGTGGTTTTAACTGGATGGCGCCCCTCCACAGTATACAATCAACGTTAGGCAATATCTCGACAGAAATTATCCGATGAGGTGGATAGGACGAGGTGGTGTGCAAAACTGGCCAGCGAGATAAACCGAGCTTACGCCCCTTTTGGTTTCTTCCTTTGGAGCGACGTCAAAGAAAAAGTTTACCAACATCCTCCCACCACAAGCGAAGATATGAAAAATAGAATTAGAGCTGCATTTCAATCCATTTCGCCTCTAATGTTGTTGCGAGTGAATCTTTCGTTTAGCGAGAGAATTGCAAAGTGTTTAGTTAGGCGTGGTCAGCATTTTGAACATTTAATTCAAATTTATGGTTTTATTCGTTTATGTTTACTTGTTCAACTTATTTTTAGATGTAGCGAATTATTTTATTGTTTAGTTATTAATTAAGCTTTCCTATCAGTTAAAGAATGTATTTGCCATTCGTATTTTCTGATTTGCTCTGGATTTTGTTCTACTTGTTCAAATAAAGTGTCAATATCTCAAGGCTATGAAACTTATTATCAATAAGTATTTACTTTTCACGGGGAATCGAAATGTAAAAAAATATACAGGGTGTTGCATTTAAAACAATTGAGAAAAATTACATTTCGCGTAAGTTAATCATTCTGTATAGATTTGCTTGTTAGTAGACTATTATTAATAGTCGGTGGTATAAACAGATTTACTAAATCATGATGACAACGCTTGCAGCGTGGATCCAGTTAACTCTATTTTGGTACTAAAGTGATGATATCTGCAGAACGGTTAGTGATACAAATACAAATTTCTATGCTTTTATTCTAAACGTAACAGTGAATCCAAAAATGCACAGGGTGTTCTATTTAAAAAACACAGGTTTGGGTTGGCATATTTTTGTCAATTAGCCTGTATATACCTAAATATTTTTAGAATCTAGGTCGAATGATCATGTATTACCACACTAAAATTGGTTTTGATATCTCTAATAGCTAAGGAGAAATCCTCCGTCCACGCAGGAGGCCACCCTGTACATACAGTGTGTCCCCGGATAGGTGAAACGACTCTTGTAAAAGATAAAAAATTTTCGATATAAAATTTCATTGTTTGGGGTTCAGCCCTGTTTAGTTAAAGACTAATTTCTGGCATAATTTTAGTTTTCTAAAATCATGTATGCCTTGGATCTTTTCAAAAATTTGATTTTTGGTTCTAGTAAACTGCCTTTGTTAGTGAAGATATAACAAAATTTGATTAACAAAAGTTGTTTAGAATCATGAAAGAGTCCTACTTCTAGAATTTCAAGCACCGAGGCCAACGTTGATGTTTTAGCAATTTACAATAATTTTTATCTGATAGTTTAATATTGTTTATCCCCTGATAGGTGATATGACTCTTGAAAAGCAAAAAAATTCTAAATAAACAAAATAAATAAAAGAATTTCTTTAACACAGTTTATTACTATGAATATTAAAAGATAACACTTAAATTATTAGCTATTACAAGTTACTGGCTTAACACTGATAAGTTATAATGAAATAGTGAGTTAATATTCAGATTAAAAATAAGGCTCTACTAAGCCTCCTCCTAAATTTGCGCAGTTTTCAATACGATTCCGGAATTCTCCAAAAGCTGCCTGTATTTTGTTCTCTAGGAATTGATGCAACTGTTATTCTGCGTTTTAATATTTCAGTGTCATTCGTAATGTGTTCTTTGTAAACTATTTGTTTTACCCATCCCCATACAAAAAAAATCCATTATCGATAGGTTTGGAGATCTAGCCGGCCAAGATGTCACGCTCATTCTCCCGAACCATCTTTCAACAAACTGATTATTAAGCCAATCAGTAATCATTTGTGTGGAATGGGCAGGGCAGCCATCTTGTTGTAAGTAATGCGAACGTCGAATATTTAATGGAAGTTCGTCAACAAAACTTTGCAGAATTTGTAAGTAAGTTTGCTGATTTAATCTTCCTTCAATAAAAAAGGGTCCCATAATTCCTAACTCGTATGAGACGGCACACCAAACATTTAGTTTTCCAAAATACTGCCTTCTTGAGTTAACTACGTAATGGGGATTGACTCTGCTCCAATATCGACAGTTTTGCGAAGATGGAACACCATTTGTTGTGAAAGTACATTCGTCAGAAAAAATTATTAGTTTATGGAAATTTCTATTTTCTTAAATTAGCTCCCCTAAAGACAAACAGAACTGCAATCGACTTGCTTCATCACCTTCTTCCAAAGTGTAGCAAAATTTGGCTTTATATGGATAAATTTTGTTAGTTTTATAAATTCTCTGTAAATGTGTTTGTATTTACGCTTCGATTTCTTAGAGATAGTTTAGGATATGCATCTACGGAATTTAAAGCAACTAAAGTACCTGCATCAGTTTCATCGTAAGCTTTTTTCTCTCTCTTCTTATAGTGAACGCTTCCTGTTGTGAGAAATCTCTTGATTAAACGCCAAGCAGTAACTTTGTTAATTGCAGTATTTGGATATTTTTCATTAAATAAAGCAATAACCATATTTATCGATCTTTCACCGATTCCGTAACACTGAATCAAGTAAACTCTTTCATCTAATGTTAACATTGTCTTTAAAAATATGTTTCAATTTAATACAGAAGTGTTTGATTGATAAGATTGACAGATAAGTTTTGTTATGGAGACAATTTGTTTTTCCATAGCAATCTTTGTTACAAATAGAAGATATGAGAGATCTTGATTCAAAAAAACTGTACTCTGCAGAAAAATATTTGTTAGTAGTACAGAAAGGAATACGATTAATGAAAGTTATTCAGAATCATAAAAAAGTCCTATTTCCAAAATTGTAACGACCAACACCAACTTTGATGTGTTGATAATTATTAATATTATTTTTATTTGATAGTTTAATTTTCTTACACATCTTGTTTTATTTGACAAAGATTGCATAAACCAAGTATTTGAGCTGATTTCAAAGAAATGCAGATGAAAATATGTTAAAAATTGCCAAAACATCAACGTTGGCTTAGGTGCTTGAAATTCTAGAAGTAGGACTCTTTCATGATTCTAAACAACTTTTGTTAATCAAATTTTGTTATATCTTCACTGACAAAGGCAGTTTACTAGAACCAAAAATCAATTTTTTGAAAAGATCCAAGGCATGCATGATTTTAGAAAACTAAAATTATGCCAGAAATTAGTCTTTAACTAAGAAGGGCTGAACCCCAAACAATGAAATTTTATATCGAAAATTTTTATCTTTTACAAAAGTCGTTTCACCTATCCGGGGACACACTATATATATATATATATATATATATATATATATATATATATACTTGTAGGTAATTTAACTATCTACAACTTCATATTAAAGGATTTCTTTCTCAGATGAATAGTTGAGAGGATATGAAGGAATGTTTGATGGGAAAAGTGATGTAAAAATCTTTTTTCGAAAATTTTCACTTTTCCTGAGAGTGTAGCTCTAAAACGCTTGGGAATTCGAAAAAAGTGTATAGAATAAAAGTTGTATAGAATTTTATGAGCTTTTATTTTTCATTTTTCTCTGCGGCACACCGTTTTCGAGATCTTAGCGAAAAACTCAAAAGTGGGACCTTCTTGTCCCCCCTCCCCTCCAGCTCTCCTCCTACACGTCATTAATTTTAGTATGTTCACTCCCTAAACACCTTAAACAAGTTTCCGAATGAATCGCACTCTACATCTCCTTTATTTACCGGACTATTTTGTAATAAAAAAGATAAATTATATGTTTTGAAGGATTTGAAATTTCTTAACATAAACATTTAAAATATAGAATTATAATTTACAAGTTTGCTTTTTTTACGTTAATGATTTGTTGCCCTAATTACCTACGTGTGTTTATTTTTCTCTTCATAATGATACATGTAGGTGCTGAAACGCGTTGAGAAATAAATATTTATATAGTACATTGTGTAATTATATTTGAAACATTAGTGCTATTAAATTATGCATACTTTATGTTAAGTAACATAGTGTTAGGGTAGATTGAATGAAATAGATAATTTAAAAATGAAACCAACAGAGGGTTTCCTCTACATTTTATAAGATATTAAAAAAAGTTAAAGTTAACTTTTAGTATCCATTAGTAAACGAGTACTGTTGAGAACTTAGTAGTGCCAAATTATAACAAGTATTTAATAATTAATATTAGTAATTCTCAGTTTTAGCAAGATATTCATATATTAAAGAGAAATGGTAAACTGGTATTTAGTTATTATCTTCTGAGAAATTTAATTAAGCTAACTTTATTAAAAGAAATATGAGGAAAATTAAACAAAAAGCAAATTTTAATACAATTTACGTAATTAGTGTGTTCTAAAGATTACGTCACCGAAAATATACATATATGGTTGCTATGATTGTATGTAAAAGGTTATGTTTTAATCAATAATAAAGTTATGTAAAACAATTAAAAAAATTCTATACAGTTTTGCGTTGCCCTTTTACAGTTTTGAGCAAAACACAATTTAGGCATGACTGTGGTTGAAAGGTCAAAGGTTACTGATACTATTACCGCAATGGCTCACAAAGTACTTGTTCTAAAAACACTACATACCTGATGACTTATTGTCGGCGTCAAAATTGGGTCCATCTCCACTACCATTTGATTTATTGGCACTAGTTACAAAAAATCCGCCATCATTATTATTTCTCCATTTCCACGTGCAAGTTCTTTCAAAATTACACTCGGTGCCGGGCATAGTATAAGTTGCTTCTTGCTGACTATTCTTATATGCATACAAAAGTCTCATTTTATCATTTTCTTTATTAAAACTTTGTTCAGTATTGATACCACCATACTGTGTATCGAGTGTATGACGAGGAAGACCTGTATAATTAATTTCCATTCTTGGCGACGCATCTAAAACCATTAACTCATCTTTTTTTGGAAATTTTTCTTCACTAAGCTTTTGTCGAATATGTGTAAAACTGCTTTTAGGATATTTTGGTTCTCGTTTACTTCGTAATACATCATATTGTTCATTTAGAAAATTTATTCTTGATGACGCATATGTTGCATGTGTATTGCTATACTTTGGACGAATTTGTTGGTTCTGAAGGTCCCTAAGTTTCCAAAACGTTTCTTTCTGTATACTTTCAGTTTTTGAAATAATCAAAATTAGGGAAACACAGATTATTTGTTTTGTCGTCACCATTACGCAATTTTCAAAAAATAATTGAAATTATCTTTAATAACGACATAACTTTTGCGCAGACTAACTACGTTCACAATCTCGCTTTCGAGATGTACTTATTTACGTATAAAATAAGTAGAAAAAGTGAATGAAATAGTTCTAAATTTGTCGACTACCGTTGGATGATGTCCAAATATCTGTATAGTAACATATTCGTATCAAAATTTGCGGGATGCGATCGTTGTTCTTCAGGTTAGTGTCAAAGACCAGTCATTGTGTATTAAAGGAAAAAAATAATTTGTAATAAGTAAATCGATCAAAAAACAACTGTTGCTGATGATATTTCACAAAATACTCGCAGAATTTCCTCTAAATTTACATGTAACGTTAACCATCTCATTCCAGATATATAAATATTTGAGATAATTACGTACTTATCTTCGACCTTTGTGTCGTTGGTGTTTTAAACACTACACAATTTTCTAATAAAGAAAATCACTTCACAGCTCACTTAACCATTATAACCGCATTATAATGTTCGTCTCTGATGTGCCATACGTATATTATTTAAAATCAAAATAACATATTTACACACAAAAAAATAAGAAGTATTACATCTTTACAAAAACAGTTCTTTCATAGTATTATTCAGGTCAATTCACTGCTCTAACACGGTTTAATTATAAAATTACAGCTTCCCAACTACTTGATGTAAAAATATTTTCCTACGAACTATTGAAGCCGCCTTTAGCTTGCAAACTGAAACAAAGACACGTATATGTTTCTAAATTTAAAAGAGAGAGTTAACGTTCTCGTATTGATTTTTACCGCCTTCAGGAGAAAGTTAAACTCTCCGGTTTGAAAATGAGATATTTTAATGCTGACATCTACAGGGATGCTGTATAATTGAAATAATGCGGTAATTCGTTTAAATCACTGACACTTAAAATATCAGCGCTAAATCAAGACGCTCAAAGTAGTGCTACAATATTTGAAAATTCAGAGCCATAAACAGAGTCGAATTCTTAGATTAGTTTATAAAGAGTTTTTACAAGGGATCAAATGGTAAAAATCATTATATTTCATTTATTGTTTACTGCTTTGTTTCTAAACAAGTAAGTACATAGGGTTCAAAAGACAACTTACAATTGTACATTTATTTTTATTATGCCCGCATTATAACTGTCAATTCAAACATTAAATTAAGTTCATAATTTATACCATCCATACCTATACCGGAAATCATAAATTCTCGAATTCCTGCTTCCCTAATTATTTTACGTAAAAACTCTACATTAACTTTTCTTTAAAGAAATGATATGAAACTATCAAAAATATTTTACAGCTTACGCTAATTTCAAAAATTGCAAAATTTTTTTACCATTCCTGCACAGCATCAGGATAGCAATGAAATGTCAAGATGACACAATCTTTCAAACGTAAAATTATCTAAATTATCTAAACAGAAATAATAGTTATTTGTTGTACAAGACGATAAATAGTATATTATTTTATAAGGAGCTAAAGTGACACTTTTTGTGGTGAACCTGTAGGTTTGACGGACGAACGTAGTGAGTCCGGCAAATACAGATGAGCCACAAAAAGTCACTTTGCTCCGCATAAAATATACTATTTTTTCTTCAGACTTTTTTTACACTTAGCTTACTAAAATATATTAAAAGCTACTCTGAAACCGTAATGTTAGCTTATTTTGCCGAATTAGCAACAAAAATAAAAATGGAAAGCTCGACAATGTGGTCCCAATATTCGATGATAAAATCATTATTGGCATTCGACATGGCGTAGATATAAGCAAATACTTGAAACTTCGTGCATATCTAAAGAAGCAGAATGAAGGATACACCCCAAAGCAGGCCAAAGTATTTACAAAAGATCAATTTAACAGATTTTTATCGGAAGCGTCGAACGAAAAATACTTGGCAATGAAGGTAAGTTTTAGAAATAGAATAAAAACAAGTCTTTATATTTTGTATTTTTGTTAGATAGTTTTGATTATTGGTATCTCAGGGGCATGTCGTTGCGATGAATTGGTGTAGATGAAGGTAGATCACATTGAGAACTTGAAAACTGCTACATATTAAAATTCCAGATAGCAAAACAAAAAGAATTAAATCATTTACTGTTGTAGGTGAATCTTTCCTTAATTTATATAACAAATATGTTGCTTTGCGCCCACGAGATATGAATGATCGCCGATTTTTTTTGAAATATGGAAATGGAAAATGCTCCTGAGCGGTGATGGGAATCCATAAAATAAGTAGTATTCCTAGGGAGGTAGCTTTTCTCTTAAAATTAGCGAACTATACAGAATGCACAGGGCATTGTCTAAGAAGAACCTCAGCTACACTGTTGGTGGACGGCGGCGCAGATTTAATGTGCTTGAAGCGCCATGGTGGCTGGAAATCCAGCACTGTAGCTGAGCGTTATAATGAGGACTCTCTAGCAACAAAAAAAGAGGCAGCCTTGAAAATTTTTTCGCCTAGTGCAAGCGCTACGAGTACAGAAGTTCATGTAGAAGAGGAAGAATTAAAGACCATTTCCTTAGAACGCAGCGACACCTCCACTGTTACCTCTGGCGGATTTTGTTTTGGAGAAAATGTTAGTTTTAGTCATTGTACTTTTAATCTGTATAACTCTAAACAATAAATTTGTTTTCGTTGTTTTCCAAATTGGGTGTTTGAGTTATTAACTTACATTACTTTTGCATCCGTTGCGAGGGGATGCAAAAGACTTTTACAGCCGCCGGTGAAAATGTCAAACTTTAACGTTGTCAGGTGAAGTTTAAAATGTCACCTTTTATTGACGTCCGAAGAAAAATATAATTTTATCTATGAGCGAAAAATGTTTATTCATGAGCGACGAAGGTGATGGAGGCAGTGGGTAAATTATTGTCCCAAAAATCGAGGTTGATATACCAAAAAGAATATACGTGCTTTCAAACGTGGAAATGCGTAAAGAATATAAATGATGTGAGTGAAAAGGTACTTCTGACATACTTTTCGGAAAAGCAAAAGAAAGTGCAGCCATCCAGATTGTGGTCGTATTACTCGATGATAAATTCTACGCTGCTAGTGACGAAAATTGTGACATTTCCAAGTAAATAATATGCTAAGTGTATGTGTTCTGTCAAATAATTACACATAAGGTTTTGAGATACAGCAAACTGATTGCATTGCTGAAGAAGCTGAGTCATGGTTATAAGTCTAAAAAGTGCAAAGTCTTTGAATCAGATGATGTTATGAAGAAGCTTCAGATAACGACTATCTGTTTGTGAAGGTAAAACGTTTGGAAATGGTGACTTCATAATTCGGCTTTTGTCCAATGAATTGTACAAGATAAAAATTTTTAATGTTGATGATCGAAAATCTGTTATAATCGTCTCACTTATTGCGGTCCGCCTTATTTCGACGCGGCCACTTCGACGCTTCCACTTCGACACCGCTGCTCCGACGCGAGATCGTTTTGACGCGACATCATCTCGACTTGAGATCATCTCAACGAGACCTCTTCTCGACGCGAACTCATCCTTTAAATAATCACGTTTTGTATTATTGATTCATTCAACGATATAATATAAATCGGACCGTCTTATTTCGACGTGGTCACATCGACGCTCCTGTTTCGACCCGACTATTATTATAATTAATAGACTAAGCGGTATCTGTTTTGGGTGGGAGGTTTTCCATATGATCGATTTTTTTTGCTTTAATCGCTTCAAATTGGTACTAGTAATAATAATTTCATTATGCGCGGGTACAAAAACCTGTGCTCAAATTTTTATTAAACAAAGTGTTAAAAAAACATGAAAAATTTTGCTTTTTTTATTCTTTGAACTAGAACATCTCAAAAGCTATTAAAATCGAAAAATACATTCTTAATATTGCAAAAATAAAAAATAATGAAAAAATGTAAAAAAACAAGTATTTTTGAAATTTCTTTTTCGAATACTCACATAAAAGGTAGGGCCTTCATACTTGGCAAAAAAAAACTTTTTGGTATGGTACATCACCACATCAAATTTGATCGGTATGATTTTACAATCTATATTTTGGAAAAAAAATTACAATTCTTTAAAAATAAACAGAGCCTAAACTAAGATCTCTAGATACTTGAAAATTTAATGACATATAAAAGAACACTGAAACTCTCAAATTTATTGAAATCCATTAATTAGGAGAGCCGTAGCAATTTTTTAAACATTTGTGTAAATTTTGGGCTTATAAACAATTAGAATAACTTTGTGAATTATAAATTTTTTTATATTTAAACTTATATTGAAAGTTAAAAATTATTATTAATTTTATTAAATACATAAATAAAAAGTTTACCTCTAGTAGGATTTGAACCTACGACCTGTACTTTGCTAGAGTACCGCGCTAACCAACTGCGCCACCAAGGTTCAAGCCCCAATCGATGTAAATTTTGTCTTTATGTATGTAGAACTGATGTAAATTCTAAATATAATGAGATTACAATCAAATTACTTATATTAATAGAATGTGAGCCTGCAATGTCGCAAGGATTCACACATACCAAAGCAACTTGACTAATATTAAGTTATTAAAGTTTTGTTATGAACGAATAAGTTCAAGTTAAATAGTAATTAAAATTATTATTAATTTTATTAAACACATAAATAAAAGTTTACCTCGAGTAGGATTTGAACCTACGACCTGTGCTTTGCTAGAGTACCGCGCTAACCAACTGCGCCACCAAGGTTCAAGCCCCAATCGATGTAAATGTTGTCTTTATCTAGCAAAGTACAGGTCGTAGGTTCAAATCCTACTCGAGGTAAACTTTTTATTTATGTATTTAATAAAATTAATAATAATTTTTAATTACATATTTAACTTTGAACTTATTCGTTCATAACAAAAACTTTTAATAACTTGTATTGAAAGTATTCGGAATTATTTGTTTAAAAGTTCCAAAATTGAAAAATTTTAAAAAATTAGTAAAATAGGCTTAAATATCAGTATTTAATGTTATATAAGATATAAAAATAAATACAAATTAAGAATATTTTTTATTTTATTTATTTTTTAAGCGCTGTATGTTTTATGTTAATACCATAGAAAATGTAATCATTTTACTTAAATTTTTTTTTCATACGAATTATATTTTTAATTTTTTCTTATTTTTATATTATAAGAAGCGTCTCTCTGAATACTTTCAATATAAGTTTAAATATAAAAAAAATTATATTTCGCAAAGTTATTCTAATTGTTTATAAGCCCAAAATGTACACAAATGTTTAAAAAATTGCCACAGTTCTCCTAATTAATCGATTTCAATTTTTCAAAAGACATTTGAAGGTTTGTATGCTCTGTATTATGTCATTAAATTTACAAGTTTCCAGAGGTCATAGTTTAGGCTCTCTTTTTCAAAATAGAGATTGCCAAATTATTTTTCAAAAACTATCAGACCGATTTTAATGAAATTTGGTGTGGTGATTTATCATACCTTTTATATGTGTGCGCGAAAAAAAAATTTGAAAGATACATTTTTTCATTTTTTTTTGCTATTTTTGCAACACGAAGAATGTCTTCGATTTTAAATTAGCTGCTTCTTGTATAAAATTTAATTACGAATCTTTTTTTTCTTTGCAACTTTTCTGTGAAATAAACAGCTTTTGAGTTCAAAGAAAAAAAAAGCAAAATTTTTCACGTTTTTTTAACATTTTCATTAACAAAAAAATGAGCACATGTTTTTGGAACCGCGCATAGTGAAATTATTATTACTAGTACCATTTCGGAGCCATTAAAGCAAAAAATTCGATATGGAAAACATGCAAATACGGGCATTTTAAAACATACCGTCTGGTCTAAAATGCCATTTCACATTTTTGTAAATAAGTCGTAATTAAAATGAAAAAAAAACACTTGTGTTATATCAGTTTAATCATAAATGCCAACAGTTGAGGAATTATTTGCATTATTTTCCTGTTTACAAAATGACTTAAAAGTAAAAAAAAAAACTTAATCCATAAGAAAATTGTGTGCTATTCCTCTTAGGTATTCTGTGATTTCGCGATTTTCGTAGTCTTGAGCTAATGCCAAAATACGTCCATCTGCCAGCGCATACCTACAACGTTTTCTTGGTGCATCATCACCGCGAACAAAGCGTTCATAAACTTAGCCAATAGATTTCCGAACACCGCGAATCCCATCACTAAATTTCCATAAGGTTGGATGATCTACACCAAATTCAGATTACAAACGTCTATGTGCCGCTTCAACATAATTATTTGTGCGTGATTCATTATTTAAGGTTCTTGTATAACAGGACCAAATTCTAGAACCGAATAGAGATCGACGTCGGCGATTGTTACGCTGCATTCTACCAATATACGTGTCCTTAAAATAGTCCAAAATTGGTTTCAATTCATTCGGCAATGAATTATTTAACGCTTGCAATCCGTTTTCCATGTCAATAATTGGGACAAACGCAAGAGTAGCAACCATGCGGGCATGAAGTGCAAAATCTGCATTATCATTGTACCGATTTATAAGGCGTTCTTGTATAAATTTTCTCTTTAAATTCTTCACTAAGTGGAATACACACCCATTCAAATCCGCATGAGGAAAATTAGATTTGAAAACGTTAATTACAGCCAGTTCAAAATCCAGAAATATCTGAGACGGTTGAAAATTTGGCCAAGTATTACAAATTAAATGTATCATGCGCGTGTACGTCTCTTCTGTTTTATTTGGTAACTGTGCATATAAAATGGGTAAAACGAAACCACCACGTTCTCCCATTATAACAAAGATCTGGCTTTACCAAAAATGATAGTACTCATATCGTCGCCAAATCCAGAATCAGCAAGTAAAAAATTGTCTTCTACATAATTCTTGTAATAGTCAGGTATTACAATAGATGCGCGATCTAGAGGTTGTGCTGGTGCAGCATTAACCAACTTTCGGGAACGTTGAACTATTCGTCGCACGGCATGTTGACTTGGAAAACTACCCATAGCTCCACCCGACATGGTTTGAGTGATATTGGTACGGATTTGATTTGGGATTTCTCGAGTTTCGATAGCTCTCCGTTTAATTGCGTTAATTGTATGCACCACTTCGACCCGCGCAGCATCACTACCATGACAACGCATACTGACAATCCGAACAAACTCGTCACTTACAGCGCCTGTATAAATACGACCTTTACATCGAATATTTTTATTTAGTTCAACATCACACCATGATTTTTTCGTACCATTAGCAACTAACTTATCGAAACAATACAGGTATTTCAACAACTAACCCCCATCCATTGCTTTGCTGACGATAGCACTCTTCACTGTAGTTCATCTCAGTCTACTCATAGTGATAATCCATCTTCTATGTCAAATCAAGAAATTAAAGCTGAAATGGCAAATTCAATCAACAAAGACATTCAACGTATTCTCGAATGGGGAAGCAATAATCTAGTTAAATTTAATGCTAACAAAACTCAGTGTTGCCTTATGTCCGCCAACAAAAGATCGATCATTTCCTGTTGTAAGTATGAATGGGTCAGTTCTTAAGTTTTCAGACTCTATTACTCTGTTGGGTATGACTGTATCTTCAAATCTCTCATGGGTTGACCATCTTCTGTCAGCTACCAAAACAGCTGCTCGTAAAATAGGCTTTTTGTACAGATCTAAGCAGTACTTTACCTCTCGACAACTCCTTCTGCTGTATAAGGTCCAAATTCGGCCTCATCTGGAATATAATTCTCACCTTTGGGTTAGTGCTCCCCAATACGCTCTCGATATCGTTGATCGTATTCAAAAGAGAGCGATTAGGCTTATAAATGACCCGTCCTTAACTTCTCACATACAGTCCCTTGAGCATAGAAGGATGGTTTCAGTTCTTTCTTTGTATTATCGTTATTACAACGGCTATTGTGCTGGTGAATTACATTCTTTGATACCATCTCCGGCTATCTTTGCGGGAAACACTCGGTTCGCTCATTCACATCATTAGTATGCAGTACAAATCTCCACTTGTCGTACCAAACGGGCGCAATCCACATTTTTCTACACGGCTTCTAAACTCTGGAATGATCTCCGTAGTTCCTGTTTTCCTCTCACTTATGATATGAGAAAATTTAAGGTAGCTGTTCATAGCCATCTATTGGAAATTCATTATCCCTCTATCCATCCTCCTAAGTGTTCCTGAGTGCTTTAGCACGATAGGCCTTATTTAGCCTGTTCAGGTCCACAATCACAAAAAAAAAACCATTGTGTTCACATTTTTCCCTGCTGCGAATTGAACGTATCTTTGTGAACGCAATTTAATTAATCGTAAGGCACGCGAAGAACTACTAAATGCAAAATCGAAACCTGCATATTTCCGCAAAATTATCATCCCCCCTTTCATATATTTGAATTGTGTGTTATTAGAAACACCAAAGAATTTTAATTCATTTGTAACTAATTGTTTCTTAAGTCTCATTATATAATATATTATTATTTAGCAATAAGCGTTGTTTGCTTTATCTGTGTTTAATAGTAATGGAAATCTGATACTTCTCAAAGATTATTTTCAATTGTATTTAATCCCTTAATTTGCATTTTTCATTAAACGCAGATTTGATGGAAACACCTTTGCTAATGTTTGTTTAATGAGACTTCAGTATCAGTAAGCATTTTTTTCTTTGTTTATTGACCCGTTGATTGACAGATACTGTGAATGAGGATTACGAGTATAGAGATGTAACAAATTGTACATTTATCGAACTGTTATTTTGATACCAGGATTATGGTTGGGTTTTTATATTTTTTATATTTCATAAATTTGTTCTAACATCCAAAGTAACTTTTAAAGATTTTAACCTTAGGCAAGGAAAGTTCCTTGCCTGAGATTTTAACATTTACTGAGAAAGATAAGTTTGTAATTGGTATCGGAATGTTTAAATTTACATAAAATATAAATTAAAAATACACGATTTAAAACTAAAAGTATTTTTATGGTGTGTAATAATGGTGAAAACATTTTCATACGTTATTTTTAGTTTGAACGTATTGCAAAGGCGGTATTAAGCTCGCGTCGAGATGATCTCGCGTCGAGATGATCTCGCGTGGAGATGATCTCGCGTCAAAGCGGCGTTGTCGAAGTGGAAGCGTCGAAGTGGCCGCGTCGAAATGAACTGTTCCGCAGTTATTGACACAAAAACTAAGCAAGATCGCTCAATTTGCATCGCTGATAAGGAATGTGCTGTGAGAAAATACGTTGCTTTACCTTGTATAATATTCCTAAGAAAATTGCCGATTTTTTGAAATTACAGAATCAGAAATGTATACTGGCCATTGTTTTCGCCGCTGTGCAGCCACAATGCTGACAAATTCTGGTACTGACCTGATGGCAGTAAGTAAAGCGTATAGGGGGATTGAAGTCATCTTCCGTCCCTGAAACTTATATAGAAGACTCAGTAGCGAAAAAAATTGATGTATCAAAGAAAATACCCTGTGGAATCGAAAGTTCATGTAACTCTACGTCGTCTGTACGTTTTTCAGATGAAACAGGTTCTGTTCCAAAATTTGATATTTCTGGAAACGTCAATTGCAATGTTGAAGTTATTATTAATGCAAATAAAAATGAAAAATAAGTTGTATATTTATATAAATAAAAACTAAAAAAATTAATAGTTATTTACGGTTGAGTGCGTTAATAGTGGATTTTATAGTGCGACAGCTTTTTTTGAGAAACTAGCCCGCAGGGCGAGTTTCTGATTAGCTGGAGCACTGTATCCTTAACGCACGAGATTTGTATTAAATTTTTTGGCGGACAACAAATGCGAAAATGAAACATACATATAATAAATTTAATTGCGTGAACATCATCGATAAACATAACAAGCATTAATAAATTGCTAAAATGTCAAATTTTACTTCTAATTAAGATACTTAGCTTTTGGGAATGAAATCCTATTTTTTTTATTAATTTTCACAAACTTAAACGTTTCGATAACAATTGCAGTTATCCTCTTCAGTAAACGGTAACCATATTTAAAAATTATTGCCGATGTCAAATAAATACAGGATGTAAGAATTGAAACTTTCGCCATTTGACACGTTGGATAACGCTTTATTAGGAAAAAAATAGTGTGTATTATTTATTTATTTATTCGTAAGCACTCAATCAGAACCTCTATCCTTCGTCGTGACAAATATTGACAGGCAAACATCGAAAGTACAACTGTTAATAAGGTAACTAGAGAAATAATGTTAAATCGCCGTTGTTGGACTGTATAACTTTCAGTTCTTGAAAATGGACACCCACTTATCGGACAGTCCATATCCATTATCCTTGTCAAAGCTGTTAGGCTGTTTCATAATTTCAATAGCTTCTTGAATTTTTCTTGTATACCAATTCCTATCGTTAGCCAAAATTCTTGTGTTTTCAAATCTTATATTTTGCAGATGTTAACGCTTTTTTCAGTTTTACCAATGTAGACTTTACGTCAAGAGCATGGTACTTCGTAAACACCACTTGTATGTAATAATATTTGATCTTTAGCAGAATTCAGAAGATTTCGAATTTTAATACTGCTTTTGTAAGTTACTTTTATATTATGCTTTTGCAATATTTTACCAATTTTATTTGTTGTGTTTGCAAGGAAATGTAAAATAGCAAACTTATTTGAAGTTGTAGATTTATCTGCTATAGGCGTCGTTTGTCTCGGTTGACATGACTTTTAAATTTGTTGTTTGTTGATGCCATTATTTATGAAGACATTTTCAAGAGCATCGACATATCTAAGCCAAAGTTTTGTTTTTTAGGTGCATTATTTAGATCCTATTCTTCGAAATGTTCCATACAATAATTTGCAATCGATTGTGAAGTTGGAGATCCCATAACCACTCCATCTAACTATTGATAATACTCGCCATCAAATAAGAATAACGTTGTTAGACAATGTTTAAATCATTTCAGTCCGTTGTAGTTGAAACGATGTTCCAATAGTTGTAAGGTGCCATTTATTAGTACTTTTGTAAACAAGGAATCCACATCAAAACTAATTAACAAATCATCTGGGGTCGGTGTTAATTTGCCAACCAATTGAATATAATGTTCTGAATTCTTTATAAAGGAATTGATCGAACCAATGGAAGGTCGAAGTAGAGTATTCAGGTATCTAGATAATGCGTAGATTGTTGAATTTATGGAGCTTACAATTGATCGAAGTGAAGCATTTAGTTTGTGTATTTTTTGCAATTTATAAAATCTTGTAGGATCTTTCTTAATTATTTCAGCTGGTAAGTTTGATGCCTATACTAGTTTCCTAGTTAATAAGTTTAACTTGTTATTAGGATTGTATGATCATTTAGTAAATGATGCACCAAAACCGGATTGCCAAAAATACACAAACCAAATGCTCTATAACTCAACAATCTACGCATTCTGTAACTACCTAAATACTCTACTTTGACATTTCATTGGTTCGAGCAATTCCTTTATAAAGAATTCAGAACATTTTGTTGAATTGATTGGCAAATTAACATTAACCCCAAATGATTTGTTAATTAGTTTCGAAGTGGATTCCTTGCTCACAAAGTACTAACAAATGACTCCTTACAACTATTAGAACGACATTTCAACCGCAACTAGATCAAATTATTTAAACTTTGTACTACATCATTCTTCTTATTTAATGGCGAGTATTATCAACAGTTAGATGAAGTGGCTATGGGATGTCCAATTTTACCAGCGATTGCAAATTATTTTATGGAACATTTCGAAGAACTGGCTCTAAATGATGCACCAAAACTTTGGCTTAGATATGTTGATTATACTTTTGCTATCTGGAAGATGAATGAATGGTGTCCAATTCTATTTAAACAATCAACATACAAACATTAAATTTTCAAAAGAAAAAGGAAAAGATGGTTGCCTTCCATTCCTTAATGTTCTGTTTAGAAGGAGACCAGATGGAAGTCTAACACATTCCGTATATCGCCAACTCAAACAGACTATTATATTAATACTTCATTACACCATCATCCAGCACAAAACTGTAGTACGATACGAACATTGTACAACCGTGCCACAAAGATTTATCATCCAGATAAACTACAACATGAATTAAACCATCTTGAAAAGGTCTTCATACATAATGGCTTCAACAAACAACAAATTAAAAAGTCATTTCAACCGCGACAAACAACGCCTACAGATGATAAATTTACAACTTGAAATAAGTTTACCGTTTTACCTTTCCTTGCAAACACAACGAATAAAATTGGAAAAATATTACAAAAGCATAATGTAAAGTAGCTTAACAAAAGTACTTTAAAAATTTTAAATTTTTGTATTCGTATTTGGTTGTAAAAAGACGGGTTTACATCGCTTACAAAATTGTGCTCTAGTGATTAAAAATAATTTTTGTGCCTTGTGTATATGCAGACCGCAATTCTGCCTGTAAACTATGCGTTTTTCGGCCTAGACCCGCAAAAATAATACTAAATTATAGTTGGTATTCCTTGTAGTGACAGAACTGATAGAATATTCGACATAATCGATATTTGACATAACGCAAAGTCTAATTGCGTTACCGTGTACGTGTACGCATCCGTTATATAATTATTATAAACTACAAATAACATCTATAAATTATTATAAAGTCAACAAATTGGTAAGGTACCTACAAAATTCGAGTAATGAATAATTTCGCAATTGTATTTCTTAGGTTATATTGGTTACTGTCAGTTTTCAGTATTGCCAACTTAATTTCAGCAGGTATGAAATTTTAAAAAGTACAGCAATTTTGTTTATTGATTTTAATAACAATTGTTGACGTTGGCACAAAAAAAATGTATATTACTCTGCCATAAAATGGTTTACGAGCACTCATAAAGTTTACTCGCACTCGCAAACACCCATTTTCTGGCCTTGTAATACAAATAACTATTTTTTAATTAATGTGAAATAGTAAAATGAATGGTATCTGTGACGGTACAGATCAATTCGTTTTTAAACGTTTTTGCAATAGTGGTTAATAATTAAATAGGTAATATCTTTACATTTATATAAACATTTATCTTGGTGAACGTTAACTATAACAAATAACCTTTCACCTCTACTGATTTTTAACAAATGTAGTGGGGAAAGCAGAAGGAGGAAATGGAGAAGTAAAGGAATTAATACGAGAGATGATGAAATAGATGGAAAAAAACACGCAGAGAATAAGGAACGAAATCAAAGCAATAAAAGAAGAAATGGGAGAAAGAGACAAGGAGTGGCAGAAAGAAAGGAATAACTGATAGGAAAATATAAAGGCTGGGAGCAAAGCGAATGAAGGAGAGAGGACAGGAAATAATAATAATATAGTAATAAAGCGATGGAAAATCAAGGAACGCGAGAAAGCATTAAAAGAAGAGAAGAGAAACTAATTGTACAAGGTGGAGCAAAACGTGATAGTTATAAATAGAGCGGAGGAAAACGAAATAGTGGTAGTAGAAATGGAGAACTGGGAAGAGAAACAAAAAGTAATGGTAAAAGAAAACTGAAAAACACAAGAATATACATTGATCATGACTTAACTTGAGAAGAAAGGAGAATTCAACGAGAAATTATGAACATGGTGGCAAAAATGAGAGGGAAGGGGAAAAATTAAGGGTAGGGTGTAAACAAATGGAGATTGATGGAAAGATACTTTTGGAATGAGACAACGGGAGACGGAAAGCAGAAACTAAAATGAAAATAGTAGAGGAGGAGGAAGGAAGAAGTATGACGAATCAGCAAAGGAATGGAACACAGAATAGCGGTAACAAGGAACGAAAATAACAGAAAGAGTACAGGAAGAGGCAAAGGGACTAAATGTAACGTTTTGGAACGTGGCGAGAATAAAGAACAAAAACCAGGAATTTTGGCAGGTTATTAGGGAACAAGACGAGGTGGGATTACAAGAAACATGGATGGAGGAAGAGGAATGGGATGCGTAAGAAAAGGAGATGCCAAAGGAATTCGAATGGGTGGCGCAGCACGTTTAAAGAGACATTATAAGAGGGCGCGCAAAAGGGGAAATAATAACAGGAGTAAGATGGAGGCAAAAAGAAGACGAGAAAAGACAACAGGGAAAGTAACTAGTAGAAGGAACTATACAATGAGAAGAAACGAAGGTGTAAATAACAACAATTTCCAGTATAGAGATGAAGGAGACAAGGAAAAATTTAGATGAGATGAGAAGTGGGAGGAGGACATAATAATACTGCGAGAACAGGAGAAGAGGGAGGAGTACAAGAAAGGAAGGTTGACGGGGAAAAGAGCGACAAAGGATAAAGTGATCAACAAAGAGGGAAGGGAACTGCTATAAATGTGCAATGAAAAGGGATCGGATATACGAAACGGGAATAGGGAAGAAAGCGAAATGTGGGAGTTCGCGTATATAGGAGGGAGGGGTGAATCGACAGTAGATTATGTGGTAACGAACGTAGAAGCGGCAGAATGGGTCATTTTAGATAGGAGAGAGGGTGGAATCGGACCACCTACCCATGGAGCTGATAATGGAAGACGGAGAAAGGGAGGAGGGAAAGAAGGAAGAGACGCACATAACAAAAAGTGGTCGAGTGAAAACATAAAGAATTATTAAGAGAAAATAGAAAACATGATATGAGAAGGAAAAGGGGTAGAGAAAAGCGTGGAGGAAATGAGAGAGAAGATGGAAGAAGCAACAGGGCAAGTTAAATTAAAAAGATGGAACGGGGATAGCATGGGTTGGAAGAAATGCAAAGAGGCATTAAGAAAACACAGGGAAACATGCGAGAGAAGAAAGGAGGAAGAAAAGAGGAACAAGAGGAAAAGATTAAGGAAATAAAAACGGAAGTATGGAAATATTTAAAGAAAGAAAGAGAGTGAAGAGGGACACAAATAAAGATACAGATGAAGGAATGGAAGACATACTCCAGGAAATTACTGTAACTAAATTGTTTACTGAAAGGGGTGGTGGGTTAATCGAATAGTTAAAAATGTTTCTGATTAATTTTTTTTTTTGGATTTAAGGACACACTATATTAATATTGAAAATTGGATTACAAATTTGTTCATTATACATCAAGCACAAATTTTATTCCTTTGTAATTTTTTCGTAAAATTAATAAATCTGTTTTTCCTTTGTTGTTATTTTATAAACACATTGTATTAATAAGGAAGACTTGATTGCAGATTTATTGGTTATTAATCAAGCACAAATTTTTATTCTTTTGGCATTTTTTTGTAAAACTAAAAATAAAATTTTAACGTTTTCGTTTTAATGTAATGTACTTAAAATTGCGTGAAACCAACTTACTCAAATCTGGGTGAAGTTTGACACGTGCCCATTATTTTGAATTCCTTGCATTTTTTCTTAATAATTTTTTTTCTTTCAAAAAGGGCAGCTTACTTAACAATATTTTACATATCTAGTTACCACGAATCCTTAACATGAATACGTTTTTAATTCGGTAGAAAGTAATGTTTATACAAGCTGACCAAAACCCCGCATACTGCTTTTTGAAATTACATATAATATACCCCCAAAGCGTATGCCTGTGTCGGTATTTTCCTACCTTTGCTTGGCTAAAAGAGTGCCCTTCTAATTAACCAAAGGTGCGTATGCCCACTTGATTAATTGATCCTGTCCTACCGCAATCACCTAACATATATACGACCGACCTGAGAGACCAGTAAAATCTGCAGACAGATAACCGCCTAGTAATATCCAAAACATCCCGTGTTCTGTCAGATTATCCTGTTAAAACCACTATACCTGTGACTGTAAATACATCCTATATTCCAGTAGTTAAACTAATATGAAACTCTCTGTGTTCGTATTCCGAATATTTAATAAAGTATTAAAAACCCGTTTCCAGAAGGGATAAAATAAGTTCCTTTAATTTAAACCAATTTCTATAAAGTAGAAATTCCGATTTAATTCTCAAAAGTAATCCCGTTCCTGTATATATATTTTAAAGCGATAAGAATAAATCGCAAATTGAAAGTAAAGTTTAAAACTTTTATTATATGTTTTAAAAGAGATACGAAATCATCACATTTCGTATCGTTTTTTGCATAATTAAAAATAATTATTGCAAAGACTCGCGGTTAGTTTTAAACGAATATCGATAAAGTACCGGTTGACCTAGTACATTATATTTATTCTATGCGTTGAATGTTATCAGTTCCCAGTGTATTCTTCTAGGAATAAATTTGTACAACTTCGCTTAGTACCTCTATATGATAGCTATTTTAACCATTAACATTAGTTGGTAGAATTTATAGTTAACAGAACGCATTAATATCTTGCGACTTAAATATCTAATTGATTTGCGTAAATACTTTAATTACCCAAGTTATATGAAGAGAATTAGGGACAATCACTAAAGTAGAGTATTCTCCTATCTTGCTTTACTATTAACTATCCAATCCGCAGATATAAATCGTATTCCAGGAGATCGTACTCCACCTGCAGCCATTCCAGTCCATCCTGATAAGGGTCACCCGGGTGAAACCGTACTTTGATATATTTTGTGTTTAATTTGTATTCGTTGAGTTTATATTATTTAATCGAAATAGAAAATAGTTTTAAGAATTTTATTTAGAATTTTAAGATTTATAGGAAATAAAATAGTGCGTTTGTCACTAACAGGTAGTTATAAATTCTTTTACGAATCACTCCCGTCTCTGATTAAGGCTATCACCGGGCAAAGTTAAAATTAAAATTAAAATAGTAAAACCGCTTAATAATATAAACAGTTTAAAACTTTAGTGCGCAGTGTTGATATTTTGAGAATAAATAAATACAGGGTGATCAAAAACTAACATTAAATATTAATTGAAGGGAATAGTTAAGTCTTTTTTTATCTAAACCGCCTGTTTTATAGTTTTATCTTATTTAGCATTAAAAATAAGAGTGACTTTATATAACGCTATTTATTTGTAGTTTTTTGAAATATCGGCAACTTAACATTTTTGTATCGTAAAGATTCAATACGGCTTACCTACACAAGGAAACAACTCATCATTACCATCATTACCACTGGATTAAAATAAACGATGTTTTGTATCATTCCCCATATAAAATAATCGAAAACAGTCAAATCTTGAGAACCAGGAGGCCGCAGAAAAAGTTCATTGTTGGAAATTCACCTGTCATGAAATGTTACTTGTAAGAAGTTGGTAGCTGGAACGGTGATAATCGTTATAGTGTGCATTTTTATATTTCAGTACTTTATGGGGAGGAAACTTATCGTCCTATTACACGATTTGAAAAATCAATAAAAACAAAATGCCCAGCTACTTTCATCCCTTAGTTCTTTACTACGTTGCCGTGATCAAAAAGATTATTCCAAAAACTCTATATGCTAAAAAAATAAATTTGAATAACAAACAAAGTGGTTATATGGAAGAGATCTTTTACATCTACATTTTCAGCTTTCACCAAGATTGAAGGTAGAATATTGGGACAAAATTCATTTATTAACGTTTAGATGTACGTAGGTCATGTTTGACATTTGTAATAAACGTTAAAAAGCAAAATTGAATAGATTATCTACATAACAAAATATTCTACCAACCTTAGATAATAAAATAACGGTTATATACCTATCTAAACAAGTGTTATTAGATGACACTATGAAAGCACTTACAAAAGGTGGAAATTGCGATAACACCAAAAGTAATACCATTTGAGGATATAGTTTCTAATAATGAGAGTTCTATTAAACGTGTGTGCTTTGATGCAGCAAACGAAGATTGATATAAAAAAGTTAAGATATTGCGTAAAGCAAAACCTGTAAAAAGTAATTTATCTCTCCGTCAACGAAGTTTTGTTAGATTCTAAAAAGGGCGAGAACATAATTGTGTTAACGTCAGATAAAAGTATCGCAACGGTTATTTTAAATATCAATAAATGTACAACAATTGAAACTTCAAACATACTACAAAAAGTTCCTTTTGAAAACTAAAAAACTAAAATACCACGTATTCCTGAAGAAACAAAAATAGTCTCCCAAAAAGATCTTCTGGAGGCAACCTTGCAAAATATCTTACCTTTTTATTACAGCCCCATATAGATAAAAATTTTGAACACTTTAAAAAAAATGTCTAATTTTGATATACAAGTTCCTTTGACGAAACCATTGAATATACGAGGGTAAGATGAATAGTTTTTCGCCTGACAAAGAGATTGCGCTCCAATCAGGTAAAAATTTATGTTTCCTGTCTGGGCGAACGTGCCATTAGTTCGTATGACAAGTTTCAACTTGTTCTTCCAAGTGGTTTGTTTACATGAATTTTTGCAGTAGAGGTCTTGCGTGTTTTTCGTTAAAATGGATAAACTTGAATATCATGCGGCCATAAAGTTCTTCGTTTTTGATGGATTAACCCCTAAGGAAATTCATCCGAAGTTAACAAAAGTTTACTGGGACTCTGCTCATTCCATATCAACCGTTAAAAAGTGGGCAGCTGAATTTAAACGTGGTCGCACATCCCTCGAAGATGACCCATGTAAAGGACTGCCAAAAACCGCAACCACACCATAAACCGTTAAAAAAGTGCATGATATCGTGTTGGACGACATACAAGTAAAGGGATATTGGAAGAAAGGGTGCGAAACATGTTGTACAAAGAATTAGGAATGCGGAAGCTATGAGCAAAATGGGTACCGAATTTGCTGAATGCCGATCAAAAGCGAATAACGACTTTCGCAGCAATCTTTGGACCGATTCAATAGGGATCAAACCGATTTTGTGCGGCGATTTGTCACCATAGATGAGACATGGGTCCACTATTACATGCCAGAAACGAAACAGCAGTCCAAGTAGTGGGTGGAAGCCGGTGGTTCAGCGCAGCTGCCGGAAACGTCATGACCAGCGTTTTTTGGGATGCGAAAGGGATCCTGTTAATTGGTTACCTTGCAAAAGGTAGAACAATTACAGGAGACTATTACTCCAACCTTCGTGAACAGCTGGATGCCAAAATTCGCGAGAAGAGACCCGGCTTGAAAAAGAAAAAAACCACCTTTCACCAGGATAACGCACCTCCACACCTGGGTGCGTTGGCGATGGGAAAACTGCGGGATTTGAGGTACGAATTGCCCGGCCACCCCCCCTATTCTCCTGATTTGGTACTCTCAGACTTCCATCTGTTCCCAAACTTGAAAAAATCAAAATAACGCAACTAATTTTTTTCGATTTTTTTGCGACCGCAATACTTTCTTATTTAACAAGAAAGTAAAAATATAAACTTAAACAAAAAACAAAATACAATAACTCTATTTAAAAAATAAACGAACTCTATTTGGCCCTGGCACTCCGGGCGGCTTCCACCCAACCCACTCGGGCACTCACAGTGGCTGCGCAAAATAATGTTAGCGGTCAAAATAACGCAACTTATTTTTTTCGATTTTTTTCGACCGCAATACTTTCTTGTTTAACAAGAAAGTAAAAATATAAACTTAAACAAAAAAACAAAATATAATAACTCTATTTAAAAAATAAACGAACTCTATTTGGCCCTGGCACTCTGGGCGGCTTCCACCCAACCCACTCGGGCACTCACAGTGGCTGCGCAAAATAATTCTAACGGCCCCGTAAAGGTAATACTTTCACACAAAGATAAACTAGTTCAAAATACGTTAAAATAAACAGAAAATATTGCACAATACGTCTTTACTCCATAGTAGCCCGAATAACAGGATTAAGTTTTTACTGTTTTGAGCACATGACAATTGCTTGAATTTTAGCAGTTTTATATTTAAATTATTTAATGAAATTTTAATGTATTTTAATAATATCTCTAAAGTGACTTATTTAATTAACCGGATGATGTCCTAATTAGTTTTTAGTAATTAACTGAAATTACAATGAGATGGCTTTTATTCTTTCGCTTTACTTTCTATCCGTAAGTAGGGTAGCCGTGCGGTTTTTCCGCTGTTGTGATGGTGGAACGAGGTAAATAACGAATTGCTTTATACGTGAAAGATTTATTTTTACAGGGAATAGGCGTTGTTTTGGATTGCTTTGGTAACTAGAAAATTTTGGTGGTGGTGGAAGAAAGAAACGTTACCGGGTCAATTTATTATCTCGGGATGGGTGTACAAGGTGTTTAAACCTTTAGGAACGATTTATTTTTACATTAATGTATTATATTTCAGTACAGACAGGGTGAATGAAACTAATGTTTTATGTATTCTGGTATTAGAGAATGCTTGACACAGGAATATTTCTTTAATTTAGTCTTTTAACGTATCGCGTACTGCGATACAGGAAGGGCTCGGATTTAGGACATCGGAAAAGAATTAGATTACAAAACGTTCCGGCACTCTGCACTTAGTAAGGTTCCTCGGCGGTGTGTAAATGTGTTTTGTATGTAAATTTGTAGGTAGCGTCTTTCGGCAGACCTCGACAATCAGCTCCGTTGCACGAACACTGCGGGACCGGCAGAATTTAGGTAAACAACCGTTCTGTGCGGCGGTGTAACGACTCCGCAAATTAAGCTTCCGCGGTTACGTTCCTTACGGGTGTTTGTGTAGGTGCTGTAAAAACACTTACGTGCAGGCGAGGGCGAAATTGAGCGACAGCAGGCGAGGGTGCACAGGAAAAACCATCATCAAATTTAAAATCAAAGGTCTCACGTTATTTTTATTTTAATGTAATATGTGTATGTCCAGTATGCTTTGGGCATTAACAGAATGTTTTAATTGTATATCAAACTAACAGCCGATCATCGGGGGGTAGCCAAACGCCTATCGCCGTCGTTCAATAATGTGCATACCATCAATCGATACCTTAATTCAGGTATCCACAAACTTTCATTTATAACAGTTTCTTACACGTAATAATTTTCTAGTGCACTTAAGTAAGTAAGGTTCCTGGGCGGTGTGTAAATGTATTTTATGTGTAAATTTGTAGGTAGCGTCCTTCGGCAGACCTCGACAATCAGCTCCGTTGTACGAACACTGCGGGCCGGCAGAATTTAGGTAAAAACCGTTCTGTGCGGCGGTGTAACGACTCCGCAAATTAAGCTTCCGCGGTTACGTTCTTTACGGGTGTTTGTGTAGGTGCTGTAAAAACACTTACGTGCAGGCGAGGGCGAAATTGAGCGACAGCAGGCGAGGTGCACAGGAGAAACCATAATCAAATTTAAAATCAAAGGTCTCACGTTATATTTGGTGAGCTTGACGGCCAACTGATGAATCTTCCATGTCCGATACAGTGATAAGGAAAATAAGCATTCAAAAACATTTAACAATAACGCAACACAATTAACTAATTTTATAATCACCGAAGATGTTCAAAAACGTTTCCATTTCCTTCAACACACTTTTGACCTCTTTTTAAAGTAGATTTAGACGCCTTAGCAACAATTCTTACTTTAATTGATTTTGTCATATCTAATAGCCTTTGATCTGTTGCAGTAATGTAGAGGGTGGTTGCGTGCATACGTACATGTGTGTGTGCGCGCGCGTGTGTGATTGTGTGTGGTAGTATCCGCGATAACTCTAAAACCATAATGCATACGTACTTTAAATTTTCTATGTAAGCTTCCTTTCATTTTTCCTGGAGCTGATTGGATTTTGTGAAAAAGCCAGCAGCGGAGAGGGAGGTTGATTAAGTACAAGCTTTATAGGAAAATGTATCAACTTATTTTTTTACGATAATGTAATTTTGCGTAACTTCTATTTGTACAGTTTCTTAATACAAAGCCAAATAAATCTAAAAATTAATTAAATAAGATTGAAAAGTGTATTATCTGACAAAGTTTTAAAAGTCTGTTTGGCATAGATTTTGTTTTACAAGGTGCCGGTTTTCGTAGTGAACGTATTACAATAGAGGTTGCACAGTTATCCTAAAAAATACTATTATTGCAATTATTTCATTTCTCTTAATTTCCACTTTGTAGGTTGGAATTCGTGTGTTGTTCCACACGGAATATTTGATACATTATTACATATTTATAGATATATCATATAATTTAAAAGGCATAAATGTTGATGTCTAATAGGCGGATCCAGCGTGACTTGATTTTAGCGCCGTATTGATCTTGACATCGTTCCATAAACATTTTTCCAGCGTAACAAATTCCAACTTTTAGACAAAGTAAACATTGTGTCTAGACCAGAATGCTGTTAGCACTAAATAGTATTTGCTTATACGGATCCAGTGCCGGTGGAATTTTTTTAAATTAAGTAGTCGTAAGCTAAATAAACTTGTAACGCATTGATAGATTAGATCATATCTAAAGTCAGTACATAATAACTTATTTTTTATTAACTAAATTACAAACTGCAACAAGCAGCACATAATATATTATCAAATATAATGTTTCCTGTAAAATTTACATAGTTTTAAAACAAGTCATATTCGATACTTCATGTTTCCGTTTCATTTTTTAAAACGTAATTGGCAAATTGTACAAACACTCATTAGCTTACTAACATTATTCATCCACTATACGTTGAAGTGTATAAAAGTAATCGCAGACACCATCGATAACTAGTATTTCTAATGATATTTCATTATATTCTTCCGTTTTCTAAAATGTCCTTACATGACGTTTAAAAGTTCCTTTAAAAAACAAAATCAATATATCTAAAAGTTGAGGTAAATTGTGGACTAATATGAGCAAATCGACTTGGACTCCTGATTATGTGCTTTTACTACGCTAATAAATAGATTGTATTATATATGTACTAAATACTTCAAACCTACATTAAAAAAGTGTATCCATTTTACAAAATATTAATCTTCGCCATACAAATTTTTCATTTTTAATTTTTAAAAGATCTTTTATGTATATTACAATCTGATCAGTAATAGATCAACGATCAGTTTTGTTTTAACCTAAATGAATACGTTTGAAAATCTTAAAACTAAGGTCGTACTCATTAGTTTGCCTTGTGATTTAGTAACTTAACTACACTAAACATAACATGTAGCACACTTCCCGCACAATGCTCTGCTTTGCACTATCGTTCTTTCACTAACTCAAAGGGCTTCGTCCTCTTGAGTCTTCTTAGTAGATTTATGTTGTCCAGGAGCTGGATGGCCTCGACGTTCATATGGTTGAGTAGCCTTTGTTCATGGCTGCTGGCAAGTTTAGTGATGGTTTGGTCAACAGTATCCATTTGAAGGTCCCGATGGACCAGTACCAAGGTGCATCAACGATATTCCTTAGTGCTTTGTTCTGAAAACGCTAAATCACTTGTATGTTGCGTTTGCTGGCACAACCCTAAAGTTGGAATGTGATAGGTCCAAACGGGTTTTAAGATTTGATTATACAAGAGCAGCTTGTTATATGTAGGCAACTTGGAGTTTCGTCCAAGTAGCCAGTACATTTTTGTCAGTTTAATGTTAAGCTCTTCACGTTTCTTTTTGACATGAACTCTCCAGCAGAGTTTTGCGTCTAAGGTCATTCCCAAATATTTAGCTGAGTTAGCATGGTGGATCTGGGAATCATTTATTCTAATGGGTAGAAGTTGCTTTTGTATGTTAATAAAGTCGACATGCACATACTTGTTTTCATTTGACTTGATGCGCAAAGTTTTAGTCCAAGTGTTGATTCTATCGATAGAGGTTTGGAGTTTTCTGCAGCTTCTTCATGATCTCTTCCTACAACAATGACTGCAGTGTGATCAGCAAATGTTGCTATTGTTTCATGTTCAAGATCCGGGATGTCACTGGTGTATAATAGATAGAGTACTGAACCTAGTACAATACCTTGTGCTACCCTTGCTCTGATTTATTTAAATTCAGAATAAGCCTCTTCTTGCTTAATTATGAAATATCTTTCAGTTAGGTAGGATTGTAAAAGCAGTAAAAACTGTTGTGGTAGATACTGGTTTAGTTTATGAAACAAGCCTTCATGCCACACTTTATCGAAAGCCTGGTCATCGTCGACGAAGACGGTGGAGCAGACTTTTATTTCTTCTAGTGATTTTTCAATGATATTAGTAATCCTGTGGACTTGATCGATGGTAGAGTGGTTTTCTTTGAATCCAAACTGGTGGCGGGGGATCAAGTTCTTTTCTTCTAGTATAGATGTTAATGCTACGTCCTGTAGAGGCTTTCCTGTTTAGGGATCATTATCACTTCTGCAACTTTCCACATCTTAGGGACATGCTTCACTCTGAAGGATGCGTTTATAAGATTGGTAAGCTTTACTATGGCTTTTTTTAGGAGTTGCTTCAAAGCCTCGCCAGAGATCAGATCAAAGCCAGGTGCTTTTTTCGGGTTGATATATGTTTTTATTTCATCTAAAACGCCTTTTGGAGAAGCAGGTCTGATGATAGCATTTTCCTGTTCAGGTTCAGTCCAGTTTTGAGGGTCTTCCCCATCGTTTAGCTGGAAAATACTCTCTAGGTGTTCTGCGAACCTATATGCTTTTTGCATATTGTTTCGGTCCCAGCCTCCATCCGCATTTCGGATTGGGGGATTATGCAAAACCGGTCTTTTTAACCGCTTAGTATCCTTCCAAAGCAAGTAATCTGTTTTGTTATCGTTAGTTAGTTCACTCAAGTAGTCTCCAATCGCTTACTTTTTGGATACGCTGTATTTCGCGTTTTAATTTCTGTGTTGCATTGTTAAGATTTGTTTTGTCTCTAGGTAGTCTAGTCTGTTGCCATTTCCGCCTGAATTTTCTCTTTTCTGTAATAAGATTCCTAATCTCCTTAGGATAGTTGTTTCCTTTTGTTCTCCAGGTAAATTGGGGTGTGTTGGCCAATGCTGCCAGTTGCACGTTTTTAACAAATAGATCAGCTTCATCATCTAATTGTTCCTCTGGTATTAGTGGAACTAAAAGGTCGATTAGTTCTTCAAGTTGGGTTCTGAAGCTGTGCCAATCTGTCATCTTATTAGTTAAACTCGGTTTATTTTCTTTTTGGATTACACTATCACTTAATGTAAGGAGTATTGGAGAATGGACTGAGTTCATACCCCATGCTTCTTCAATATAGTTTGATGAGATATTCTTGATTACAAAGAAGTGAATGAGATCAGGAATTTTATGCGGGTCGGTAGGCCAGTACGTTGGCTTCCCGGTTGACAATACTTCGCACTTTAGCTGATTAGATGCTGTTAAAAGTTCTCCGCATTTAGTTGGTATTAGTCTATACCCCAATGTGTGTGCTTTGCGTTAAAGTCACCTCCAATGATGAATCTGTTTCCTTGGCTATTCAGAAAGTCTAAATATTGTTCTTTCTTTATAGCATGTCTCGGAGGGCAGTATAATGCGGTGATTATTACATCACATGATTTTTTTTTAATATTGACAGATGTGGCTTGTATTTCCACTATTTGATAACCCATTTCTTGATGGTGTAAGATGGATTCCTTTATTATAATTGCGCTTCATCTTTTCGATGCATTATCCGGGTGGATTGAATGGTAGACTTTGTATCCTTGGAATTTGATGTATCTCTTTCGTGAAATGAGTCAGATGTGAGGCATACATCCAACTTTTCTATGTCAAGGACTGTTTGCTTGCAACACTTGCTGATGTTGAAGCAGCCCATTCGCTTTGCATTCTAATATTCCTAACTGATTAGCCATTTTTAGTTTTAGGGATCGCTCCTTGTGTGCGATATTTTAATTTAGAAATTCGTTCATCCATTTTGTTCAATTTCTCTAATATTTGTTGAAGCGTCTTGTCAATGGATGAATTGGCTTCGTTTGTTTCTTTAACATTGTTGTTATTTGTTTTCCCAGACGCTGCTTGACTACAGGTATTGTTCTTAAATTCGGTTCCTTGCAGCGTTGTAACTGCGTTTGTTGTTTTAGGTTGTGTAGACCTATATGGCTGTTTAAGTAAGCTCGGTTTCTTGAGCTGTTTACTCTTGACGCTTTGCATTTCTTTTGCTACTACATATACATCCTCCATAGTTAGCTGGATGTTTATCCCTACAGTGCACACATTTTGGAGTTGCATCTTTTGGTTTTCCATAATTCACTGTGTGATGTCTCCCAGTGCATCTTACTCATCTATGTTATTTACCGCAGTATTTCTGGGTATGTTCATAAGCTTGGCACCGCTTGTACTGTGGCACTAGCTTAGGTTTTCTATTTGGCTGAATTTATACTCGTATACCTACGATGTCGGTTTTGTTGAAGATTGTATTAACGTCTTCGTCATTTCTAAATGATAGCATGAACATGTTCAGAGGCTGTCTTGTTTTGTATTTTAATTTCCTGGTAGTCTCAAGTAGCTTATATCCTCATCTTGTCATGTGCTTCGTTATTTCATCCGGATAACAAGAGTGATGAAGATTGACGGCCATTACCTTGATTGGTCGATTTTGTTTGCTTTCGTAGGAGTGCCACTGGTACTCCTTTTCACACAGCGTCTTGGTATGGGCTTGGTATTGTTTCACACTCTCGACGTTAATTTTGACATTTTTATCATTCAAGATTTTTTTCTGGTATCCCGTCATCATATTATTTGATTTCATGGAATGCATTAAAATTTTTCACTTCGTCGATATTATTGGCCGCGGTTGTTGTACCTTTTGGGTTTCTGTTGCTCTGATTCTTTTCTAGGGTTTTGGACTATGTTGTGGTGTGGTGAGTGATATCAATCTTCCTTTTTTCCTATTTTTCTTTCTTATCCACTCCGTATATTTCGCTAATTCATCCTCATCTGTACTGTATTTCAGTTTGTACCATCGGTTATCAAAAAAAACGACTACATTAATAATTTCATTAGATTGAACTATGTTTTCAGTAGGATATCATTTAATATTAATAATTGTTATTTTGACAAGTTAAATCAACAGGTGTAATACAGAACAGACTTCTTCAAGTTCTTGAAAACGTCATGTTGTCTAACCTTACTCAATAATTTATGACAGTGGCAAAAACAAAATGACAAGTAACATCAAAATTAATACTTACACAACTAATTTTTTTTGCAAAATGTATTGAGCCGATCTTTTGTCAAGCTCTGTACATTTGGTTTGCAATGCTGTATATTGCGCCTGCAAATTTTGAAACTGCATCTACATGTTATTCAGTTGGATGACATGGTTATTTTTAGCATATTCTTCTGCCTTCCATGCATTAAATAACGCTTGTTCGTTTTGCGACATTGGACTATTTTCTAGGAATATTATCTGTTTAAATTGTTCCTCACTATTGCAAAAACACGTTTTAGGTTATTATGTAATTAAAAATTCATAAAGATACATTTAGTTCAATAAAAATTAAAAATTTTACTGTTCAGTTTGCAAGTCGATGTAAACACTTGCCATACAAATGTAATAACTTTTTGACATTGCACTTCATACCAAACAAAACATTGCGGTTAACTCAGTGAACAGAACTACTTCAGTGTTACCAAACTAAGAATTCTTAATTTTTCTTAAACTTGGTTTATCGACTTCCGCGGGTGCTGACTATGTTGTTTTTGGTCTTCCGTGTTTCTTCCTACGTTGTCTGCTTTGGTTGGTTCTTAAAAGAATCATACCCTCCATCGCGATGTTTCGGCTGAATTGCACCAGCCATCTTTAGGTGATGCGTGCTTGACTTTTTGAGATACGAACCGAACAGGTATCTGGGATGTTCTCGGGCGGTATTTGTAGTTGGTGTCACTTTTTTTGTAACTTTCTCTTTCACTTCGACTACGGCCCCTTTCACTGCGTTCCCCTTTGGTTTTCTCTTTCTAGTTGTTTGGGCATTGTTCCGTGTGATTGCTGATCCGTGCTTCTTTAGAAGCGGTTTCCAGGTATTGAGTAATTTTTGTCCATCGTATTGCGGGTTTATACTGGACATTATTTCAATAGCTTTCCGAAATACTGGTTGTGTTTTATTTTAGATGTTGGCTATCATCTTGATGATATCGAGGTCTATTTTGTGCGCTGTATCCTGTACATGTTGGGCAGTGAAGAGGATGCCAGATTCTTTAGTATCGTGTTACGATGTTGTTCTCTGCGTACGTTGATGCGACGGTTGGTTTGCGCTGTATAGCTTTTTGCACATTCTCCACATGGTACTTTATACAATCCTTGCTCCTCGAGTGAAATTTTCGTCTTCGGGGTTTGTCTGTTACACCTCTCACGTATGAATCTTCTTTTGCCTTCGATGGCTAAGCACCAGCCTATAGATAAGACATGTTTGACATATGTCAGAGGTGTGACAGACAAAATAAGAAAACTCCTAAAGAAACACAATATTGAGACCATCTTTATCATCACCAAGAAGATCGGCAACATGCTCCAAAACCCTAGGAGCAAGGAGTGTACGAAGTACCATGTGGAGAGTGCGCAAAACCTACGTAAGGCAAACCTACCGACGCATCAACGTACGCAGAGAAGAACATCGTAGCGGTACTGAAGAATATGGCAACCTCTTTACTGGCCTAACATGTGCAGGAGACAGCACACAGAATAGACTTCGGAAACGTCAAGATGCTGGCCAACATTCAAACAAAACACCGAATATTTCCGTAAGCCATTGAAATAGAGAAGAGACCATCCAGCCTCAACACAAGGGACCATGCACAAATGCCACCCGCTTTTAAAGACCAGTTACCACACGAAACAAAGCCGAAACAACTAGAAAGGGAAAATCAAAAACTGCAAATACTACCGGAGAACAACCAAGATACCAGTTGGTTTTCAATAACAAGAAGTCGAGCACGGATCACCAGAGGATGGCTGGTGCAATTCAACCGAAACGTCGTAATGTGGAATATGGCAAATCAGACAGCGTGGGAAGAAACCAGAAAGAACAAAACTAACACGCGTGCACACCACACACACACACGCGTGGGCGTGCGTATGCGCGCGTGTGGTGCGCGAGTGCGGTGCGTGCGGTGCGTGCGGTGCGTGCGGTGCGTGCGGTGCGTGCGGTGCGTGCGGTGCGTGCGGTGCGTGCGGTGCGTGCGGTGCGTGCGGTGCGTGCGGTGCGTGCGGTGCGTGCGGTGTGTGCGGTGTGTGCGGTGTGTGCGGTGTGTGCGGTGTGTGCGGTGTGTGCGGTGTGTGCGGTGTGTGCGGTGTGTGCGGTGTGTGCGGTGTGTGCGGTGTGTGCGGTGTGTGCGGTGTGTGTGTGTGTGTGTGTGTGTGTGTGTGTGTGTGTGTGTGTGTGTGTGTGTGTGTATTAAGCAACGGTTCTAATTTTCATTACATACCCATATTACGTAATGGATAGTTTACACGTAGATTCGTGTGTTACATACATAGTAGTAGAAAATAGCTCTTTGGAACAAGTGAAATTGCGCCACAACTGACGCAGTAGAACGAGAAAAAAATATTTATGACCTGTTTCAAATATCCAATTAAACTGGAATATCCTTGCATATTATTGATTTAGCAAAATCTCAGACGGCACATGTTAAATTTCATTAATCAACCTCATTTTTATGTGTTACGAATTAATCCAATACGTCTATTAAATGTTTACACAGATTTTAAGTATTGAAATGTTACAATATGAAAACATATTTCCTATTTTAAAACAAATGGTTGGAAGGGGGAGGGTACGGGTGATCAGCTTGGTTTCATCAACAACTCTATATTATCCCTATACTTTGTTCCATTTTATTTAATATTATAGCAGGCTATGGAAATCTGGGGAGAGTGTGGTAGCACTGCCAAGAGAACAAAGAGTTACTGCCGTTGCTTGGTCTTTGAAGATTGTAGGTTATGTCTTTAAAGTGAAACTAATGCAGCTTTGCAACATAGTTCTTCGCGCTATTGAGACATTGTTTGCACGATAGTCGCAGAGTCAATTTTAGTTTTTAGAACTTGAACATAAAACGGAACCTGTACATTCTTTACATTGGTTATTGGCAATATCGTGTCTTATCTAATATGAGATGCCTTGTTGCCTAAATATACGTAAAAACTAATAAGAATGCCTTCTCCTTTTTTCTGCATGTTTATATGCAAACTTAGTTCTTCGGTCGCAAAGTCAATAGGTAACCAGAACTTCAATATGTATCCATTTAATTTAACCTACCGAGCGCTTTTTCATAAGTAATCCAATGTGAACACTTGCTTTTGTGATGAAATTTGCTGCGTAGTTCTTTGCTTGAATTTTACGTACACATGAAAGTATCCACGCACAAGAATTGCCGAAAATCAAATATTTAAATGTATTTTGACTAAAATTTTGGTGCCAAACGACAGGGTCCTTTGACTAAAATTTTGGTGCCAAACGACAGGGTCCTATTCCAACTGCATTTTATCACCAGAAAAATCTGAATCCAAATCACTATTTGAATCTGAACAGTATTCTCCTAGTGCTATAATAACACGTGGTATACTTTCAATCAAAAAATTTCGTATATGTTTTTCACAATCATTTAAATTATCTTTTACCACATTGTAGGAGAGCATTTAGTTAAAGCTCAAGCAACAATCTTTCAATTTTGATCACATGCGCAACCAAGTGCTCCTACAACGGATCTTTCTTACTAGAAAATGAGGGTGTCTTGAATAACTTCACCGAATGGTACGGTGCATTATCCATAACCACCACACAATTTCTATGTAGTTTGGACAGCGCAAGGATCAGCAGTTTAATCACTCAATTTTGAAACGGTACACATTCCTAGCTTTATAATAATCTCGATCCTCGTTCCCCGAATCGAGTGAATAGTTGTAGTTTTCCAAAAAGCCTAAATTACACCGCGCGTGTAAAATGGCGCACCTTGTACCTTAACTCTTAATTTTACATGAATTACTTATGATGTCGGAATCGTGCAACCAAAGATGGATATGGAACCGTTTTGATAAATCGACGTTTCGTCTCGATACACAAATCTGACGTTTGGCTTTCATTTCTTTCGGAATGTCAAGCTTATTCTGACGTAGTGTAACCATAACAGTAATATACTTATCCAACAGCTAGCGGAACACTAGTGAAGAAGTTGTCAATCGTGAGATTGAGACCAGAATTATGAATACCACGAACAAGGGTTTGTACTATCTCAAGCCCCAGGTTTTTATGTGGAGGTTCTTCGGGCTGGCCACCAACATAAACTAAACCATCCAGAGCATAACCAGACTTAGATTCACATATCCAAAATATTTTAAGTCCCTATTTTGCCAGTTTACTTGGCGTGTATTGAACGAATCTGCAACTACCGCTAAACCAAACGAGTTGTTTACCAATAGTTACATTAGTATCCGGTATGACGGAGGTTTTACATTGCTGAATGAATGAACCCAAACGTAGGATACTATTGCTAACTTATCGGTTTCCAAACGCGTATTCCGCGTTCTCTTGTCGTCAAATCTGACGAATCTTCGTATTTCTTCAAAGCGATGTATGTACATTGTGGCTCGATATATAGGATTGGGAAATTCACTACAACATAGTTCTCTCGCAGGGATATCCCAGCTTCTGTCCACTTCCACATAAATAAGTAAACCATAGAATGCAAGAAATTCATCAAGGGTTACAGATTTTCATGGTTTCCCTTTTGCTCCGTAAACACGTCTCCCATCTAAATTAGCACAGTTCACAATACCTGGAGTTACAAATAACTGAAACGCTTTGGTGGTGCAGCCATATGTTTTCTTGCTAGTCCTGGCGCACGCCGAATAATTTTGTGTCGTTGAATATTATTTTTCTTAGAGGTTCCAAACTCCAATCCAGATCACTTGGAGCTGTCATGTGTCCATGATTTTGTCAAGATTTGCCGATAATCTTCGAATTATAAATTATTTGTTGGTACCAAACATCTTGAATACCGTATAGGTTCTCGTAATTGGAAGTAATAACGCATTAATGATTGGAGAAGATTTTCTATTGTAACGTCTTCTTTTGTCGTTTACGTATTTAAAAGGTTTATGAATTTTTTTGTTATTTTCTAAAGCAAAAATGAAGCTCCTGTTGGGCAAAGTAAAAATGAAAGTTTAAGAGGAGGACGGGGTTTACATTTTTGGTATCGATATTTAGGGAGACCCTCTCTAAGGAAACATTGGTAAGTGTCTTTGTATACAATGATAGTTATGTATGTGTTCGTTATTTTAAATTGAATGAATTTCATTAAATGGAGTTGAGATTGCAGCATACAAAATTAAATTAAATTAAAGAATGCATTCAAATTGATACATTGTAAGGTACATGTTTTGTAAAAGTAACATATTGCCGCCAGTTCGGTACCATTTCTGTTGATAAGAGTTTGGGTTTAAACAAAGAAATTTGACTTTAAATACATGGCAGTAAAGGCTGACGTTGCGTGAAAATTTCAAATTACCATATATTAAATTCGGTTTTGAGTAGAAGTAGGCTCCGCTGACAGTGCAATCTCTTCCGAGGATTTCCGAGTTTGGATTCGCGCATGCGCGTAGGTATAAAATTAGGTTCTTTGGCTAATTAAAGTGGAAGCGGTTAAAAAGCCAATGTGCCGCAAGTGAAATTATTCACAAGGGCAGTGGTAGTTTAAGCCTGGAAGCGCTAAGTTTATCGTTTCGGTGACGTAGTGATTACGCGCAACAATGTTGATCAAGGGTCTGTGTTGAAGGAACTATCGAGGTAGGGTGTTTTTTCCATCACATTCCAAATACGGGATCATATAATTGTTCCACCTTCACGAGACCAGTTTATCGTATTGTGCAGTTGGTCCATGGGACTTACCGAAATCCAGAAAGGAGTTTAGTGTTTGAATTTACAAAGTGCTTTTGTCGTTCTCTGGAGAAGTTTTCGCTTTTCAGCGAAAAAATACAACGAGCGTCTTGTTAATATCAACCCTATAGCCGAGGTTCTCCTGGAGGTCAATTCTGAATGCCTGTGTAACAAAAGGGCATCTCCATTTAAGATAACATTTCTGTGTTTTTTTTGTGATGGATGACGAATGTTAGTAAATTTATGGTGTCATTGGTATTATTTTTGTTATGTGTTTGTGTAAACGGTTGAACTTTCATTATCTAAATGTATTTGAAAGTGTGTTTTATTCTTGTTTTAAACTGATGAATTTACATCGCAATTATGTGGGATGACTACGTTTTGCACACGCAACTTAAGTATTTATTTGTAGAAAAATAACCATTTATTCTTTTGGATATTTAAATCAGTTTCGTAGTAAATTTTAATAGAGGTCATCGTGAGCTACCTCGATTCACCAGTAAGAGATAACCTAGGTGATAAGATCATAGTATCCATATTGACAATTCGATGGTTCTGATTTGTTTTTTATTTAGTTTGCACATTACATATATCTAGATTATTGGACTTGAGTTTTTTCTTAAGGGGTACCTATTATTACACAGCATCTGACGACACGCATTTTTAAATAATTATTTTCTTAATTTGCTCCTCGAATTAATCGTCATTACATTGTGTTTAATTTAAATGAAACGATTATGGCCGAAAGCTTTTCAAGTGATTATTTAATTATAAGGTAGATTTACAGGCCGATGAATCATTGCGTTTTTTCTTGTTTTATGATTTAAACATAATTAAACGTGATTTGGGAAGTTAAAATTTCAAACGATTGTGTACAGAATTTAAAAAGCGTTTACTTTCTATTTTTTTTTTTGATGAAGTGAAATTATTTTCTGCGGCATGCTTTTATTTTAGTTAAGCGTGCAAATATTTGTTTTGAAACCTTTCAGGCTCGCGAAAGATCTGCTGGTTCTAGAGCCGCCTGGGGAGATTACGCATAGGTAAGCAAGTTATTTGAGCACTTTGAGCGAGCTGTGAACTAACGTAATTAGGCATTTCAACCCCTATTTTGAAATTTTAAATACTCTGGCGCCCGTTTTCGGTTTTATGACGTTTTAACTCCTATTTGGATTTATATATGATAACTATCCTATTGTGCGCAAAATTTACTACATCTTACCCAGCCCGACCGCTTGCTAGTCGTGCACAAAGCCAATTTTATCTGTTATTTCGTTTTACTGCCAGTTTATGCCGTAACAGAGCAATGTAACTAATCGTTGAAAAATTACTAATATCGTCAACATCATCATCAGAACTGGATCCAGAATACTCGTCAGAAACCAATTCGAAATCTGTGTCTTCTGTGTCAGCATTTTCTGCTTCTGACACATTACTTTCTTCATAAGGCAGATCATCACTTTCAGCTGGCCACTGTGACACTGTTTCCTTATAGACACGGTCACCAAATCTCACGCTTTTCACATGCAACTTTTATTACAACTTATAACTCAATGAAAATCAGCTGCGCCTACTTTTATACATCTATCCGTAATGCAGGTTTCAACTTGCACAGACACGTATAATTCCGCGCAGCAGTGCTTGACAAATTATGATAATTATCAGCCTTGAAACTGGTTTTATAGGAACTAGTTGTACCGGTTTATGTAAATACGGGGTACAAATGGAAAATATTTATTTTTCGATTTCTAAATACACTTGAATGTTTTTTGAATCAAGTGTGTGTTAAATGAATACGTGTTTAGCTTATCTGAATGCTCAAGCCGATTGAAATTATTTTAAGCAAATTATTTTAAGCAAATTATGAGTAATCTCTCCGGGCCAGAAATGCTCGTTTTATGCATCTAGAGTTAGATGCAAATTAAGATGAAACAAAGTACATATATTTGCTTGACTCTTTAGTGAGAAAAATTTTGGCAACGCTGATCAACAGAGGTGCTCAATGTAGCAACACCGGTATCGAGTTTTAGTTTACACAACAAAAAAAATGCATCTTTGACACACAATGACTTTTTTGCATTTCGTATTAAAGAAAAATAATTTTTTGTCTGTACTTAACATTGTGATTTACTTAATATAAAAAATATTTAATTATGCTGAAAGCTAGAGGCCGATTTGGACCATTGATAGGTTCAATTGACGAAGGAACATCTAGTACACGATTTCTAGTGGGCTCAAACACAGAATTTTAGGTTAGAATTTTATTAAAATATTTACAGGTTTTTGCTGCTAATACATCTGAAGTATTAACTTACCATCAAATTCCAATACCACACATAACACCTTACGAAGGATGGGTTGAGCAAGACCCTGAATTAATTTTACATTCTGTTATTGAAACGATTAATGTTACATGTGATAATTTAAGAAAACTTGAGATTGATCCTTCTGATATAGCTGCTGTGGGTATTACAAATCAGAGAGAAACAACAGTGGTGTGGGATTCACAAACTGGAAAGCCATTGCATAATGCATTAGGTATGATTTATATCACAATGTATCATTGTTAATAGTGCATCATTTTAGTATGGCTAGATATGCGAACTAGTGTTACTGTCGATAAGATTTTATTAAATGGCAAACGTAACAAAAATTTTGTAAAATCCTTATGTGGACTACCTGTTAGTACTTATTTTAGTGCAGTAAAGCTTCGTTGGTTAATTGATAATGTTAAAGAAGTTCAACTAGCTGTTTCTGAAAATCGTTGCTTGTTTGGTACAATTGATACTTGGCTTATATGGGTGAGATTCTCCAAAATTTTCGAAATTTTTTGTGATATTGCATTATAGAATCTAACTGGTGGAGTAAATGGTGGCTTACACATAACCGATGTTACCAATGCTTCACGTACAATGTTAATGAATATAAATACACTTAAATGGGATACATACTTATGTCAAGTTTTTGATATACCTCTTAATTTATTACCAGAAATTCGTAGTTCATCTGAAATTTATGGGTATTTATGCGAATCAACTTTATGTGGTATTCCGATTTCTGGGGTGAGCTCATTAAGGTGTTTATAATTGATGAATGTGATGGTTATGTAGTGTTTAGGTGATCAACAAGCAGCACTTGTTGGCCAAATGTGTTTTCAACAAGGTCAAGCTAAAAGTACTTATGGAACTGGTTGTTTTCTGTTATATAATACGAGTACGGCTGTAAGTATGCTTTGTATGAAGTTTTGGTAATGGTTGGTAAACGTGCGGTCTGTTTTAGATTGTGCAATCTGATCAGGGATTATTAACCACAGTTGCATATCAATTAGGACCAAGTAACCCGGTTTATTATGCATTAGAGGGATCTGTTGCTGTTGCAGGTCAAGTTTTCAATTGTATTATGTGTATATTTAAACGTGAATTTAGGGGTGGCAATTCAATGGTTGCGTGATAATTTGGAAATTCTTGAAAATGCAAGTGATTCCGCAGAATTAGCACAAAAAGTGGGTAATACTGGTGAGGTGTCTTTTGTACCAGCATTTTCAGGGTTATATGCACCATATTGGCGAAAGGATGCTCGTAGGTACTCTATTCATTATATAAGTGTGATTTTTATTTTACTATAAGTGGATTTGCAGTATAATTGTTGGTTTAACCGATGAAACAAAGCCTGAACATATTGTTAAAGCAGCACTTGAAGCTGTTGCCTTTCAAACAAGGGATATTTTAGAAGCAATGGGTTTGGATTGTGGTTATCCACTTTCAAAATTATTAGTCGATGGTGGAATGACCACTAATAATTATCTTATGCAAATTCAAGCTGATTATTGTGGTATACCTGTAGGTAGGTTATTCACTTCGAAAATAAAATACCAGAAAGGAGTTTTTGTCAATTATACAGGGTGAGGCATCTAAACTCCGTCGGTTTGTATACGAAAAATGGTAAAATATCTTAGAAATCTTTTTTTTAATTATCGTGTGGGTTCATTAGGAGCATGTTTTAAAATTATTTGTGAATATGCAGGGTGGTCCGTAAAAATTTTACGCATTGAAGTTATGAAAATTTAAATGGAACACCCTATATATGATGGCATATTTCTATTCTGTGGACTAAATAAAGGTCACTTACTGTTATAGTCCCTATACCTAACTCCACCTGTTGCCAAGATATTTCATTATTTGTGAGAATGTAGATCGAAATTCAAAACAACTTTCTGTTTTACGTCGAGGATTTTTTCAAATGTTTTCATTGTTTACTGAAAGCATCAAACTTTAAAATCCACCAAGTTATTATCACAAATTTATACTGGTGTATAAAAACTCAGTTACTATTTTGACCAACATTAAAGCCAATTAACTTCCTTATTTTAAATGGAACACCCGTATTTATCACCATATTCTAATTTTAATTCAAAACTGTATTGGGTTCCCTATACCTATCTCTTACAGATTTTTTGTAATTTAGGATTTTCTAATTTTATCATTAATTTTATATCATTTTTTACTCGATTTTTTATGAGCAGGTTTTGATGAAAAGCTTTTATTGCTCGAGATAATCCAACCATTTGACTAGGCTTTCCTTAACAATGACTGAAAGACGTTAATAACTGGGTAAATAGCAAAAACATTTTTTTATTGAACAAACACAGCTTAACAATGACTGAAAGACGTTAATAACTGGATAAATAACAAAAACATTGTTTTATTGAACAAACACAGCTTAACAATGACTGAAAGACGTTAATTATCATTGTATTTCCCAATAAGAAGAAGAATAGCAAGCCATTTTAAATAGTAGGTACCCACCTAATAAAACTTATTCTCAAAGTTGATTCGCTAAAATGATTTAACTTTAACACGAACTATGACTTTTCAATAAAGTCATTTCTTTTATGTAACAGTAAGACCGTCAAAGCCTGCTTTTCAAGAACAAATTGCATGAAATTATTATTGGAATAGAAAATCCTAAATTACAAAAAAATCTGTAAGAGATAGGTATAGGGAACCCTAATACAGTTTTGTAGGGAATTAAAATTAGAATAAAAATATGGTGATAAATACGGGGTGTTCCATTTAAAATAAGGAACTTAATTGGCTTTAATGTTGGTCAAAATGGTAACTGAGTTTTTATACACCCAGTATAAATTTGTGATAATAACTTCGGTGGATTTTAAAGTTTGATGCTTTCAGTAAATAATGAAAAACATTTGAAAAAAATTCCTCGAGTACGTAAAACAGAAAGTTCTTTTGAATTTCGATCTACATTCTCACAAATAATGAAATATCTCGACAACAGGTGGAGCTAGGTATAGAGACTATAAGCACAGTATAACACGAACAGTAATTTCACTCCTTGTCGGCGTCTTTGATATTGCTGTAACGAATATTTTTTTAAAATCTACTGCGCAGGGTGCCAGTGTCATGATAAATTGTCGTTTGTATGTAACAGTGGCGGCGTATATTTTATTGCTCATAGGTGTACTAGTTCTTTCTCGAATAGGGTTTGTATGAGGAAGGTGTTAACACAGTATAATAATATATACACTGTGGTGTTAATTTGTTTGAATGCAGTGAAATGTAGTTATTACTTTTGAAGGTTTTTATTAACACATGTTACATTATTAATAGGAATCAAAAATATAAAAAAGAAATGAGTATATACAAACGTAACATTACCTACTAAAAAACATATCAGGTGGACCAAAAAGTAATGTCGTTTTTTAACATTAAATGCAATAAATGCGAACAGCTAAGTGCATATCAGGTTGTTATGTAATAAATTTAGTACAATTGTATGTACTAACAATCAAAGCCCTATAAGTAAATAAAACATTCACGTAAAATTAGCCATTTTTTTGTCACAGTTCAAAGCGCAGGGTGCCATGCGCATTTGGCGCGAAATAAGTGTGAATTGATAAATTTCCTCTAGTGAAATTACTGTTCGTGTTTATACAGTGCTATAAGTGACCTTTATTTAGTCCACAGAATCGAAATATGCAATCATATATAGGGTGTTCCATTTAAATTTTCATAACTTTGATGCGTAAAATTTTTATGGACCACCCTGCATATTCGAAAATAATTTTAAAACGTGCTCCTAATGAACCTACGCGATAATTAAAAAAAACATTTCAAAAATATTTTACCATTTTTCGTATACAAACCGACGGGGCTTAATGCCTCACCCTGTATGTGGGTCCGGGATGGGTGTTGCATATGGTGGAAACAAGTTTTGGTTAATACATAATAATGAATATATACATATTTTAAATTATTTAATATTAGAATATATTTTAAGCTACGATATAACTAGTCGTGCATTTATTCAAAAAAATATTTACACTTTCTGATACAATAAGCCTATGAATTAAAACCATAACCTAAATTGAATCTTGTATTATGTAATGTTCAATACAATACGACTTAATGTCACAACGTTAATATAAACATTACCAGTAATTATTATACAGCTTACTTTGAAACAGTTCAAAATATTCAAAACACCACTTTCTTCGATCAAACCATTAAGAATGAGTCATACTTGGAAGTTCAATATGGCGAATTCCATTACAATTTTTAAATAAGTTGTATAGCTTAACGTTCCGTCCTGGTATTTTATATTTTAAGGTTATTCAAGTAAATTAACATAATAGCAATTACATACCACATATAATTTCTTTCAGCAAGAAGGGTTTTACCCATAGAATATTCATTCATGATTTTTCTACAATCCAGTTGGCTGTGCTAGGATGGCATTTTTATTGGTGTACCTTAGTACCTTATTAGAAATTACCAAATCGAGAACAAAACAAGGTTATGTTGATTTTTATGTTAGAATTGAATAAAAATAGAACTAGAAGTGGCACAAATTTTCCGCTGGGGATAGTCAGTTTTATACGTGTATGTTTAATTCCTTGACATCCAGAACGTACCATGCGTACTTCCTGTTTTTATTGTAGACAACTACTAGACAAACTGTCGTTCTCCCTTCTTAGAAGTGACATCCAGGTTACCAAGTCTGATACTTAATAGTCGCAAAACTTCGGTAGAAAAATCGCCCAAAATCGCAAATGGTGGTAAATTCAAGTAAATATCCATTTTTCTCGGTAACATTTTTATTCTTAGAAAAAATACATTCGCTAATACAACAATGGTGCATTGGCCATACATTCATAAGTCTCTTCTTCCTCTTGATTGTGTTGATCATCCATTTTTACCTCACAATACAAAAATATTGGGAGGTATTGTAATCGGTCGGTGAAATTTCGAGTGCAGCACTTTAGTTTTTGTGAATTATCGCAAAATAGAAAATAGATAGAAAGTAGATCCCACCGTATTATTAAAGAGGATTAAATTTCCTTTAAAATGCGCTACCATACTTATAAATTGCTTTACCGTAAGTTGGAAAAAAAGAGGTTCAAACGTGGAAGTTTCAAACTGTATGTTTGTCTGTACGTGTTGCACCGCGATAGCGTCCACAAAGACAGTCTGATCGTCATGAAAGTTTGTACCCAGGTTCGGATCCATGAGTAGACGGAACGATGAACTTTTGAGCAAAATCTGCCCAGTAAAAATGGAATTCCAGATTTCGACTATTATAGAGTGTATAAATACGAACGTCTATTCGTAGCAAACCGGCACGTCTTTACGTAAGCAACTAAGTGAACCACCCTAGAATTGAATATCTACCAAGTTTTTCGTTTTTTCGTGAACTCCTCCGGTAGCGCAGTGGCAGCGTTTTTGGTTTATGTTCCGGCGTCTCGGGTTCAAGACGCATAATGTATGAGGTTTTTTTATCTTATCTTATTAAACGTGTTAAAGCATTTCTGGCCATTTGAAACGATTTTTGAAAAAAAAATTTGACCTTTTGGTCAAAAATTTTCGAATTTTTTTTTCATTTTTACACGTTTTGAGCCATTTCTGATTCAATTCAAACGATTTTTGGAAAAAAAAATTTTTTTGCCCTTTGCTAAGATACCTATGTTCAAAAAATTTTTTTTGCATTTTTACACGGTTTGAGCCATTTCTGATAATTTGAGATGATTTTTGGGAAAAAACTTTTTTGGCCCTTTGGTCAAAATTTTTCGAAAATTTTTTTTTGCATTTGTAATCGTTTTGGCCCATTTCAGATGGTTTTTTGGAAAAAAAATTTAAGAACTAAATAAATGTATACTGGGTGATTATGATTATTTACTTTCTCTGATCAACTTTTATGATTGTGATCATTTTTGTTTAGTACGTCAAGCCTTATAGGTATTATTTAAATAATAACTTAAATTTAAGATAATGTGTCTTGGTCGTTATATTTAATTGTTTCGTTTCTGTCGAAGTATTATGACTTTTTTAATAAAACAATTTAACAATTAATGATATGAATGGTATGAAAAAACTGTACAGGGTGAGTCAACTATAGAGTAAAGTTCATTATCTCATTTGTTTAGATAATTACGCAAAAACGTTAAATATAAAAGTTTTAGAGAATATTAAGGTGCATAGTTCAAAATTTTTGAGTATACAGGGTGGTTCAAAAAAGTGTGGCGAATATAAAATACGTTTTCTTTAATGGTCCGCCATATTTTTAATTTATTTTTAGATTCTACATGAAATTCTATAACTTTTTTGTTAATAATGTTACCTAAACCTAGTAGTTTTTGTAATATTTTAATTTTTTTAGAAAATAATTACTTTTTACTCTTATAAAGAATTGACAGTGCCGCCATTGTTTTTGAAGATGGAATACACATATTTGGTACAAACGTTCTATGAGGATGGCAAAAAAGATATATGTAAACAAATTTGAGTTAGATACTACAGGGCGTTCAAAATAAATTTATACATATCGACTATTTTAACTTAGAAAATTTCGACGTTTTTAAATGGCACACCCTGTATTTTATTATATTTTCTGATTGCTTTTATAAAATCCCCAAACTTTTATTGAGTATGTCATATACCCGGTTTTAGTAGTTTGCGATTTATTTAGATTTTATAAATTTTTGCCCTTGCTTTTATTACACCTTAGATCATCAATAGCTAAGGGCATGTCTATATAGACATGCCCTTAGCTCTGACCAGTAAAGCAAACATGAATTGAGCGCGTGACGTCACAATGTGGCAAGACTACAAGCCACAGCCAACCCAGTGTTCTTTTCATTTGTATCAATCTTTGATTGAGTTCATTTTTAATTGAATAAAAAAAAAATGAAGTAGGTAATTGAAGTTATTTTTATTAAATGATTTCAGTATTATTCGGTTTGATGAATTTATTTTTTCTAATAGAAATATGCATAAATGAAAACTATATAATATATTTTTATAAAATTTCAGCTCCTACCCATCACATTTTTTATGTTTACTCCCATAGTAATTATAGGTACTTTTATAAAATAAATTCTCTTTTCTTATGTATTAAGAATAAATAAATCTAAGAAAAAAATGAGAAAGAAGTGAAAAAATGTTTACATAATGAAAAACGGGTGAATTTTTTAATAACAGTTTAAATTGGTTATTAATATGATTGTTATACTTAAATTTTTATTAAAGATTATTGGTTTTTAAATAAAATGGTTTTTGTTAGACTGATCAAATACTAAAATAGGAGTGTATATGTGGTTTGAACATACCCATTTGAAGTTTAAAGACCAAAAAGTGACGTTTTTGTGCATAAATATTTTTATATGCATAATTAAAAATATTTGAGTACCTGTAAACTGGCTTAGAGCTTTTTAAAATAGGTAAATAAAAGACATAATCTACAAGTAATTATTTCACATCCTAACTAAATAAACCCTTCAGAATCGTACATCAATTTGCACATAAGCATGAAAAGATATTCCACTTCCTTTTTTTTCTTTCCGTACACTTATATGCCACACACGAATGAACCATTTTAATAAATAAATGTCTATTTTTTAATTAAAAATAAATAAATATTAAACAAACACACACCAAACAAGTAAAACCGCAGCGACAGGTAATTTTTGCCACATTGTGACGTCATCTGACAGTTCTAATGTTTGCTTCACTCGGCTACAGGAGAAAGGTTGGTAGGGGCGGGTCTATTGTAATACATGGTCTAACTATTACACTAATGAAACTAAGGCTATAAAATAAGTAGGACATGACAAAACAAAAATGTATGACATTTTCAAATTTTGACGTATCATTTAGACAAGTAAAAATAGTTTAATTTGTTGTTGTGACGTACAAAAATAAAACAGTTATGGATTTTCCTACAAATGAATGAATTGATATGATTTATATACTGGGCGAGTCGGAAAAAAATTGTCGTCTGGCAGTAAGGCTTTACGGAGCGAAGTACCCTAATAGACGTATACCATCTAGACAGTCTTTTCAATGCTTAATGGAACGGTTTGATGCTAGTGGTAGAAACGAAAAGTGATAAACCGGAATGCTACCAATGAGGAAAAAGAAATGGAGATTTTACTTCATATTAAAAATAATCCACAGGTAAGTAGCCGTCAATTAGCTAACTTATGTGACACATTCCAACCTACCGCTAATCGCACCACGAGAAAATACACATATCATCCCTTCCATATGGAACTACACCAAGAACTTCTAGATCGTGACTTTGCACAATGAGTAAACCTTGGTAGCATCATAAATGAAGCTGCAGAGGCCGATCCGAATTTTTTGTCCAAAATAATGTTTTCCGATGAAGCTACTTTTCGCAACAATGGAGCAGTTAACCGACATAATATGCACTATTATTCGACAGTTAATCCATTCTGGGTCCGGGAGGTTCAAAATCAAAACCATTGGTCACTTAATGTATTATGTGGAATCAAAAATTTTCCAGTTATCGGTCCTTATTTTTTCCGCGAACCACTTAACGGGCATAGATATTTGAACTTTTTGCAAAATGAAATACCACAGCTTCTTGAAGAAGATAAGATTGAAAGGGAACAAATGTGGATTCAGCAAGACGAAGCACCTGCACATTACTATCGGGAAGTTCGTGAATTTTTAAACAATCGTTACCCACAAAAATGGATCGATAGGGATGGATTCATTGGGTGGCCTCCTTGATCATGTGATTTAACACCTTTAGATTTTTGTTGTGGGGCTACATTAAAGATCATGTTTATGTGAATTCCTCTACAACACTAGAAGATATGGAAAATAGGATACGAGATACCTGCAGGACGATAACACCCTTTATGCGTGCAAGAAAATATAGTAAAAAGACTAAACGTGTGCATCCAAGTAGACAGGCATACTTTTGAACACTTATTACGTTTTAATAATTAAAAATAAGCTAGTTAGTAGGAAAATTATTATTATTTATATATTTGTTTTATGTTTCTACAATTAACGTGTGTAAAAATGAGAAAAATCTAAATAAATCGCAAACTACTAAAATTAGGTATATGACATACTCAATAAAAGTTGGGGGGTTGATAAAGGCTATCAGAAAATATAATAAAATACAGGGTGTGACATTTAAAAAAGTCGAAATTTTTTAAGTTAAAATAGTCGATATGTATAAATTTATTTTGAACGCCCTGTAGTATCTAACTCAAATTTATTTACATAAACTTTTTTGCCATCCTCATAGAACGTTTGTACCAATTATGTGTTTTCCATCTTCAAAAATACTCAAAAATTATTTTGAACTATGCACCTTAATATTCTCTAAAACCTTTATATTTAACGTTTTTGCATAATTCTCAAAACAAATGAGATAACTTTACTCTATGCTTGACTCACCCTGTACAAAATTTTTTGTAGCAAAAAAACAGTTATAAAACACATCAAATTTTTTCAATTTTACTTGTGCTTGTTTAAATAATCAATTACATTGTATTGTGAGGTCATAAACACGAATTTTGTACTTTAAAATGTTCCTTAATGCGAATTAGCGCGTTTTGTAGTGATAAACTCATTTTATTTCTAATTTTAAATTTTGAAATATTCATCACACAAAAAAAATCGTCCAATTTTCGGTTAATCACCCGACTGGCAACCCTGGTGACATCTGGTTATGTTACACCTGTCACTCATTTTTCATGTCATGACATGTGAGGAGGTGTGGCCAATCAGAGGTGTTGCATGAGCTTTTGAAGAAGGTTGTCTTGTTTGCTTTGTAATTTCAACGTTTTGTAATACATGTAATTTTCAATAATTTGTAAGTTTTTTCTTTTTCTTTTTTTTTGCTTGATTATAAACAAAGGAGCAATGAGATGTAAACATCACATTTGAAATGAAATCGCGATGATGGCCCCGCCCGTAGCATCTGCATAAATTAACACAAAAGAGCAGAAAATATTTTGTTTCAAATTTCAAAATTTTCTCACTTTTACTAGAATTAATTTGGTAAACCAGCAACATAAACATAAAAGAGAAGTAAGAATTTTATTTGAAATTTAATAAAGGGAGTATTTAGTCTGCCGACCGATCGGTAGTGTAGCTAATCCGGTATTCTGCCGAACTTTAGTGTGATGTAACATGCGTGAGTCGTGTTGGTGATATATTTGCGTCCTTTCAAGAATTGAATGAAAAATGAAAATAATTTTCATTTTTTGAATGAAAATAAATAAATCTATGGTAACCTAGGTTACCGTAGATTTAATTTCCATTTTTACTTTCTTGCATACTACGTATACTTAGGAAAAAAATTATTACAAAACTTACGTCTTGTTTCACAAGCCGAAAAACCATTGCACAAATACGCGTCCATACCGTAAGCGCGGTGCGCGCCCGACTAGTGCGACATGACGACTAATCAGCTATTGAACGTTGCCCCTCCCCTCCCGCGAGTCCTGCTGCTTGCCGACGACATATGTGTTTAAAGTTTGAAATTGGCACTGAGACACCCATCACTTAGCGATTTTAAAAACCCCCAATACCCGAATTGGTTTATAAATTAAAAAATGCACAATTTTGCACTCTAAAAACGGTGCGCCACTGTTTATTTTTTTTTTTAATTTTGAAATTATATAAAAAAGTATTAGTTTGTTTTTTAATTTACTAATTTTTTAATTTTTGAAGCAATTAATTTTGTAAAGCCCTAAAAATACCCTTCCCCCATTGGTTGGATTTTGCTCATTAACGAACTTGAACTAGATTTTATGCCAAGGAATTGTTGTACTAAATTTCATATCGATAGCTTTAATGGTTCAAAAGATATCGCGCGAACACACACACACACATACACAGACACAACATTTAAAAAAAAAATGTGTTCTGTGTTGTTTAGGGCATAAAACGTTGAGAAATGCAAACAAAACATTTGAAAATTTAAACCTATTACATAGCTTTCTCTTTATACGTAAGTATATGAAAAAGCAAAAATTAAAAAGAGCAATGGGCCAATATTCGATCCTTGTGGTACCCTCGGGCTACTTTTCAACATATGCAATCGGAAAGAAAATCAACAATTGTCAAATATTAACGATTTCAGTGAAAAGATTTCTTTAAAAAGGTTACGTATGCTTGTGCATCTTCCCCATTTGTTGCAGTAAGATGTTTAAAACAGTTAGCTTTAGATTTTCAAAACGAGTATCCAGAAGCTTATGAGGCTATTTTAAATTGTTTTTACGTAGAGGACCTCAACTGGTGCTTTTTCTACTTCGAAACTATTACAGATTCAGAGGGAAATCTCCTTTATGCTGTCTTCAGGAGGTTTTCAATTGAGGAAATGTTTGTCCAATAAGTCGGAGTTACTAAAGCATTTCCAAGTAAATGATAGCTTGTCTTCGAATACTTTACATTTGGGTCCAGGTGACCAAAGTAAAACTTTGGAGTTTTTTGGGAAGTTTACATACCATTAATTTTTTTATACCAAAAATGAAAATTGAAAAACGGTTTTGTAAAAGAACAATTTCATCCTCGAGTCAAATATTTGATCCTTTGGGTTTTTAGATTCCATGAGTGTCACGTCAAAACTCATTCTTCAGCTCCTTTGGTAGAACGCTTATTTTAGGATGAGTCTGTACCGCATTATTTCGAAAATAAATGGGTTGATTTTTGTAAAGATTTATCCGCTTTGGAGAATTGATGTATTCCTCGGTTTGTCTTGTCTAGTAATGTTACAATCGTACACCTTCACGGATTTGCAAACTGAGAATTTGTTTCGTCTCGTTGACTTTTGTCAAAATCTCGCGTTGCTACTATAAAGAAGGTTGCTCTACCACGTCTGGAGTAATGCGCAGCTGTGCTGCTTGCAAACATTATGAAAAAGGCAAGAGTCGATTAAAATAAAAGTAGGCAACAGTTTTTATTGGACAGATTTTACAGTAAGACTATGTTGAATAAAGGGTTGTCCTAGTCGATTGAAAACATTTGTGGCGAATAGAGTAACTCAGATTAAAATAAATCAAGTGTAGATAGTTGGTTTCATGTAAAGTCAAATAAAAATCCAGTGGTTTGTTTGCCAGCTGTCGTTCTGGTTGAATCTGAGTTATGGTGGAAAGGTCCTAATTGAACCGTTTTCTAATATGTAACGGATTTTTGAGATTTATTCATCGTGTAAGGTGTCAGCAGGTAGATTTGGGTTCTACGTTAGTATTGAAACTTTCTAGTGCTCTGAGTATGCTGATTAAAATTTCCCAGATGCAGTCTTTTTCCAAGGATTATGATCCATTGAACAAATAAAGTCCACTGAAAACATCCAGTAATCTTATGTGTCTTAATCCTACATTGATAAAGCAAGATTGTTAAGAATTTTTGATGGAATACAAAGTTCACAAGTTCCATAAGAACAAAATTATTTAAGTCTCATTTAACTGTGTTGATAATGACTTATAAACATAACAGATTGTTGCATTGCGGTCCGCAACAATTGTTAAATGTAGTTACCGAAAGATTTTGGTCACTTTGCTATCGCCGGCTGCCTAGATCAGTAGTAAGACAATGTGCTACATGTTTTTGGGCTAATCCTGAGGCTACAAATTATATTATAGAAAACCTTCCGGATTATAGAGTTCAGCCATTCCAGCCAGCCTAACTAGAAACCCGGAATTATTAAAAGGTTATAGTTGTGCAACAAAGTTCCAGAATTTACAAATAGTTGTGCAACATTTCTGGCATCGCTGGAAATAAGGATTATATTTCTGATATGCAGTCAAGGTGTAAAGTGGAAACAAAACTGTTCTGATAAAGAAGGGATTACGCCAATAAGGGAAATTGAATCGTATACAAGAACTACATCACGGCTTTAATGGTATCGTTCGTGCGGTTAGTGTTAAATACAGTGATCGTAATATAATCAAGTGTGCGGTAACTAAAATATTTGTGTTGCCTGTCGAATAATAAGACTTAGTTATTTATTCGAATTATATTAAATATTTTGAAATAGATATTTTAAGGCGGGCGGTGCGTCGTTTATAGGGATGCGGTGAGATATGAAATTTAGTTGTTATCGAGTGATAGACTAGTAACACGGTTATTTGGTTTTTTTAACTTATAATTCTAGAACAGGCTAAGATTTGCCTAATGTGCAATAAAGCACTCAGGAACACTGGGAGGGTTTAGGGATATTGTTAGGTTGCTGAGAAATGTTTATGAATGGTTACCTTAAATTTGCGTTAGTCAAAGTTTGGAGGAAAGCGGGAACTGGGGTAGTGCATTCCACAATTTGGTCGCCGTATAGAAAAATGTAGATTGCACCCGTTTATTGTGTCAAGATGGAATTTTGAGTGCGTAATTATGGTGTGAATGGGCAAATCGAGTGTTCCTAGCGAAGATGGCCTGCGGAGGTAGTAAGGAATGTATTTCGTAGGCACACTTGCCATGGTAATAGCGATAGAACAAGTAAGAACCGAAACTATTCTTCTATCCTCAAGAGACTGCAGGTCGGAAGCCAGAGACGGGTCATTTATAAGCCTTATAGCTCTTTTTTGGATGCGGTTTATCGTATCAAGGGCGTGTTAGGGAGTACTCACCCAGATGTGGAAATTGTATTCCAAATGAGGCCGAATGTGACCATTATATAGTAAAAGGAGTTGTTGCGATGTGAAGTATTGTTTAGATCTGTATAGAAAACCCAGCTTACGGGCAGCTGTTTTTTTGGCTGACAAAACGGGGTCAGCCCATGAAAGGTTCGATGATACGGACATCCCTAATAAAAATAGAAATAGAGTTTGAAAACTTGAGATCTAAGCCATTCATATTTACAGCAGGAAATGATCTGCCTTTCTTAGCGGACACCAGGAAACACTGGGTTTTGTCGGAGTTGAACGTGAGTAGATGATTGCTTCCCCATTCAAGGACACGTTCTAAGTCACTGTTGATTGAGGCTGCCATTTTCACCTTAACGTCCTGACTAGACGTGGAAAAACTGAGAACTACAATGTAGAGTGCTGTCGTCTGCAAAGCAATGGATCGGGTTAGTTGTTGAGGAAATGAGGTCATTTATGTATAGCAGGAAAAGTGTGGGAGCTATCACTGATCCTTGGGGTACGCCCGCGTTAATAGTAGTTTCTTTGGAAAAGAAGCCATCGACGACAACCTGTATACGTATTTTGTCAAGATAGTTGGATATCCAATTGATAAGCGTATCGGATAATCCGAACGAAGTAAGCTTGGCAAGTATGTACTTGTGCCAATCCTGGTCAAAAGCCTTTTGTATATCTAAAGCTACTACGGCGGTTGCACTGGACCTCTCTAATGTGTTATTCCAAAGTTAGGTGGTAGTTTAGGAGTTTATTGGACTCGAGGAACGAAAGTAATTGGTGGTTGATTATTTTTTCCATGATTTTCGACAGAATGGAAGTGATAGCTATTGGTCGATAGGGATAGGTTTTGTCACCCTTTTTAGGAATAGGTTGGACATTTGTCAACTTCCACGATGATGGAAACTCTCCAGATGACATGGAGATTGAAACGAGTTTGGACAATTCAGGTACAGAATTTTTTAAGTACGATAGTTGGAATACCGTCAGGACCAGTCGTCTTGTTTGAGTCAACTTTATTAATAATTGATTCTAGGAGCTTGTATCACAAGTGGATTGGTTTCATAGCGTATGCGGTAGATTTGAGCGACGGCACAATTTTACGAGTCATTGAGACATGAATTTGATTCAAAGTAATCGACAAAGAGGTTGCCTTTTTAAGCAGGATCAGCTACTACAGCTTCGTCGCGAGACATCATGGAAGGAAAGGAAGATGTACTAAAGTTTTTACTGTTGGCTTTAGCTATTGACCAACATTTACGACTACCCAAAGGGCGTGTAAGTAATTCTTTGCATTTACGTTCTTCAAACTTCTTTTTGGCCTTGGTGATGATGCTTTTGCAACTATTCCTTGCGGCAAAATAGTCGGCGTGATTTTCGACAGATTTATTTTATTTCCATTAGGTATAGAATTAACGCTTTTGCGATAATGCATCAGGGCAAGCCCTATTAAACCAGGGTTGGGAACAAGCATGACCTACACGATTACGTTTTTTGGGAATGTATAACTATACCCAGCAAGATAACCTCAGTTATTGAAAGAGCAATGTTTGAAGAGGAGGACTGTTTAAAGCAATACACACGCCAGGGGAAGGTTTCAAAAAAATCTCGCAGTTCGCTCCAGTTAGCTGATTTAAAAGACCGCATAGTTCTAGCTGTTTTCCGAGTAACTGTGGGATTGGGTACTGAGTAAGTTTTTTCGATTACGCAGTGGTCTGGTTGACCAAGTGGGAAAGGGCTCTTGTTTTATAAACAAGTGGGTTAGTTGTAAGGAATAGGTCCATCAGATGTGGAGTATGGTTAGGGTTTTCAGGGATTCTGGTTGGTTCGGAGAACATTTGTGTGAGATCACGGGATACAACAGATGCTTATACATTATGACCTACGGATTAGTAGATGAAAATTGAAGCCAGTTGGAGTTGTGGGCATTAAAATCTCCCAAAATTGAAATATCGCAAGATGAGAACTGTGATAAGAGCTGGTCTATTTTCAGACAAAGGTAATCAAAGAGATCTTGTAAGTTATTATCATTGGGAGACCTATACAAACAACAGTAGAATTTCACAAATTGGGATCCAGAATGTTTGAACCAAATCGCGTCAAATTTGTTGTTTTCCAAACTGGATATACTATTACAACTTACGTTGTCCTTGGTATACGTACACACCCCGCCTTTAAGGCGAAAGTTAGAGTGTATCTGGCAAATTGCAGGTCGGGCGAATCAGTTCTTTCAGGGGAGACTTGGGTTTCTGATAGAAACAGAATGTCCGGTTGCACTTGTTCAAGGTGTTGGTGAACAGTGTTAAGATTCGACCTGATACCACGTATGTTGCAGTAATGTATCCGAACGTTGGTACTTTTGATGACCGAGGTCGCTTGAGTTCTGCCCTCCCGGGCATCCGAATGGGGCAGAATTTTATTCCTGGCAGATCTTGCTCTTCTTAGTCTTGATTTTGGCGTTGACGAATCCTTGGGACGATTCGATGTGAGGCGTCTCGCCCTACTCATCTGGGGTAGAGCGTCTGTTTTAGAACTTGTAATTTTAAGGGTTTAGCCGTGAAAACGCCACGCTTGGCTAGTGCGTGTTGGCGAGTACATAAGGGATAAAGGAGATAGTGACCAACAGCCCTTACCGCACCAATATTAAGGTAAATTATGGTAAAGGTATATTGCATAGGACGGCGTGGGATATACATGCCTACCACCTATATTGTATTGCAATTCTATTTTAGTGAAGATATTCAAACACAAACTTCGTCGAGTTTGTATTTCTGAATATAGTTATTATACTGTCCATTAGAGAGCTACATATATTTACTTAAAGTTGTCAACTAGTGTAGTTAAAGTCTATTAATTATGTATTTAATTTTAATTTTCACATTCCGTTATAATAACTTTTTTTTAGTGAGACCATTGATGACGGAAACAACAGCGTTAGGTGCAGCCATAGCAGCTGGATATGCTGAAGGAGTCGATGTGTGGGATCTCAAAAACATTCAAACCGTCCCCAGTGACATATTTTTACCGTCAATTACAGAAAATCGTAAGTAACGTATTCAAATGAATCAGTCCTAACAAATATTTCCAGAAAGAGATATGAAGTATGCAAGATGGAAAATGGCTATTGCTCGAAGTTTAGACTGGACAGCTGTTAAAGAAGGAGACGCTGAAAAAGGTATTTTATAACACATATTGTGTGTATATATGGAAGTAACATAGTGATTGAAAAAATTGTGTGTATATAAGGGAGTAACATAGTGATTGAAAAAAGGCGAACTTGCAAACGCTTTTTTTTTTGTGAACTAATTGCTTTGCTTCTTACTTTTTATTAATGAAATTGTCCACAATTTTTTTATGTAACCTTTGAAGTTTATGGTTGTTTTGTTAATAATCGATCATACTTACTTTTTATAATTGAATTGCTAAGATAATTTTCTATGTTATACATATAGGGCTGCCACCTATATCACAGTTTGACGATGAAGGAGGTGAGTTTAATTATTTGTAGATGCAGCATATTTCTTATCGTTTATCATATCAGCTCGATATTGTGAATTGTTACTGCAAATGCATGTTTATATATCATTAGTGAGTCAAGCAATTGAGCTGTTAATGCTTATTTCATTATTCTAGTAGAACTCTTAAATATATTTTCTTTTTTCTGTTTTACCATTTTCTGTAATATTTTTATTTAGGAATATGAACTGTAATTAGATTACTCATGTCTACTTTACTGGATAATTACTGTCATTCACATTTCAAAAGATTAAAATGTGGTTTAGCCATGATTCAAAGGCTTTTATGTATGGATCGCGTATTTACTTGTTATATTTTTATGATATTTGTGATAGAAACAATTTTTGTGTTTGTCTGTACCGTAAATGCATGACGTTACCGCTTCTGTAAGTGAATCAAAATAAAATAGGTTAACTACGACCGGCGGAACACATGTAAAACAGGTGTTTATCATTCCAACAATTTTGCTTTCATTTAATGAAGCCAAAGCATCATATTCACTGTTATCCAGATCGAATGTTTGCTCTAAAACCATGTATAATTTTTATCTAGTAGCATTGCTTATTACATACAACAGATAACCAATGCCTAAGAAATAATTATTAAGACGTGACCACGGCATGTAGATATAGCATGTACCGTGTCCATGCCTTGTAGATAGCATTGTAAAAATATTGTAATGGTTCTCACGTTGGGCACCATTTTGTAATGACTCTTCCGTCAGCCCCGCTGTTGGACGTCATTTTGTAACTGCACTTACGTTCTTACGTTCTAAACATATACCGGGTTGAGTACCATTTGTAACGGGCGTAAACATGGACTTAATTCTTTGGTTTGCTTACACTCGTGACAAAAAATGAAATTTAGTGTTCCTTGTTTTATTTTAATAATTTCAAAATTCTTTAATAAAAATTGATATTGTTTTTGTGAGACTGAAAATGATTACTTTTTAATTTAATTTTGATAGTTTGAATTTGTAAAGATATCTATCATTCATTAGCTAAAAGGACCACGCCATTTTCTTATGGAAAGTGGCCTTCTGTTAAAATGTCTAATTTTTGATATGTATTAGTTCTTGTCGTACTCATCAATATTGTTCATAGGCACAAAGTCATCCTATGGCTAGTTTTAGAAATACAGGGTGTTAAAGTTTCAAAATACCTACTTTGCCATGTTCAATATTTTTGGTTTGAAAGTACTGATGTTCATTTTATCTTCTAAATGCGACAATACAGTACAAATACTAGACGTATTCCTTTTCCCTGTTAATAACGTTTTACTGATTTTTGGTACATTATACACGAGTTAAACAATGTGTTTGGCGTATATTTCTGGTTTTCACTTCGCACAGTATGTGCACATGCTGACTTGTGCATCGTAATTTAAAACAATTCTCTGGACGTTACAAATTCAATCCAACTTAAACAATAAACCATAGAAGATAACATATTGGTTACTTTAAAAACGCTAACAGTTTCGTTTGATATGTGTTGGCGAAACTTGCCAGATTGAAACGAAAGTTTCGGAACAAAATTAGTGTTAATAAGCTGTATTCGAAGATTTTTAAAAACCAATTTTCCTACCTTGAAAGGGCTAATTTTAAGATAATGAAAACAAGAAGGGTTTTTCGACTTATTGTCATATTTAGTATTTTGTAAAATTATTGAATCACCTTGTATATTCTTAAGTAGTACATAATACGTCTAACTTAAAGGTAGAATGTAGTCAAAATCGATTCCCGTATACAGAGGGTTCTGTTATTTGATTTTAAAAAGAGTTGAAGGTTGGGACAAAACTTATGTATCACCCTGTATAATATATATTTTTACACTGTATAATATACATTGTTAACTATTAACTTAACTAGCACAATATGACACCCAATGGAAAGTCTTCCACTGTAGCAATTATGTAGCTGTTATAAAACAAAATAAATGTTTTAAAAAACTATAACGTTAAACTGTGTATCACCCTGTAACTAAGAATCAATTATACCCTTTGTGTATATCTACATATCCCATAAAGGTGCAAAAATCACATTTTGAAGAAAAAATTAACGTAGTAATTTCAAATAAAAAATAATGAAAATTGTGGTATTTTGAAACTTTAACTAGTCACAGGATGATTTTGTACTCATGAACACTATTGACGAGTACGTCGAGAACTAATACAGATCAGAAAATTATACATTTTTACCAAATGCCACTTTCCATAAGGATTTAAAAACGCTGACGATTTCATTTGACTTGTCTTGGTGAAACTTGCCAGACCCTATCTGCAAATCTACTCATAGGATTGAAAGGAAACTTTAGGAACAAAATCATTATAACATGCTGTATTTGAAGATTCTAAAATCAATATACCTTGACCGAGTCAATTTTTAGATACAGGGTGATGAAAAAAAGAAAGGTTTTTCGACTTATTGTTATATTTAATATTTTGCAAAATTTTTGAATTGCCCTGTATAATCTTAAGTAGTGCCTAATCTGTCTAACTAAAGGATAACATGAAGTCAAAATCAATTCCCACATACAGAGGGTTCCGTTATTTGATTTTACAAAGAATTGATGATTGGGACAAAACTTATGAATCACCTTGTATATGTATTTATAACTATTTACTTAACCAACACAATGTCATATCCAATGAAGAGTCTTTCACAGTAGCAATTATGTGGCTGTAATAAAACAAAATAATTTTTTTAAAAAACTATAATGTCAAAATGTGTATCACCCTGTAAATAAGATTGAATGGCACCCTTTGTGTACAACCACATATCCTATAAAGATGTAAAAATCGCATTTAGAAGATAAAATGAACATTAGTGCTTTCAAATATTTTGTAACTTTAGCACCCTGTATTTCTAAAACTAGCCATATGGTGACTTTATGCCTATAAACAGTATTGATGAGAACGACAAGAACTAATACATATCAAAAAATTAGACATTTTAACCGAAGACTACTTTCCAAAAGAAAATGGCGTGGTCCTTTATTTTAATGTTGAAGTAAATGAAGTTTAATAATTGATCATAAAATTCCTTTTTTATTGGGATGCTCCAGCTGGCTCAATTAGTAAAAGCAATGAATATTGTTATCATTTACCAAAAATATACTCAATTGAATTTAATTTACATATCTAATTGGTACCTATACAATGAATTTACTTCCTTCAATATTAAAACTTTTGATATAAGCTTTTTAATATTCGTAATGGTCAATAATAAAAATAAATCAAACGTTATAGTTATTTAATCAAACTAAAATTCGAACGAAAATGCATCAATGTTTTGTTCACAGTAAGTAATATATAAAAAATCAATCCTATTATTATATTAGTGTTCTTAATAGCTAAACATGCAGAAATAATTTTTAACAGCAGTGAAAGGAATATTTTTTGTTCAGTGTTGTTATTCAAACATTTAAAGAGAAATAAAACACCAAAATATCGTTTTTATTGCACAGTTAAAATTCTTACTTGTCACCTTCGGGGGCCTCAAATGGGTTGATATCGTTGCTCTTATGTCAGCCCTGAAGCAACGTTTCTTTGTTTCTCCTGATACCCTCTTTAGACCTTTGTTGCGGACAAAGACAATTCCAATTTCCGCCTATCGTGTCAATTGGTATTCTCAGGATGTATTAATCGATTTTACTTCTCACTATAAGTCCAGCTGTCACTACAAACTGCTAGCAATTAAAAACAGCAATGATTCTACTTTGACCATCAATAATTTATAGTTATTATTCTTCATATATTGATTTATTACACTAGCGCGATTGTCTTCTTTTATATTTATCGTTCAATGTTTAAACACAACGATGGACGATGACTTCTGATACCTACAAACACGTTTATTTAACTTATTACGTCACCTGTCTTTTTATCGCCAATTTGGCAACATTCGCGCTCTTATCACTTTAACTTTTTATTAATTTAATAAGGAAAGTATTATTTATATTTCCTTATCACAATACTAACTAATTTAGGCTTTATTTTATTAATTTAGAGGGCCGCGTAACTATCGCTTTGTCACTTATGCCGCAGCGACCACAAACTAACTACCACTTAAAAGTGACTGATTAAAAATACACGTCATGGTAACAGTTCGTTTTACCCTTCTTCTATAATTCATTTATGCATTTGCAAATTGCCGCCTTTACTTTAAGTATTTTCTAATTAATTATATACCTAACTTAGTGAAGTAAATTCAATCTTTTCTTTTTAATTTTAAATACATTTATATATCAATAACAATCATTTCTCAATCTATAAAATAACATATAACTTAGCACGAAATTTGAATTTCTCATGCATCCGTTACAATATAGTTACAGTTTTCCATACACATCAGCAACTAAATGTTGCCCCCGCACTTATTTTAAATTTTCTCGACATTGCTTTTTAATCTGCTGTTCAGCTGATCATTGGTAAACATAACCAATTCATGACCTAACATAAACCATATAGCAAACACGTCATTTTGACGTTATGAGCGACGTCTGATGAATAAAATGACGTCCCATTCTACCAAAAATTGAGGGACTAAAGGGTTGGTTCCGCTTGTGCGACAATCGCGTGCGTCGCCTGCAACTACTGCAGCAGCAAAGGTGGTTCCACTTGTGCAGTGAAACGTCACTGCGACGACCAACGCATGCATCAAAATTAGTCACTGCCGTGTTTATCTTCAGACGCAATGGAGTACTTAGTTACATACTGTTTATTAGATGATGAAGAGGAAGAAACTATCCTTTGTTTAACTTCCCTCCCAAGAAGAGCATCAACTCACGAAATATATGTACGACGAAACCAGGAAGGTACCTTCGCTAACTTAATTACACGACGTCTTATGAATGATGAAATAAAATTTCCTGCCTTTTTTCATTTGACAAGATACCAATTCAGTTTTGTTTTATCTGCTGTATAATGCAATAATGCGGCCGATATCTCCGAAGGAAATATTATGCATATGGCAAAGGTAAGTTTATATTTTCAATATTAAATTATAATAAGAAAGTATAATTGTATTACAAACGACGGAAAGTAACGTATTCATTTTCTGATTGATTAGAAGTGGACGATTGGGATTGAGGAACAATACATGTGTTTTTCTCTTGAGTCGCTTCAAATTATAAATTGCTTAATGTTTGTAAGTGTTCCAGCTTTGCTGTGGTGATGAGGTGCAGTGGGAGACGCTTTATAGACATGACTGTGCTTTTATAGAAATCAACGTCATCATCTTTTGCTGTTGCTAATACTTTTGCCATTATCTGTTCCCTTGCTTTTTTATTGTCTTGTAATAATTTTGTTACGCCATTCGTAATCAGCCTTTTATTACTTTTTTTGCAATGGAAGAAGCAGTACTAGCTACACTCGAGGGCGAAGCGACGTTTGAGTAGCTTTGTTCATTTTCTATTTTTATTTCTTGTGTCGGCTCTTCAACACTGTCTTCCTGAATTCTTTCACTATCCTCAGACAGTTTTTATATTCTAAAAATTAAAGTTAATCGAGTGATGGCTAATGAAACATATTAATGATTTTGACCTTCTTTTGTTGGGTACAGCATCAAAAGCGAGATGTAATTTGTCAAAGCCCACTTATTACGCTTTGGTTCTTCTGCTAATCTACTTTCCGTTTTAACCGTTTGTATGTATCTCGAATTGACCTCCATATCTTTTTCTAATTATCATCTGCAAAAAAAATATACTTATGTATTAAAATTGCCAAATCAATTTATTTCAATTGGACTCATTCGCTTACATATACATATGTAGGTATAGAAGGTTATGCAATCGACTTTTTTTCACTATCCCTATATCGACGTATTAGCTCATTTTACAACTTTTGGTCAAGTTACGCCAAGATCGGCCTTCATGTCAGGATGTCTGTGTGTGTATCTGTCTGTCCGTGTTTGGATGTATGTTAGTATCCACGATAACTCCAGAACGAAAATACCTATGTACTTAAAATTTTGTATATAAGTTTGTTTTCATTTGGCTTAAAGCTGATTAGATTTTGGGTGAATTCCAGCGGTGGTGAGGGGGGGGGGGTTATTAGGGGCAGTTTTTGGTTTTTATCAAATATTTCTTAACCAGCTGCATATTTCAAAGATATAAAATTACCTAGATATAGATCTGAAACATATCGATTAATTATGTTCTATGCAATTTTTTGATATGCCGCATAATTTAGGGGCAAAAAAATTTCTAAGGTAGAATTTAAGTGTTGGTTCAATTTTTTTCATTATCTGAATAACGATTAATTTTATAAGAAAAAGTGTAGGCGTATTTTTTAAATAAAATTTAATTTTACATAAATTTTCTTTATAAAGTTTTTTAATGTAAAACGAAATAAATGTAAAAATGAGATAAATATGATTGAAAATGTCGAAGCTGTATTATCGACATTTTTATAGACGCGGGCGGCTTTGGAATTTTATTTCTGTCTCTATCTGACATGAAGTTTTGAACGTCATTCTGACATAGATTATTGTTTTTGTTTTTACAATGTTGCCTGTTTTCGTTATGAACGTATAAAAAAGAGGTTATCCTAAAAAATGTTTTTTTTAACATCCTTATTATATTTACAATCTGTTGCTTATGAACATTAAGTGAATGGTGTGACATTTGACTAACTTAACTTAACTAACCAACTATATATAACTTGCCTAGAACAATCCAGTGATAGTTCTTGTCTTATATATTATCTAACTAATTGTGTAACTGGTATCTCAGTCCTATGGAACTATAGACAAATGCATAGTTAATCAAACCTAGTGGGCAGATCGGATGGGTTAAACCGCTTCAACCGGCGAATGTAGTTGTCATCTGTTAGCTGAGTGGCTAGCTCATTAGGATGAATTGTGAGCCGAGTTCTGTATTTAGCACTATAATTTTTAATCACCTCCCCACTGACACAATATTATGTGGTTTGGTACATACCAGGGAGCATGAACGGCACACCGAAGCACCTTGTTTTGAAATCGTTGAAGGATTTCAATATTAGAGATACTGGCAGTATCCCAAATTTGCACACCGTACGTCCAGATGGGTCGAGAATAGATTTATAAAGTGGGAGCTTATTTTCTAGTTTAAGTTGGGACTGTCGGCCAAGAAGCCAGTAGATCTGACGGAATTTGATGCCCAGTTGTTTTCTCTTGACAAATATGTGTTTTCACTATGTGACCCGCCGGTCTAGATGCATTCCTAGATATTTAACTTCTTCAGATAGGGAAATCTGGATGTTATTAAGTGTTACCGGTGGGCATGTATTTCTTCTCATTGTAAACGTGCGATGATTTTGAAGTGTTGGCTCGAATTTTCCACTTCTTCATCCAATCCTGTACTATGATTAATGTGTTTTGAAGGTTGTCAGTTGCGACATTTGGGTCGCTATGTGAAGATAATGTGACTGACATCAGTGTAGGTGGCTGTGGTTGTTGCGTGCGTTGTTGGTAAATCAGCTGTATATTGTGTCTAAGACTGGGCCAAGTACGCTGCCTTGGGGCACTCCAGAAGAAATGGGGCATAATTTCGTTAGATCTTCATTTAGTTTGACCATGAACTGTTTGCCTTCCAGATAGGAGTTAAGAATTTCATAATAGTGATACGGTAGTGTCATTTTCAGTTTGTATTTTAGGCCTTGATGCCACACCTTACCAAATGCCTCCCTTATGTCCAGGAACGCAGCGGAGCAATACTCTACATTCTAGGGCTTTATTTATTGTGTGAACAATTCGATGTACTTGTTCTGTCGTGCCGTGGTGACATCTAAACCCAAATTGATGGTTAGGTATGATTCCTTTAGACAGCACCGGCAATAAGCTTATAGGCCGATAGGATTCAACACCAGTTAACTCTTTTCCTGGTTTTGGGATTAATATTATTTCAGCTATTATTTTCTAATGTTTGGGAAAGTGTTTCAGTCGAAGGATGGCATTGAATAGAAATGTCAAGGCTTGTAGTATTTGTCCATTGATTAGGTCCCAGCCTGGCGCCTTTTTTGGGTTTATTTCTTTTAGTATTGTTTTTTCGACTTCGAACATTGTAAATGATTTAATAGGTAATTCTATTTGAACAGATGTTTCTAGTGAGATGAGGATTTCGCGTTCTTCATATGGGTTTAGCTGTGATGGGAAAGGTGTGAATACTGTTTCTAAATGTTTGGCAAAAGCAATTGCTTTTTTCTTGTCATTTCTCGCCCATCTTCCATTTTCATCTTTCACAGGGGATGATGCCTGCTCCATTCTTTTGAGTTTTTTGGTAGCTTTCCACAGTGAATAGTCTGTTTTTCGTCGCTGTAAGGATGTTCAGATATTCCTGAATATTTTGATTTTTGATATCCAATAGTAAATGTTTGAGATTTCGCGCAGCCGTGTTAACATTTCTTTTATCTTCTGCTGATCGTGTTATTTGCCAACGTTTACGTAATTTTCTTTATTCTGCGATTTTTTCTTTCACTATGATTGGACAGGTTTCTTGAATTTGTACTTCGTATGCGTCTGGAGTTGTCTTCCAGGCTGCTTATCGGATGGCATTTGTTATTTCATAGACTGCTGTTTCTATGTCTGCTTGAGAGTTGAGCCGTATATTCAAGTTAACTAAGTCGTCCAGTCTTCCTAATTAGTACACCTCGAGTGTAGTGTTGATTTTTTTGTTTATGTTGAATTCTTGAGTATATAGTTATTAGAACGGCTTAATGGTCTGAGGAGAGTTCTAGTGTAGATGGGATCTTACATTGTTTGAAGTCAATTCTTTTTGTTAACGCGAAGTAAATGGTATCAGGTATCCTTCGAGGATCAGTCGGCCAATAAGTAGGTTCGCCGGTTGCAAGACAGTGTAGATTAAAAGATTTAATTGGAACCTTAGTTCCATACCTTTTGTGGTTGTTAGTCGTGATCCCCGCATTGCGCTTTTGGCGTTATAATCGCCGCCGGAGAGGAATCGATATACTAGTGTTTGGAAGTATTTTTCATATTAAAATTTTTCATTTCTTTTAATTTAAGTTAGATTCTAGATATCTATTAACCTCTGTCTGTCATGAAGTTTTAAACGTCTGTTTGACATAGATTATTGTTTTTGCGTTTACAATGTTCCCTATTTTCGTAATGAACTTCTCATAAAAGACGTTGTATAATTATCCTAAAAAAATGTTATTAGAATTATTTCATTTCTTTTAATTTCCATTTTGTAGGTTGGAAGGTCGTGTGGTGTTCCACACCAGATATTTGAAATTAGCGTAAACTGTAAAATATTTTTAATAGTTTCATCTGATAGAGAAATCAATGCTTTAAAGAAAAGTTCCTGTAGAGTGTTCACCTACAATCATTAGGGAAGCAGGAGTCTATGATTTCCCATTGGATTTCCTATGGTGCGTGCGACTATTCACTTGTGTATATTTCAATAAAGTATAGAGCAACTTTTTTGGGCCATCTAATGGTTTTTCGTAAAGCCGTGAAGTAGTATCATTTGATCTGAGCGATCGATGCCAGACATTCTTTTGTTGTAGTCTCGAATTATGTTTGGTGTCGGTGCACATTTTCCATTGCGGTTAGTGACCTCTACCATTTCAACAACATGCATGTTGGAAATAGAAAGCACTTCCTTTTTATCTTTCCATTTACATACCACAGGGCCCTTTCTTTGCCAAACAATCTCACCTTTTTTCAATTTCTGCTTTAAATCTTGTAGAGGATTTCCCTTTCTATTACTACGAAATTTTTTCGCGTGGTCAATAAATTTGCAAGTGTTACAGAGTTATAAAAATTGTCCATATACAATATGTATCCCTTATTGAGTTAATTTTCTAGTAACGACATCAGCGGTGTGGCTCAAACTATGATCACGTGCCTCAGATTTTCCAGAATAAACTCTAATTTTCAAAACAAGACTCTCAGACTCACACAGTTCATAGAATTTGATGCCGTGTTTGTGTTTTTTATTCTGTACATATATTGGCAGAAAGTTAACCTTCCACGCCATAGCATCATCTTCTCATTAATACAGATATTTTTATCTGGTATACAGTTTTGGTACATAGTGTTATTGAAATGCTTCAATACTGGCCTTACCTTGTATAGTTTATCAGTAGATAGTGTTGTGTTGACAGCGAAGTGAAAATAATGCAATAACAGTTGGAATCTATTACGACTCATATTGGATCGCTAGAAAAGTACATTATAAAGTTGGTTACTGCACCAGTAATGTTTTATAGTGGGAAATGAACAAGGGCCCATTTGTAAAAGAAGGCCAATAAAAACTTTACTTTCTGTGATGGTTACTTCCTTCCATTGTGGTGCCCTCCGAGATTTTGTCAGTTGTGAAATTTTTGCGATTTCTTGTTGGGCATATAAATTAAATTGTGAAAAAAAAAACAGGTTCACCAATTTTTTTATTGAAAAGTCTGTTGTGTCTAATGAAACCAATATTTTCTTGAAAAATAAAATTTTCGGGATCTTGTATTTCGGTACACAGATTATCATTCGTATATGTTGTTAATGGTGCTTGACCAGCATCAAGAATATCTTCAAACTCAGAAACTCCTTCATCTTCTCTGCTCTCACTTGAAGAATTAAAAGGTTTATAATCACTACTTGTGTGATCATAATTGGCAAGATTGTCATCAGAATCTGATTCATCTCTATTAGCCACTAGATACTCATGTTCTTGTTCAGTCATTGGTCTTTTCCAATCCATTTTTACAGGAATTATGCGTTTAAATATCTTAACCATACCGAATGTAAAGTAGTCAACTGCGTCTTTGATTCAGTACTGGCGAATTTACACAAATTTTCTCTTTTTACACGAACGCAGTTCACAGTCCTCTCCCTCCAGCGAACAGAGTTTTGACGGCGGGGCTGAAAAAAGTGGATGCATGAACATCTACGCGTTAACTCGTAGTTGGTTTCTGTGAAGAATGTTTTCTTGATTATGCCAAGTACGAGATAACTCGTTAGACGTTTTTTTCTTCAAAAAAAAAAAAAACAATAAATTACTATATCGGGTCACGGTTCGTATACATTACCGGCTGTCTCATTCTAGTTGGCGTTTGTGGACGCGGGGAAGTATGGAGCGCTACCGTGACATCAGCGGTATGTTGGCATTTCCATTTCAATTTAAAATTATATTTATATTTTTGTTCCTTTGTACATTGTAATATTTAAGTTACATTTGTTTTGATTTATATCATTCTTTTAATTTTATTTTTCTGCAATGTTAAATTCATTTAAATTATTCTTTAAGACTAACCTTTAATAACTCTCTTTTTCCCCGAGGTTATTTTCCATAAGAAGAAAAGACAAATCTCAAACAAACTCACCGTGAGATTGAAGTCTGACCTTTTGGGGTCACACTTCACTCATAATTTTCCATCCAGTGGTTCCAGAGTAATCTTCAAGTCTTCGAGAGTCTCCGATGAAAATTATTATTTTTTTGAATATCACATCCCTAATGTTTTATAGTTTCTGAGAAAATGAAAGACAAATCTCAAACAAACTCACCGTGAGATTGAAGTCTAACCTTTTGGGGTCATTTTCACACTTCACTCATAATTTTCCATCCAGTGGTTCCAGAGTAATCTTGAAGTCTTTGAGAGTCTCTAATGAAAATTATTACTTTGTATTCTTTTTCAATTATTATTATCGGTGATTCTAGTGTGTACTTCAATATTTATAATGTGTACAACAACGATGGCCAAGACTACAAAATTGTTCAGAAAGTGGAGTACAAGAATCATGTGCTAAGAAGAATGAACACCAAATTACGTGACACTCTCACTCAAACCGGAATTCCAGTTAGTGATCGAAAAGTTCTCGACCAATACTTGAATCTCATGGGAAAATCTTGCGCTTATGCCATCCACTGCGACGAGAAAGACAAAGCGATCTCCTTGAAACAAGACTTGGACAACATTCTGAGTCATATCACTGGAAATCACACCAACTGTAAAAGACACTTTCGTAAGGATGAAGTTCTAGTGAGACCATCCTTTCGCCAGACGTAGTTTGTGGGCTAATGACACTGTTCCTTTACCAACTAAACCAATGAGATTGTCATCAAACTGTGCTTTGTTCAAGCGAGTGCAAGTGATTTTAGACGATGCATCAAAACAATCAATGTCATTGGTGTTCAAAAAGACGACAAATGCAAGTGAATCTTTCACCTCTCTTATGAATAAGTATCTACAAGGAAAGAGACAAAATGTTGAATATTTCTTTACTTTGTAAAGTGATATAATTGCTATTGATGCGGATGTAAAAAATGTTACTTGCACATAATTTGGCTTAAAATACGATAATTAAATACTGTTTCTTAAAAGAATTATAATTTAACCAGATGGTGTTAAATCATCACATAGAGTTCGTCTTCGATCTACAGAGCTTCTTTTTGTTATTGGTGCGTTAAGATTATACGTTATGTACCTTTTCGACTCGCTTTTGGTTTTGATACGATATTCTCTTAAGTGGAACTGATCGTAAATGAGTGGTAGCTGTGCTTCAATTACTTTTGTCTCGTTATCTGCTGATGTTACATTGTCACTAAGGCTCAACTATTCGTTCAACACCAGGTCAGATTATTCCATTATCGCATGTACCAATAAACATTGTAATGTTGAGTTTACTGTCGAACCTATCATACGTTATACGCTGCCTTCAGCACTGATCACTACAGCATCTATACAAAAGTGCATTTAAATTAACCATATTACAAAGAATTTTAATAAACTGTTTACCTTTGTTATAATATCAGTTTACTTTCGAAAATATTTCACTAAAGTAAAACTCTTATAATTTGATCAAACTATTAGCTAATATTTTGTGGACGTATTTTAACCAAATTTAGAGTAATTATTATTGAACTTTTACATAAAACACCCAGTGTTGTGTTATCATCTAGCATCCATCTTTGGCACTATTTTACTGTTTACTGTTTGTGTTTGGCTATTATGAAACGAAAGGCAATTTGGATTGTTACCTTTCTGAATTAAACTATTACAGGTTATATATGTATGTATGAAATCTTCCTTTTCAGGTTTACGTCTGAAAGATCTTTCAACGTACCAGAGAGGGGCATTACGTTCTTTTGTGGTTATTTATAAATTTGTAAGTTGATGTTTTACAAGTAAAATCTCGAGACTTGCCTTCGTCAGTATTAATCTTGAAAATATATGTTAATTACAAATTTTTAGTGTTTCATATCCTGATATTAGGATAAGGTATACTTAGCTTTGTTTTCGGGGAAAATAATGAGTGGTCGGTGTGCATGCATAAATTATGTAGTCTTTGGGGAAACGTAATCAACGTCCCATTATAATCAATCTTAAGCGTAAATTATATCGACTGTTCAAGCTTTACAGGGTCTCTCTTTCAAGAAATGATAATTTATCTTTTCTTTCTTTAAAGCTTGTGGCGCATGTTTCTTGTCTTTTCTCCCTATCTTTCTGTCTACAATTTGACTGAGTTACTAGTCGAGCTAACTAACTTCTTCCAAGTTTATGCGACGCGGTAGGTTAGTTTGACGATGATTATCGTGTTTTTATACATATAACTGTTATATAAAACAGTTGAATATTTTGTTAAAATAACTACAATAGTAATATTAAACAATGGGATAATCTTTGAAAGTTGTGTTTCAGTAATATTCATTCGTTTTATTAATAATTAACGCTGCGAGTTTATTTGGAGGTTATTCTTTTTTTGAATTTCTTTAGTAGCTACATTTGAGGAAGTGTGTAACATTGATAGTAGCGTTCAATTGATGGGTTGATGCAATTCGTAGGGAAGGGTATCTCTAGGGTGATATGGAAAGCCTTATTTTAATATATTCCATCAATTTTATACCCAGGTATTATGTTAAACCACATTGTATTGCACTGTAAGTCTGTATAATTCAACAAAGTGCTGAGAACACTAATGTGATGTCATAACAACAGTGTGTAGTGGTTTACCTTTTTATAATTCTGGTGGATTGTAATGACCTAATGAATTATACTGAATATATATATATATATATATATATATATATATATATATATATATATATATATATATATATATATATATATATATATATATATATATGTACAAATTCTAGGTGATCATGAAACATCCAAATATAATTTAATACAATAAAAGTGCTCTTAATTAAAAAAAGTCACATTGGGGAAGAATCTAAACTAAAGGTAAAGGTGTGTAACATAACTTATTAACCAGATCAATCTTTTTAACATATACTCGATTGCCCTGATCTCTTAGCATGAACAAGTACTATGTATCCTATGAAGTATAATAGTAAAGAAACTATGATTAGTAATTATTGAAAGACAGTGGAAATTCTTGTGCTGTAGTTATAAGTTCGGTGTTCTGTTAAATCTTCTTATAAGTAAAGCAAATTTTGAACGTGCAGCTTCTACATCATCTTAATCTGGAAGTATACAAAAAAAAATGGTGATATTTAAACTTAAAACACTTAATATCGGTTTCAAAAAGCAAGATAGGTCAGTTTGAAAGCTTATAACTTTTATATTGCATGTCCAATTGATGTGAAACTTGGCAGAGATCTTCCTTGTAGACATATAATTAAATTATCATACAAAATGTAGTTTTGCGGCTCGTGTTTTATGTACGGTCGGTTTCATTGCTCGTAGCTTCCTTATTTTTGTGTTAAAATGTGCGAAATTTTAACCAGTGACATATAGTAATATAAAGGTAACTGCAATTTCAAATTTTGAAAAATATTTAAATTTTGAAAAAGAATGACGTGTTCTCGATATGTGCAAACTTCGCTCTAAAAGCAAATATTTTCGTTTTAAGTGGACCGACATGTAGGTTTTAATTGTTCTTTAACGTTCCGTATTAAAGTACACGCATTTATTATGTAGATTAATCCCAATTAATAAATAATTAAATTCTCAGACTAGAGAGAGAATGGGCTACGTTGGACGAGCTTCCGATCGACGACTCAATAAGAATGCCGTCCCATGCACGATGCACGAAATCGAGCTTCACACTGCTAAAATAAACGTTCATTAAAGAATCAAAACATCTGGTATGAGCACAAGGATTTTTTTAATTTATATTATACAATCATATATCATAATAAATGAGGACAGCAGAAACAGTAAATAGTAAACTACAAAAATCAACAAATAATTGTGTGGAATGTGAAATTCTTTAAGGAACGTTTATTTTAGCAGTGTAAAGCTGGATTTCGTGCATCGCGCATGCGATTGAGTCGTTGATCGGAAGCTCGTCCAACGTAGCCCGTTCTCTCTCTCGACTGAGAATTTAATTATTTATTAATTGGGATTAAACTACATGATAAATGTGTGCTTTAATACGGAACGTTAAAGAACAATTAAAACTTACATGTCGGTTCATTTAAAACGAAAATATTTGCATTTAGAGCGAAGTTTGCATGTATCGAGAACACGTCATTCTTTTTCAAAATTTATATACTTTTTCAAAATTTGAAATTGCAGTTACCTTTATATTACTTTGATATGCCACTGGTTAAAATTTCGCACATTTTAAGACAAAAATAAGGAAGCTACGAGCACTGAAACTGACGTATATAAAACACGAGCCGCAAAACTACATTTTGTTTGATAATTTATATTTTCTGAGTGTTATTATATGTCTACAGGGAATATCTCTGCCAAGTTTCACATCAATTGGGCTTACAGTAAAAAAGTTATAAGCTTTAAAACTGACCTATCTTGCTTTTTGAAAGCGATAGTAGTGTAATATGAACCTTTGTAAGCATTCAAGTGTGTTAATCAGAGGCGTGTCTAAATGTAAGGGATGGTATCGTGACCTAAAAGGAGTTGATTAACTCCAAATTGCTTTTCGTTTCGGAGGAACAGAAACAACTAGATTGTAGCCATAGAAATACTATTTAACTCTAGATAAAGACTTTAGTAGGAGGTGGCGTAATTAACACAACAGTTCTAGAAGTTATCTTCGCCTCTTGGCGAATAAAGGATGAATTGTTAAAAGTGTGTGTTGTTCCGAAATGAAAATCTTTCGTTCCGACAAGTTGCGCTAAATCAAATTTTTACAGTTCTCTCTACCTGCCCTTCTATTTATGACAACCTATTAACACTTTGTGTATTAATGGTTTTATGATCGCATGATCTGCGGGTGGAAGTTTCATTCATGATGCAGGGTGTTTAATAGAACTATTCATTTTTGAAATGGTGATCATTTGCATGTCATTAATTAATTTAGTGTAGATTACTGTATTGCATTAGCATCTTATATGTAATTCATCATCTTATAGCGCTTGCTATGTGTTAATTATCTTTATTGAACATTAATATGTTGTGATGTCTTATTTCAGAAGAGAACAAATTATCTCTCTATCGTGGAGTTCCCGCTGGATTGTTCATACTAACAACTTTCGGTATTTTAATAGTTGCTCAAATTGTTGCTGGTCGATACCGATAATATCTATGTATACAAATTGGTATTATATGTTTTTGAATCTGTTATCTCATTTTATGGTTTAGAGCTGTGAGATTTGTTGTTAATTTTATAGAAAAACTTATGAATAAATTTGTGTTTTATTGTAAATGTAATAAAATGTGGAAGTTATTGTTTTTGTGTATATTATTGTAACAGTTCCAACTTTTTTTTGCCATAAAAGGATGAATTTATTTGATCTGAGATCATAGCATGAAAGTGTAAAAGATTAGATACTCGATTTTTGCAAGATGTTGAATACTTCAATTCTCATTAATGGCCACATAACAGTGTAGATTTGTTAAATTGCACTATGAGTACCAAACTATCGTATTTTCTAAACAGATTGTTCCTAGTAAAATGCATTTGAAGTTTTTAGCATAAATGTTTCCTCTCGGTTTCTACGAATTACATGGCATAAAATTAAACAAATAACATGTATTGCATTATAACTTGCTTATAAGTGTAATTGTAGAATTTATGCACAGTTATTATTTAAATTAACAACAAAATTGCCATTAGTTGCAATTAGACATAATTTGGTTCTAGTTACTTAGGTGAATGTATATGGATTATGCGACAAGGAGGGTGCTGGAATCAAGTCTAATTAGAGTAAATGACCATAAATCATTAGATGAAAATCAGGACACTCTTAATGGGACCGGGGTATTCGGAAAATTTAAAAACATTTGAGGTAAAATACAAAATTTTAACGCTCTCAAATGACTATATTTCAGCCACTGATTACCTAATTGCAGCTCCGGAAAATTAAAAAAAAATACCAGATCTAGGAAAATCTAAGGGGAGGGTTTAAAAATAATAACATACACAAGTAAAGTAACTGTTACTTTTGTTGTTATTGGCGTGATAAAAAAAGATTGTTGCGAAATTATAGGATTATTTTTATTTTATAAAACAAATTATTATTCTAAAGTAAAATAAATTTATAAAAAAAAACATTACAGTATTTGTACACAGCGAAAAATTAAACAGGCTAGGTACCGAACAACACATCACGATACCTAATGAAAACATAGTATCAATTTGTCTGTATATATAACATGATTTTTAAAGTTTGGCACTGTTTGCGAAAGACGAAAGACATTACCAGTTGCTCCCAAGTCTGGTGTACCCGGTAATACTACATTATCATTTTTGCCGCAGTATAGGTACTTCAAAGCGGTATGAAAAGCCGGTAGAATCACATAATACAAATAATTTCATTCCCCACTTGTGTGCTTTCTTTGGCATATATTGTCTGAATGAACATACCATCTTTGTGGAGCACATCTGTGCATCGACACATAACCGAGCTGATTTCAATACGGAATCAAAACGTTCATTGAGATAATCAAATATTGGTCTGATTTTAAAAAGTGGATCGTGTTCAGGATGGGTACGATCTTTCATAAGAGAGGAATCGTTGAATCTAATATATTTTCGAATTTCGCAAAAAGGTTTTGATGTGATTGTGGTTCGAATAGCTTCAAACGAATGTTCACCCCAGTATTCTTCTAAACTTGGATATCTATATACAGACATGTAGATAAGTGCTCCTATGTATTGTCGGATATCTATACTGCTTACTTTGAACTTCGTATATACGTCCAGTTGACGTGCACCCAGATTGGTAAAATCTGCTATTTTGGTCAATATCTCCTCAGTGAAAAAATACATGAAACATTCAAATGGTGTATGGAGCTCATTGAACTTTTCTGGTAATCTGTCATCGCCTCTAAATACCACTGCATTGCGATGAAGTTGTTAGTATTTTTTTCGCCAGACAACACTCAAATTCTTTTGATTTGGGAATCATTTCACCAGCGTTTCCAATAAATCCACCGTCATTTGGTGGAATGTTTGGCCCACTTGCTTCTTCTGCTGGTAATGGTGAACGTGGTCGTTTGGCACGTCGACCTTTCAGACGTGGGTGGTCAGTAACTATTGCTTCAAGTGACGGTCCTGCTTGAGGTAATAACTCTGCTTTAGATGACTCGGCTGTTTCTGATGATGGCCCTGCTTCAAGTAAACGTTCTTCAGTGGATTCAAATGCTGATTTGACCTCTGTAAGCTCATGAGTAAGTGTAGAGCTAATATAATCAGCTGATGTTGATCTTTCCATTTGTTCTACACACTCTTCGATTAGTTCCACATCTTTAAGTGATACTTCATAATCTGGGTCATTTACACTATCATCGTCATCGAAATCGCTGATATCATTTGCATCTGCTTCAGATTCAAGATTGCTACAAGATTCCATAATTTGCTGAATTTCCTCTTCCGTCAACTTGTCAAATTTCCATGATTTATTGTGAACATGATGATATCTAGGTAATTTTTTCTTGTCTTTCCCATTTGAAGACATATCTATAACAATAAAAGACAGTTATCAACAATTTTTTTAATAAAGATAACTTTCATACAAAAATATGCCAAAAAATGTTTATATATAAAACAATAATTTTTTGATGTCCGAGAAGCAACTCGAAATATTTTTAATAATATCACAAAAAGTGGATGTCAACGACGTATAATTATTCCGTCTGACCTTCACCACATATCGTGTTCAACTGAGGATACCTCTCAAACGAACGGTACGATCAAACTGAAATCTCCACCAGTTAATAAAATAGAGTAGACAAAAAGCTGGACTGTCGGTTAACGACAAAATAATTTTTATGTTTCGAGTTAACCTGCCAGAGGGTTAACTAAGTTGTAAAATTCGCTACAACTTGCATTAAAGTTGTATTTTGTTACAAGTATTGATTTTAATGTTGTAACACTTAATCGAGTTTTTTCCGATGTCCATACCTTATTCATAAGAGAAAATACCCTCTCTACTGGAGCATTTGTACCGGGTAAACATAAGGAAAATTCTACAATTTTTAACAAATTGTCACATTATAATTTCATTCCATCTTTCATCCACAGGCGTTGACGCTTCATTCCATGCTTGAATTTTACCGTCAGTAATGTACTTGCGTAACAATGCACCCTCATCAAATAACTCACTTTCATTTAAATTTGTATCGGGAAAGTTTTGGCTTAAGTAATCAAATGAATGCTGAATATCGTGCGAAGACATTACTTTATCTAATTTTATCCAAGATAAATCTTGAATACCATTTAACTGACTACCATATTCTTTCCAATAGTCAATACATGTTTTATAATTGTTTTTTAAATTCATCCACATTAATAAGGCCTTCCTTTTCCTGTTTCTTTAAACTTTGCTTAACTTCTAAAGGCATAAACAATGTTCCAGCCTCTCTTCTAATTTAAGTCTTCATACATTCTTCCAACTTAAAACAGAAATATTTTGTGCTTCCATTTTTGAAATTGTATTATGAAAGACATTTGCAACATTGTGAATAAAATACAGCCATATTTCAGTTTGTGGATCATTAAAGTAGTTTTCAATCATTGTCGGACACTTTTCGATTGATGCAAAATAAGATATTTTAAAGCTTTATACTACTTTAATACCCTTTCAATTGCTGGTCTTAAGGCCAACCAACGAGTGAGAATATAATTTGTTAATAAATAAGTGCACTCTATTTTGCATTGCTCAAAATGTGTGCTGAACATCCTACTTCTGTTAGTGGTCTTGATAGATGATTATTTATTTTACAAAATACATTATCGGTACCTTTCCTTTTTACTCCACCAAAGTTTGTATTGGTTTTATCGGCAGAAAAACCTTTAATTTTAGATTTTAGGTCGTATTGATTTAAAACTTTCATTATATTATATCACTTGTCTCACCAGGATGATCCTCAATCTCTAAAATTTTAACTTGCACTCCTTTGCCAGGTAAAAAATAACGAACAACTATTGGTATCACCTTGATAGCTTTGTGATTAGAAGCATCACTCGAAAGAATAATATAGTTGACTTTCTTTAAATCGTTCCATACGTAGACACTCTATTGAAAATGTACTTGCTTCGCATTTAGTTTGTGCACACGCACATTTTGGATCAAAGTGCAGTTGAACCAATTCTGAAGTACAATCGGCAGATCTAAAAGATTGGTTATGCACACTTGTATGATATGCTCTATTTGTTTTTCGTTATTGTTGAATAACTTTTGTTTAAAATAAGTATTCATTGAACTACACACTTGCAGATATACATTTCTTATGTTTAATAGTGTTTAAATGTTTTTCAATGACTTCGTACAGTAGACATCAGGGTCGATTTTTGTTGTTTTAATGAAAGGGTATTCTTGTTGAAGTTGTTCATTGAAGGTGCAATTTCTACTCAGTAGTTGTAGTGTATGTAGTCTATTAATAAATTAATAAAATTCCAAAACATTACCTATTGGGTCGTTTGTTTTTGTTCGTCACTCAGCAAAAAGTCGATAAACGATGAAAACAATATTAGTTTAGTAGATATAGGGGAGGGTGGGCTGCAGTGAAACAAACTTAGTGCTTTTAACGGAAAAATCTTTATTTTAAATCAAAAATGAAAAATTATACATTGTGGTTGGTTATTAAGAAAATGAAAATATCTTAACCAAATTTTAGTAAAAAAAATCTATATTCAGACTAAACAAAATATACTTTTGTTTTTCCCATTTTTGTTTCATTGTACCCCAGTATTTGGGCCACAATGAAACAACAAGATTATTCAACGTTGTGTTAAACTTTAATTCAAATTTGTACGTCGGATATTGGGATTGAGGATTCATCAGGAAGAACTGGAAAAATAAAATGTTGGTCGTCTTGCAAACTCCTTCTCAAAAATCGAATTTGCAGTTCAGTTGTAATATTTTTCTCAGTGATAACTTTTCCAAGAAAGTATATTGCTTTTGCCTTAAATTCGACCAATACAACATCACCTAGACTTGGATCTGGATCCAGTTCCTCAAATCCTGAAGGATCTAGTTCCTCGCGATACTCTATATCATCGTCAGATTCGTCTTCCAGTAAAACATCGCTGTCAATTTCTTCTTCTGAAGTTTCCTCATCTTTATCTTTTTTTGTCCTCTGTTTCTTATTATTTGATGTCGATTGCTTTGACTTCACTTGCTTTATCTTTCTTGTGCGATCTTTTTCTTCCAATATATTTTTTTCGGGTGTATCAGTTGGAATGAAGCTACGTCCCTTTGCTCTAGGTGTTTTGTTCTTTCTTGAAGCTGCCTTTAGATATCCTCTAATTTCTTGGGGAGAAATGAAATGGTTTTTGCTATTGTATCTGATGTGCTGGTTGCTGAAAAAACTTCGTTAACTGTAACAATCTGATTAATTTGTTTCTCTCTAGGGAGTGTAACTTCACCTCTACTTTCAGCTATGTGTTGATTTTCAGTCTGATTATTATCAGGCATGGGACGTTCGCGATCTGCTGTTGAACTGGCAATGAAATCGTTGCCGGAAAATCTGTTTCTATCAAAAGGGAATATACCAGTTGTTTCAAACCCTTTTTTAAGATTAGATAGTGTCATTTAACGATCGTATGCTTTTCCGACACAACTAGTTACCTCGTAAATGGTCATGGGAGTTGCAGATGATGAAGTAACCACTGCATTATAGTGGGCTTTAAATGGAGCTAGAACTGCTACATCTAATGGTTGCAGCTTATGGCTGCAATGAGGTGGTAAAGTCGCTATCATCACTCCATTACCTTTTGTTAAATTTATCGTTTCAATGGATAAGTGGCTTTCGTGGTTGTCGAAAACCAACAAGGTAGGGTTTTATAAAGATAATCCACTGTATTTAATAAAGTTCTTGAATACGTAAGTAAAAATGTCACCATTCATTCATCCATTATCAGACACAAGACCTAGTGTACTAGGCGGGGCGCCATTCAGCATATGATTTTTGAAATGTTATCGTGGGAAAACCATATCAGGAGGAAGAGTGGTTCCAGCGGCACTTATAATACAACACGTTGTAACTAGGGTTCCCCTTTCACCACTAGTACATTGGCTCAAATGCTTAACACCTTTTTTGGCTTTTGTACTATTAGTGTAGGTACCTCTTTCGTCCAAATTGTACACCCTGGCGCCATCTGCAAATGCATTTGCACGTTTATAAACATTTTCTAAATTGTCATAAATCTGCAACGTTGTGTTTATTATATTGAAGGAAGTCGCACATGATAAACTGCATCCCTCTGGTTCTCTTATACTCAAGTGAGGGTTACGTTTCATAAATCCCTGCATAAAGTCAACTCCAGCCTGTTTGTGTTGTTCACAGGATGGTGGAATTTTTATTTTGTTAATAATGGCCATTTCATATGTCAGTTCGCGAACATCTTTAATGGATTTTCCATGGCACATTTTCTAACACCTTACCATGTAATCTGCAAGGGATTTTTCTTGATCGGATGTAAAAATTAAGCGGCTTTTATACTTTGGAGTCATACGGATATCATCAATATTTTGAGCTTCTTTGGCTTTCTTCACATATCTAAATAATGTTGGACATTTAACATTATAACGTAAAGCAGCTTCACGTAAGGATAGTTTTTGTCCGTCTATTCCACTCAAAACAGCTTGTTTCATAGAATCTTCACTGAATAAGCCTTTCCGTTGTTCTTTTTCGACCACGAGACATTTTTTTTAGTGTAGGTGCCTACCTGTAACAAATAAGTAACCATTATCTACTACGTAAGAATAGCAACATGAAATCGGGAACAACTTGAAAATTTGAATAAAACCGTAAAATATAATAATAAAATTAATCGCAATAAGCAGATTGTAGTGTGGAACGACAAAATTAATATCATATACAGCAATGTAGTACGCGTGCGGTGAGCTGAACAATAGATTAAAATTATTAAACAAACGAATAAAAAATAATAATAACAATGGTACCTATCTATGGGCCACAATGAAACATGTTTCATTGTGGCCCTGAAATTTTGTTTCAAGGTGGCCCAAACCACGTGCTGTCATAATTTTCAAGTTATATTAAAGAGTTAACATATTACTAAACGATCTTACAAATAAAATGTTAGTTAAATAATTCTTTTGCAGTATTACATTTAATAACTTACCAATTTTGCAATCCGTAGTGAAAAATGCACTCATCAAAATGGTAGAAAATAACACTTTTGGCGCAAAACCAACCACACACCTCAAGATCTCGGCAACAAATGATGCAGTTTACATTTCGTCAACGAATTCCAGTAACGTGTAACTATTCTGTTGCATGAGAGATGGCGCGACTAGTTTCAAATGTAAATTAAAAGCAATATAAATTTTGTTTCACTGTGGCCCATGTTTCACAGAGGCCCACCCTCCCCTATTCATATATTACAATAATGTATTACAATACAAATGCAACTGCAGCAGTGCATCTGGTATTTAGGTATGGGTTACGGTTACAATACAACAGGCATTGTTGTGCATGCTAAAACGTTCTAGAAACGGTAATTATCGTGTGAATTCGTCACTGCTCGTAAACTATGATATTAGCGGTAAATTTGATTTTAGCATATTGTAAGTTTAACATTTGGGTATTTCACGAAACATCAATTGTAATTGTAAATGTAATAAGTAATAAATAAAGAAGAATTAGTCATGCTTCGAAACAACCGAAATTCAGTACATTCAGCACAGTAACCAAAAAATCAGTATATTTTGCGTACTGATTTATTTTTTGAAAAAATCAGAATGCTATGCTCAAAATCAGTACTGCCCTGATAAAATCAGTACGGATGGTCACTTTAACACAGTCCATGCAATTACAAGAATAAGCATGGACACAAATTATGCAATTGGGACATTTAATATGGCAACTATAGTTATCATTCAGATTATTTTTGAAAATTTCATAAATATTATTTTCTGAATGAACTGTCCAATTATTTCCCTTGAATGTAATGCTTATATATCAGAACTTACAGCATTTAAATGACTTTTATTTATTTTTGTTGCTTGCAACTAAGCTTTCCTTTTTGAAGTTTTCTTACTCTGTCAAATTGTTTGTCTCTTACATAATTCAATAACATATAAATTGTTTTGTCCTGTCTCTTGCAAACTTTACCTGAAAAAATTTTAAGTTTATTTTAAAACACTGTAAGGTAGAAGAAAAGGGATCATATGGACGGATGAACCACAACAGATAGTAGTGACTATTCAAATAAATGTATTTTAGAATTTTATGCATTGACTCTAAATACATGTTTGTGTTAATGGAGCAATCCATTCTGTAACATAAATTACCCTTGATATATAGTAGGTTTTAAAATAAGCCGCAAATTTCGTAAGATCTTCATTGCTTTGGAGCCATGTAAAAAATGAATCAAGATATATTTTAAATGTGTTTAAATCGGTTTCTTGGCGTAATACGCATAAGATCTTATAAACCTATTTAACAATATACCTGGTTCTTTTTTTTTCATTACACATACAATCCTATGTGTAATTGAAAAAAGTCAAACTATGGAAACATAACGTATGCGAGATTCTTTACACGACGTTGACAGTTGATGTTAGCAAAACAGAATTTTACGCAACATAATGAGAGCAAAAAATTCATAATTTTGAATAAAGAAACTATTTATTTTAACAATTAATGAACACAAACAAAACAACATAACAACTACTGAGAAGTTCCATTTGGAACCTAAGTTTATCAGCATTCAGGGTCTCAATTGATGGAATTATGTGGTGTCATAACAGCTCCATAAATTTTGGTGCGTTAAGGTTTCCATCAATAAAAATGAACCTCTAGGTCTATCGTCTATTATTCCAATCCAGACATTAACTTTTTAAAAGTACTGCGTTCGTGTCAGGTTTTGAGCATGATGATTTATACGGGACCAATATCTAATGGTTTAATGGAAAGGAAAATATGCATTTTTTAATAGATAGATGTAGAATACAAACCGGACATTTTTAGATTTCACCTCACCATTTAAGGTAAAGGTAGCTTCATCTGTAAAAACGGTTTTATTCAAAATTTCTTCATTTTCATTTATCAATTCAAACGTTCTTTCACAAAAATTTGTTATTCTTTGTTTATCTTACTGAGAAGGCTCCTGGTGGTTTGATATTTTATACGACTTATAATTGAACTCCTTTTTTTTGTTTTGTACACTGTAATATACGATACTTCAAAATGTTTCGCTACATCTAAAAGCGATCCAATAGGCCGTTCCTCTACATAACATAAAATATCTAGTTTCATCTGTTCCGTTAAAACATGATTCCTTTTTTTTTTTTCTATGAGAACTTAGAATACAACCATCGATTTCACAAGTGCACAATAATCTCTTTGTTTGACACATCCATTACTGAGCTTCACGCACTACATTAGTAGTAGACCGACACCTTGGCCGCCATCTTGGATTTTGTGACGTCACAAGCCTCACCCCTTGGGACATCTTCCCCATCACTTTTTGTATTCGCCCACGTGGGAGGCGTATATTTGGAGGGTGGGGTCAGCTTCTTTTCAGGGGCCATTTTCAACCCTTGGGCGGAGTTAAGCCCCTAATTTGGTTGTATTAAGAGCCTCTTTGCCTGTATACCCCTTGGAGGTTAGGCAATTGCGCGTACATGCAGTGTTCTGATTGGAGGGATTAAAATTAGGCCACGCCCCACTTTTAACCGATTGGTCGTGCGTGCACTCGTCTCTCTGGCTTCTGATTGGTCCTTAGCCCCACCACTCAGCCGCTGTCCTCTTATTGGAGGACTAAGTCTCTGTGTTCTGGTTGGTTATGGCGGGAAATTCAAATTTGTATTCAAATAAGTATACCGGCCTCTTTTAATCTTTGAATTTTTACCGATAAGGGCCTGCCATGCTGTCACATAAGACGGCATACAGGTTCTGTCTCGGATAAACTGTCGAAAAAGGGCTTTTTAGAGTTATAAACATGCCCCTAGGGAAGATATTATAGTGTAGTTACGGAAACATTTTGAGTTATCACCGGCAGATCTTTACGATATCATATCTCATATAGGTAAAGCTTCGCAACGCGAGGCTTTCGGCGAAAGCTGTTTCGTCGATCCCACTCCAACCCTCCCCGAGCATAACCGAGATTGTAAGACAGGTGTAGGGTGTTGCAACTTGTTGTCGGGTCTTTGTCCCTTGTCGTGATCGCAACTTGTTCGTAGGCCTTCGTGTATTGTCGTGGTACCCTTGCCGGAAAATTTTAATTTGTATTATAATAAGGAGCCTAATGCTAACTTGTAAGACAGGTGTAGGGCTGCACAACTTGCTCTCGGGGCTTTGTTCCTTGTCGAGGCCCCAATGGCGGAACATTTGAATTTGTATTTAAGCCTCTGCAGGTTATGGCTGGAAATATGAATCTGTATGATAATAAGGGGTATAATGCTAACTTGTAAGACTGATGTAGGGCTTAGTGATTTACTTTCAGACCCTCGCCCTTCGACCAAAAAATTGAATTTGTTTGTGACGCCATCTATGAGGGGAAATCTGAACTTGTATTATAATAATAAGTCCAAATGCTAACTTATAAGACAGACATAGGGCTTCGCAACTTATTTTCGGGTCTTAGCCCCTGGCCCCTTGGCGGGAAATTTGAATTTGGATTTGTATTTAAGTGTTTACATTCTGATTACTTATTGCGAAAAATTTGAGCTTGTATTCTAATAAGGGACCTATTGCTAGCTTATAAGACAAAACATAGGAAACTGTTAGGGCCTGCGCCCTCCTGTCGTGGCGCTTGTTGGGAAATTTGAATTTGTCTCGTCATCTAGTTGTGTATGGCCTAATGAATATTTTCTGTAATAAAGATGCACCATCTAGCGTTATATTTCTAGGACTAATCAGGGTTTTGTTTGTGGCATCATCTAGTGGTATATTTTTTAAACTATCGAATGTTTTCTGTAATAGAGGCGGCGCCACCTAGCGGTATATTTCTAGGACTAATTAGGGTTGTTTGTGGTGCAATATAGTGGTGTAAAGGTTAATGAATGTTTTATGTAATAGAGGCTGATCGTGTTCGTCTCTCCCTCGTCTCTTTCTTAAACATAAAAATCAATTAATCAAATCGAATTAATCAAATCAATTAAATACCAAACTGATTTAACTTAATCATATAAAATCAGCACTCAATTCAAAAAAATAGCAGTATGATTCAACGCACAGAGTGCAAAAGGAAGCCAATCTCACACTTATTGTAGCTATCCATCTAACAGCCCTTTCGCATTAACTGCAGCATTGTTAGTGCAGGTTTAAACACCGTTAGGAAAAGCAAGTTAATTAACGAAATTGAAGGAAAGCTTAGCGTTTGATAATATACTATTATTATTGTAAACAACAATACATCATTTATTTAATCACATCCTTTATCGGTCTTCTTCTTCTTGAACCGTGACTCGTAGCTACCATCATCATGGTTTTGAGACTCGCCCTTCTCCTCTACCTCATCGCTCTTCTTCCTCTTCTGTGAATCATCACCATCACCTTGGATGTGAGATACATTCACCTATGTGATTGTGTTAATATGATCCGCAAAGCTTAGTTCGGGATCGTAAAGAATACCAAGGTCTTTAACTATACGACAGCGTTCAAGATCAACATGGTTCAGATTATAGCTATAAGTGTAGTAATGCTCTTTGTGAGTAAATGTGAGGACTTTACACTTCGATGGATTAATTTTATTTTTTATTTTATTTGTTTTACACCATTTGTCGATATTCAATAGTTGATTTTGTAGTTCTTCACAGTTTTCTAAGTTTGAATTTTTTTTTAATATTTTGAGGTCATCGGCGATAGCAGTTTCTTGCATGATATATGATTAGTCAGATCATTAATATATAATAGAAATAGCAAGCGACGTATTGGGGTCTATTGATGAGATAAGATTTAGAAATGTTGATAAGAGGAACGCTAAATCCAAATTCCCGTAACTTCTTAATTGTTGTTATATGGTCTATACTATCGACGGCTTTACTTAAGTCCGTATAGATGGTGTCAATCTGCCCTTGAGCCTCAAGAACACTTGCAACATATTGTATAAAGACCATTAAGTTTGTAGAGGTTGATCGTTTCTCCATGAATCCATGTTGTGTATCGTATACGTAGATTTTTACCGCTGGATAAATATTGTTATAGAGAATAGTTTCAAAAATTTTACTGAAGTTTGATACTAATAGGCCTGTATAATTGGTGACCACACTAGTATCACCAGACTTCAATACCAGGCAAATTCGAGATGTTCTCAATAATGTCGGAAATTTTGAACACTTTAAGACCAAATTGAAAAGAGTAAGAAGAGGTTGAACAAATGAATGTGCGCAGTCCTTTATTATGTAACTTAGAGCTTGATCTGGACCAGTAGTACTCTTGGGTTTCATCTTGTTGATTGCAGTTACAATATCGTCGTGAGAAATGAATTGAACGTTCATATACGGTAGATTATGTATACTAACAAAATCAGCATCCTCCGGTTTCGAACAACGCGAATCAGAGTACGTCCTCTTGAAATACTGTTGAAATGTATTAACGATGGCTTGGGGTGAACTAATGCTAGTGCCATTACAATACTCGAATTCTGGTAGAAGATTTTTTTATTGCCCAAATGAATGTCCAGAAGTACTTAGGATCTAATATCATGGATTGTTGAACTTTAAGAAGATAATCCTGATACGCTTTTCTTCACTAGTATTCTCAAACGCCGAAAATTTTCGAGACTGAGTTCGTTTAGCTTCTTGTGATAATATTTTTTAAACGAATGCTGCGTAACAAATCATTAGTATACGCAACATGTTGAGTTGCTGACCCGCTTTTCTCTCTGAACGACATACGCTTAAAATCAAGCATAGTCAGCGTTGTCAATAATCACTACGCGTAAACATTTCCCGCTTAGTAAGCAGCGGTTTACTTTTCCTAACCTTTAAAACGTGCATAGTCCGCTAAATGTGTACATACATGTATTAAAAAATATGGAAGGCAAGGTTATTTATTTAAATGAGTACACCATAATAAGCAATAAATTAGTGCGTAAAATTAATGTAAGTAAATTGCGTTAATATAAGGCAGGAGGTAAACCTTTTATTATTTTTAGATAAATGTGATAATGACCAGTTAAATTCAGAATCTATACACCAAGGAAGCACAAGCAACTCTTGGTATGCCGTAGAGCAGGAGAGTGGTGATGGTGAAAATATTGTGGTAGATAATGAAGATTGGGAACGTACTGCAGTGTTATTATTATTGGAAGAGTATTGGGAAAGAATAGAAAAGTTCCGTAATCCAAAGATTAAGAAGTGATGCAAATATTCAATTATGGAGGTAAGTAGAATACCGACACATGCAACGTCATCTTGGATTTTGTGGGGCACTTTAACTTTCACTTTTTTACACGCCCACGTGGGGATCTTATTTTTTCACCTAAGAATAAAAAAGATTTAATCTGTTATTAATTAGGATCCGTTTTTATCAAAGGAGGTTGTACAATTATTATTACATTTTTTTAATCCCATCTACAGATTGTGACCTAATTTATTTATGCATTGGGGTTATATTCTAATAAGGGGCCGTAGTCTAGTGAGACGGGAATCTGTTCGCGTGCCTCTTAATATGTGTATTTTTAAACAGTTATACAACTTCATTTATATTAATTGGAAAGTGGCAATCAGTCGTCGACATTATGTTAATTAATGTGTTTACAAATATTTTAAAAATTTGCTGCTGCAAAAAAAAACATTATGGTCTAAATTAAATATCAGATGAGATAATAATAATCATTTCTACCCTGATGCAATAGTGCTTTTTTTATAAGCCCACGTTGGATTATTTTCTGATATTAAAGAAGCTAATCAAGATAATACAATTGATTATTAAATACGCTGTTAAATTCTATATAATGATAATAAAACAGTTAATGGGTATTGAGTAACCAGTTAATTAGCTTGTTACACAAAAGTGAATGTACGATTTCGCAATTGGACGTAAACATACAATATCTGCTTCAGCAGAGATACCCCTGTCAAAACGAAATTAGATTTATAAAAAGAAAGTGAATGTACTATTTCGCAATTAGACGTAAACAATAATAATAAACACCGTGCATATTTTACGTACATGTATATATCGGACCTTTTAGCTATCACATGCTAGATTAGATAGAGAGATGCAATGCAATTGCGAAGCTGTTATAATTAAATTAATTTACTAACTAACTTAGAATAGAATGTCTATTAAACTCTTCGTGTAAAACGTCAAGGGCCAAAACCAAATATCTATTTGCGCAAACAAGTTATTTAATATTGTGATGTATGCAGCAAGTTGCCTGTGTCTTCTTCTTTAAGCTAGATTTCGCCTCTATAGTATTTTACATACATAAAAGTTCTGTCTCATCAGAAATACCTCTGTAAGAAAAACGGCTTTAGATTTTATAATCAGGTTAAGCATGCATATTGACCGCTTATTAGAGTAATATTTTTAAATTTTCGGATTGTACCGATAATGGGATTGTCATACCACAACATAAGCATATTTTACATACAAGCTCTGCCTTAGCAGAAATACTCCTGTCAAAAGGAACTTAGATTTATAAACAGGCCCCTAGGAAAGATATTAGAGCACGCTTACAGAAACAAGTAGCGTACACTATACATAAACCTTGAGTTGATAGGCGGGGTCTTTGCGATATGAGCAATAATCGAGGTATTAAAAGATACCTCAAAGTATACAGGCGGATAAGGGCAAGCACTTTATTGCGAAAAGTGCCCAGCAATTCTTTAACAAACATCAAATCTAATCATATAGGCAAAATTTAGCGATACGATGCTTTCATATAGGTAAGAATCGCACTAACGGGGTTACAGTCAATGCGAAAGTCAATAACCTTTACACATTATCTCTATCAAGGCTTTATTTGCAGTAAAACCTACGATGCATCGTTTAGGTAACTGACCCAAGAAGACATTATCCAATGATTTTCGCTGTATGCCCACAGGTATAAGTAGCACTTTTCACTTCGGTCCTTGTATTGCAGTTGTTTCTAAGTCTTTAGCGCGCGCAAATAGATTGGTGGGATTGACTCGCATACGTCTCACCAGTAAACTAGCGTCCATAATTCGCGTCTGTAATTTTAACCGTGCGCTGCCATTAAACTGAAGGTATTTCTTGATCGTACAAATTTAACACCACTTATGAGAAGTGCACGTGACCAATCACCTCAATCTGTTTGCTGTAAGTACTTGACGTTTCGAGAAACCGTTATTTGCATGTTTCATATAGGTCAAATTTGTGTACGGACTAATGAACATTTTCTGTAATAAAGGCGGCACCATCTAGCGTTATATTTCTAGGACTAATCAGGGTTGTTTGTGGTGCTATCTAGTGGTGTAAAGACTAATGAATGTTTTCTGTAATAGAGGTTAATTGTGTTCATTTATCCCAAGCAAATCACGTTCGATCAAATCAAACAATCAGATCAATCAATCTCAATCATTCAATCAAATCATAACTTACTACCTGCGAAAACTAGCTTACAGCTCAAAAATACTGTTTGGACTAATTTACACTTTGCTAAAACCAACCAACCACAATTCAAAAATACCAAATTGATTTAACTTGCTCGTATAAAATCAGCTTTCAATTCAAAAAATAATAGTATGATTGAACTCACAGAGTGAAAAAGCAACAAATCTCACACTTATTGTAGTTACCCATATAACCGTCCTTTGGCATTAACTGCACCATTGTTAGTGCAGGTTCAAGCACCGTTAGGAAGAACAAGTTTATTATCAAAAATTGAAGGAAAGCGTTTGGAAATCATTTATTTAATCACATCCTTTAGCGGTCTTCTCCTTCTTGAACCATAATTCGTCGCTATCATTATCATGGTTTTGAGACTCGTCCTTCTCTACCTCATCGCTCTTCTTCCTCTTCTGTGAATCATCACCACCACCTTGGATGTGAGATACATTCAACTCATCCACGTCATCGTTTCCATCATCTTGAACGGTCATAATAGTTTACTAACAAGTCAGTAAAATCTCTTAAGGACCGCTGATGTTGGCTCATAAACAGGAGAATACATTATAATAATGCTCATTCGATGACTGTTACACTTTAAAGAGTGAAACGTGCGAGAAACGTGAACGCTGCCAGCCTTGGGTCTTGTGCGCGGGCGCGCTCTTCAATGTTCGGGTAGAACCGGTTATCTTATTTTATTATACCCTTTATTATAATACAAATTCATATTTCCAGCCATAACCTGTAGAGACTTAAATAAATATACAAATTCATATTTTTCGCCAATGGGGCCTCGACAAGGGCAATGCCCTACACCTGTTTTACAAGTTAGCATTAGGCCCCTTATTATATACAAATTCAAATTTTCGGCCAAGGGTACCACGATAATACACGAAGACTCTCGAACAAGTTGCAATCACGACATGGGACGACCCGAGAACAAGTTGCAACGCCCTACACCTGTCACTACAATCTCGGTTATGTTCGGGGAGGGTTCGTGTGAGGATCTCCGAAATCCTCGCGTCGCGAAATTTGATCTATATGACATGCAAATAACGGTTTCTCGAAACGTCAAGTACTTGCAGCGCCCAGCAAACAGATTGAGATGATTGGTCACGTGCACTAGGATTTATTTAATCAGGAAAAGTTTCTCATACGTGGTGTTGAGTTGGAAGTTAAATTTGTACGATCAAGAGACACCTTTAGGCTAATGGCAGCGCACGGTTCAAGTTACAAGACTCGGATTATGGACGCTAGTTTACTGGTGAGACATATGAGAATCAATCCCACAATTCTAATTGCCCGCGCTAAAGCCTTACAAACAACTGCAGAAAAATACTCTGTTACAAGGACCGAAGTAAAAGTGCTAACTATACTTGTGGGCATACAGCGAAAATCATTGAATTATGTCTTCCTGGGTCAGTTACCTAAACGATGCATCGTAGGTTTTAACGCACATAAAGCCTTGTGAGAGAAGGGTGATTGACTTTCGCATTAACTGTAACCCCGTTAGTGCGATTATTACCTATATAGAAGCATCGCATCGTTAAATTTTGTCTATATGATGAGATTTGATGTTTGTTAAAGAATTGCTGGACGCTTTTCGCTGTATACTTTGAGGTGTCTTTTCGCATCTTTGAAAAATAACCGAAAATACGTCGATTATAAAATATGTAGTTTTTCAGCTTCAGAGCTCGTGTCCACGCCATCTTGCTAAATACATCGATAACCGGCATTATATTTACTTATACTTCTCTATCGCAAAGACCCCGCCTGTCATAACTCAAAAAAAATGTTACCCACGATGTACCTGTTTCGAGTAAATTTCTCACTACTGGTTTATGTATAGTGTACGCTATTTGCTTCTGTAACCGCGCTATAATATCTTCCCTAGGGATCTTTTTATAAATCTAATTTCGTTTTGATAGGGGTATCTCTGCTAAGGCAGATCTTGTATGTTTACGAAATCGTACATTCACTTTTGTGTAACAAGCTAATTCACTGGTTACTCAATACCCATTAACTGTTTTATTATCATTATATAGAATTTAACAGCGTATTTAAAAATCAATTGAATTATCTTGATTAGCTTCTTTAATATCAGAAAATAATCCAACGTGGGCTTATAAAAGAAGCGCTATTGCATCAGGGTAGAAATGATTATTATTATCTCATCTAATATTTAGTTTAGACTTTAATGTTTTTTTTGCAGCAGCAAATTTTTAAAATATTTGTAAACACACTAATTAACGCGGTGTCGACGACTGATTGCCACTTTCCAATTAATATAAATGAAGGTGTATAACTGTTTAATAATACACATATTAAGAGGCACGCGAACAGATTCCCGTCTCACAAGACTACGACCCCTTATTAGAATACAACCCCCAATGTATAAATAAATTAGGTCACAATCTGTAGATGGGATTAAAAAAAAATTGTAATAATAATTGTGCAGCCTCCTTTGATAAAAACGGATCGTAATCAATAACAGACTAAATCTTTTTTATTCTCAGGCGAAGAAAGTACGATGCTCACGTGGACGCGTAAAAGAGTGAAAGTTAAAGAGCCCCACACTTGTGGCGCAAGTATCGGTATTCTACTGAGGCATTTTAGATAGAAAAATGCGCAATTTGATGAGCACTTTTTTTAAGTTGAAAGATAATAATAATAAGAAGACAGTGCGAGTCAAGGTCAATTGGGAATACTATACCATAAGAGAGAGTATATTTATTAATGATAAAACTGTGAATGTAACAAATTGTATCAGTTCATCACCTGTCACTAGTCCCATTGCAGGGGAGGGATACTCTATCAAGTCATACACGAGTTAAACAAGAGAAATTAGATGCCTATTGATAATGACAACTTGAAATAGAGGAGCAGAGGTTGGACGAATTGAAAAAATTAGGATAAGAAAGTAATAGAATTAATCAAACAAAAGTTGATTTACTGAAGGTATATTTACAAAGCACTAAAAATAAAAAATAAATATTTGTTTATTATACATTGTTGTTTTTGTATCTACCTAATGTAAATAATTTTTGAATATTATGCTTATAATAATGTAACAATATAATTGAGTTTGACTAGTGCAGCAGTTTCACCTCTATTTTTAATATTTTCATTATCACTATTATATACATTTTCTTGCTCTTCGTACTCATTGTCGTCCTCTGCAGGTGCTTCAACTTCACCTACTATTGCAAGTACAAAATTATGCAAAATACATGCTGCTATAACTTTCTGGTATTCTTTTTGCTAGTGACATCCAAAAATTTTAGTCTTCGCCATCGACCTCTATAAATGCATAACATTTGTTATAAGTATTAATTAATTATTTACCTACCTTTCGATAATGCAAATGAGTGTTCAATTATTGATCGTTGTCCACTTAGGGTGGAATTAAATCGATGTATTTTCCACCCTTGTAGACGTGTGATATCTTTCGTCAACTGTAGCGCTCTTGAAGCTGAATTACTGCTCTTAGTATTGTTTTGGAAAATGTAGTGGCCTGCAAATCTATCACTCACTGCTAAATAACTTTCTTGTTTAGAAAGTAATCATATAAAAAAACACACCTTTTTGTCTAAGCTGATAAACAAATGTCGCTGATGAGTAAATAGTGCACAGTTACTCTACTCATACGAAAATGGCATTTAAAATCATTAGGTGTGTACTGTGGCACAATATACTCAAAGTAATTCTCATTATATACTCCTTCGCTTCTGGTTACGATTACCTCCTCATGTATCTCGCCGACTTCGTTTACAATGGCATGCGTTACATTGTTCAGATTTAAATTGTCTTCTAACAACTCTTCAATTAGGAAAAGATTATCCATATTCGCTTGTTATAAAAAATGATAAATTTGACCTAACCTAACAAATTTGTGAGTCAGTTGACTTAGAAAGCGTGCCGTTTAGGGTATCAACCTGATTTCCATCACTACTCACTGATGCATTCCCTAAACGCGCCCATGTGTTCCACACATATGTTTATCTGGCATTTTGAATTTATGCTTAAGAAAGTTTTTAATTAATATATACACTTACACACTACGTAAAATTAGGAAAATAAAAAATAAAGTAATATTAACACTACATAACCTCTATAAGCATATTTCTTTATAATTATCTAGATTTACTTATACACTCCCTACTTAAGCAAAAAAATTAAGCGCATTAAACAAAAAAGATTTAAAATACAAACACAATTTAGTTATACCTATATATTAAATTTGAAAATTACTTTAAAAGGCCACGTATTTCATTCCCTCCCCAAGGGGGAGGGCGGGTTGCTCGAACTCTCCGAGCTCCTTCAGCCACAATCATGGATTCCCAGCCTACATATATTACGTATATATGCATGGTGGGATTTAGGATGGGTGTGGTCAGGATAGGATCGAAAGGAACGGAGTTAGCGTTCTGAGGGGGAAAATACTACCCCAGCATTCCCCTAAGCAACCGCACGTGGTGTGCATATACGCAGTGACCATGCCGCTACATGTGTATGAGGAAAATCCCTTGAAAAAACCTCATACAAGGTAGACGGTAACGGGAATCGAACCCATTACCTCCCGAATGCTAAGCAGGCCGTGTCACCACTACGCTACCAGCTCGGATACATATTTTACCTTCCCGCATTTTTTGCAATTCTAGTCCTTATAACGATGCTTAAACCAAGAGAGGGCGGGGAGAACGAACAGTCGTATAGGAAATCTTGAGATAAGTTTAGTTCTTCCCAATTAAATAGGGGGCAGTAATAAAAAGTAAAAAATAGCAGATTACTGCACAATGCATACTTAGTTGTACATACATAATTTAGTAATTTTTTGATTGATTGTTTAGGTCATGTTTAGGTGTATATGAATGGCGCTTGCCATTATAGCGCTTGAAAGTTTTAAGTGTCTTTTCTCTAAATTTGTTTAACATTTTTGGTAATTTAATTATAATCTTCGGTCTCTTTGTGCGGTTTACAATTATTCTCATTTTTGTAACATTGAAATAATCGTACCGTACAAAGTTTGAATAACGTTCGTTTTATAAAAATTAAATAGAGCAACCTTTGAAATTCTAATATATTTAAATAATTAATCGTATTATTTCACCTTATTCCAGAAAATATTTATTAATGCACTACTAGTTTCAAATGCTATGCATTCATTTTCAAGTGCTTTCTATAACCGATTTAAAAATAATTTGAAATCTATCAAATAAACAGAAACTGTGATTTTAAAAGACAAAGGGTAGTAGGGTAGGTAACGGTAACAATATGTAAAAAATTAAACATAAACACTAAAGGACTAAACTAAATCTAATAATATGGTTGTAGTATTGCCAGAATCTGAGCTCTTCAATTTGGTTTTGTCAAATGTTGTAATATAAATCGCCTCAAAAATGTCTAGATGGCATGGATTTGATACTTTTTGAACTAATTTCATTTTATTAATGTCTGTGTAATGGTCATAACTCAGTAGACGTTCAGCAACACTGGATTTTGAAGGTTCATTAGTAGAACACGGACATCTTCCGCCATCTTAGATTTATTGGGGAAAACCCACCATTTTTGTTATACGCCCACGTGATGGAATGTTCACCCTAATTAGGACCCTTTTGGCTGTATTAAGAAATTTTTTTTTAAGTTCAGTCTCTGGAGGATAGGTAGGTAAATGCGCGCATATGCAGTTTTCTGAGAATAAAAAAATTAATCTCTTATTAATTAGGATCCGTTTTTATCAAAGGAGGTTGCACAGTTATTATTACATTTTTTTAGGTCCCATCTACAGATTGTGACCTAATTTATTTATGCATTGGGGGTTGTATTCTAATAAGGAGCCGTAGTCTTGTAAGACGGGAATCTGTTCGTGGGCTTCTTAATATGTGATTATTATTAAACAGGTATACAACTTCATTATAATTGGAAAGTGGCAATCAGTCGACACCGTGTTAATTAATATGTTTACAAACATTTTAAAATTTTACTGTCTTGGATTTTTGTGGCCCAGGGACATCTTGGCAGTAGTTTTTTATATGTCCACGTGAGGATCGTATTTTGGTCTATTTTGTAAAGCTAATAAACTGTTTATTATTTCTGATATTAAAGAATCTAATCAAGATAAAGATAACACATACAATTGATTTTAAATACGCTGTTAAATTCTACATAATTATAATGATAATAAAAACAGTTAATGGGTAGTGCGTAATCAGTTAATTAACTTGTTATACAAAAGTGAATGTACGATTTCGCAATTGAACGTAAACAATAATAATAAACATATCTTACGCACATGTATATATCGGGGATTTTAGCTGGTACAGACTGGATTAGTTAGATGCAATGCAATGCAATTACGAAGATGTATAATTAAATTAAATTACTAACTCAGAATAAAATATCTATCAAGCTCTTCGTGTAAACTGTCAACAGCCAAAACCAAATATATATTTGCGCAAACAGGTTATTTAATATTGTGATATATGCAGCGAATTGTCTGTGTCTTCTTCTTTAAGCTAGATTTCGCCTATATAGTATTTTACATACATAAAAGTTCTGTCTCGTCAGCAATACCTCTGTCAAAAAAAGAAACGGCTCTAGATTTTATAATTCGGTTAAGCATGCATGCAGACCGCTCATTAGATTACTATTTTTAACTTTTCGGGTTTTACTGATAAACCTGTAGTGAGAAATTTACTCGAAATAGGTACATTGTAGGTAACATTTTTTTGAGTTATGACAGGCGGGGTCTTTGCGGTATGAGAAATCTAAGTAAATATAATGACAGGTATAATTATATACTGACGGTTATCGATGTATTTAGCAAGATGGCATGGACACGAGCTCTGAAGCTGAAAAACTACATGTTCTATAATCGACGTATTTTCGGTTATTTTTCAAAGATGCGAAAAGATACCTCAAAGTATACAGACGGATAAGGGCATGGACTTTACAGCGAAAAGTGTCCATCAATTCTTTAACAAACATCAAATCTAATCATATAAGGAAAATTTAGCGATGCGATGCTTTCATGTAGGTAAGAATCGCACTAACGGATTACAGTTAATGCGAATGTCAATAACCTTTACACATCATCTCTCAAGGCTTTGTTTGCTGTAAAACCTACGACGCATCGTTTAGGTAACTGGCCCAGGAAGACATCATCCTATGATTTTCGCTGTAAGCTCACAGGTATAGTTAGCACTCTTACTTCGGTCCTTGTAACAGGGTATTTTGCTGCAGTTGTTTCTAAGGTTTTAGCGCGTGCAATTAGAATGGTGGGATTGATTCAAATATGTCTCATCAGTAAACTAGTACCCATAATTCGCGTCTTGTAATTTGAACCGTGCGCCGCCATTAGACTAAAGGCATCTCTTGATCGTACAAATTTAACCTTTAACTCAACACCACTTATGAGAAACTTTTCCTGATTAAATAAATCCTAGTGCACGTAACCAATCATCTCAATCTGTTTGCTGGACGCTGCAAGTACTTGACGTTTCGAGAAACTGTTATTTTCATGTCTCATATAGGTAAAATTTCGCGGCGCGAGGCTTTCGGTGAAGACTGTTTCGGCGATAGCCACACCAACTCTCCCCGAACATAACCGAGATTGTAAGATAGGTGTAGGGCGTCGCAACTTGTTCTCGGGTCTTGATCGAAACTTTTTTGTGGGCCCTCGTGTATTGTCGTGGTACCCTTGGCGGAAAATTTGAATTTGTATTATAATAAGGGGCCTAATGCTAACTTGTAAGACAGGTGTAGGGTTGCGCAACTTGCTCTTGGGGCTATGGCTGGAAATATGAATTTGTATTATAATAAAGGGTATAAAACTAACTTGTAAGACTGATGTAAGGTTTAGCACCTTACTTTCAGGCTCTCACCCCTAGACCAAAAATTTGAATTTGTGGCGCCATCTACGAGGGGGAATTTGAACTTGTATTATAATAATAAAGAGGCCTAATGCTACCTTATAAGACAGACGTAGGGCTTTGCAACTTGCCTTCGGGTTTCAGATCCTGGTCCCTTGGAGGGAAATTTGAATTTGGATTTGTATTTGTGTTTAAATTCTAATTACTTATTGCGAGAAATTTGAACTTGTATTCTAATAAGAAGCCTATTGGTAACTTATAAGACAAACATAGGAACCTGTGTTAGGGCCTGCGCCCTCCTGTCGTGGCCCCTTGTTGGGAAATTTGAATTTGTGTCGTGATCTAGTTGTGTATGGACTAATCAATATTTTCTGTAATAAAGGTCGCACCATCTAGCGTTATATTTCTAGGATTAATCAGGGTTTTGTTTGTGGCACCATCTAGTGGTATATTTTTAAACTAGCGAATGTTTTCTGTAATAGACGCAGCGCCGCCCAGCGGTATATTTCTAGGACTAATTAGGGTTGTTTGTGGTGCCATCTAGTAGTGTAAAGACTAATGAATGTTTTCGGTAGTAGAGGTTGATCGTGTTCGTCTCTCCCTCGTCTCCTTCTCAAACATACAAATCAATTAATGAAATTAAATTAATCAAACAATTAAGCAGATCAATCCTAAATAGATCAATCGCAATCAATCAAATCATAACTTACTGCTTGCGAAAACTAGCTGACAGCTCAATAATACTGATTGGACTAACTTACACTTTGCTAAAACCAATCAACCACAATTCAAAAATACCAGGCTGATTATACAAAATCAGCTCTAAATTCAAAAAATAGCAGTATGATTGAAGTCACAGAGTGCAAAAGAAAGCTAATCTCACACTTATTGTAATTACCCATCTAACCGCCCTTTCGCATTAACTGTAGCATTGTTAGTGCAGATTCAAGCACCGTTAGGAAAAACAAGTTTATTAACAAAAATTGAAGGAAAACTTAACTTTTGAAAATATTTTATTATTATTATTATTATTATTAATATAAACAACCATAATACATCATTTATTTAATCACATTCTTTATCGGTCTTCTTCTTCTTTTTGAACCGTGATTCGTCGCTATTATCATCATGGTTTTGAGACTCGTCCTTCTCCTCATTCTTCGTCTTCTGTGAATCATTACTATCACCTTGGACAAAATTGTTTACAGCATCTTTAACAATTTTTAAAAAATATTACTACTGATGAAGATAACTGTAAGTGTTATCGAAACGTTTAGATTGTATAATTTAAAATACACCATTAAAAAAACCCAAAAAAGATAAGTATTTTATTATGAGTGATAATGGTGAAAGTTTACATTTTCATATGTTAATGAAGTAATTAGTACAAAAATTATTAAAAAGAAAAATATTTTAAATACGAAGTTTAAGAAATTATTATCAGAACAGGAATGCAGTGAATTTATAGAACATTCACTTATTAAACCTGGCCCAATTGACAACTTTGTAATAAGTCAGTCTTCATATACTTTTGATAAAGATGAGTTGACTTTACTTAACAATGGTTTAAACTTTTCTATTTCTCCATTAAAAACGCCTGTTAACTCGTTAATTGCACATGTACATTCTGCAACTGAAAAGATGAAGGCATTAGTTGACCATACAGTTAATAGAAAAATTACACAAACAGCTTATGAAGCTATAACTACATCAAAAAAGTTATACCGTGCACCTAGAACTTTAAAAAGTGTATATAACAACATTAAGAAAATTAAAAACAAAAATGTATATATAATTAAAGCAGAGAAATGCAACAATGTGGTAATTTTGGACAAAATAGAATACGATCGGGGAGTCAATAAACTAATGGAATACGGTCCATATCAAGTTTGGAAAAAATCCTTTACCTTCAATGCTCTATAAAGTAGAAGTTGCTTTAAAAAAATATAAACCATTTTGATAACTGAACGTTTCGATAACACTTACAGTTATCTTCGTCAGAAGTAATGTTTGTTAAAATGTTAAAGATGAAGTAAACAATTTTGTCAAATTTGAAAATTAAACAAAACATAAGCCTGTTATTAATATATTAATATATTAATATATATTAATAGCAGGCTTATGTTTATGTTTGAATTTTCAAATTTGACAAAATTGTTTACTACATCTTTAACAATTTTTAACAAACATTACTTCTGACGAAGATAACTGTAAGTGTTATCGAAACGTTTAGATTGTATAATTTAAAGTACACCATTAAAAAATCCCAAAAAAGATAAGTATTTTATTATGAGTGTTAATGGTGAAAGTTTACATTTTCATATTTTGATAACTGAACTATGTAAAAACTTAAACATAGCAATCCACAAGTACCAAGACTACATTGCTTAGCTAAAACCCACAAACTAAGTATTAAAATGAGACCAATTGCTTCCAATATTAATGCATCAACCGAAAAAATTTCGAAGTGGCTTGTTAAAGAATTTTCTATGTTAACTCCACCTAATGGACTATCAGTTAAGAATTGTATAGAATTTACGAAGCGCCCCGGCATGGGCGTAGCCAGCTAAGGGCAGGGAGGGGCAACTGCCCCCCTGGAAGAGCAAAAATAAATTAAATAATTTTTAAATTTTAATACACAAAAAATTAAATCTAAAATATACATATTTTTCTGTTCTGCATATTTCTTTTGTTATCTGTTATTAGTTTAATTTAAGTATAATTAAAATCTCAAAGTTTTGTTTTCATTTGCCTTTTCTTTTTATCCTAAAATTTTACATTTTGAACGACCATGGACCATGGTTTGCCCCCTGTTATAAATCCTGGCTACACCCTTGGCAAGCGTGTTTCTGATGTTTCTATGAAACGAAAGAAAAGATGGTATCTTTCGATGTAGTTTCTCTTTTTTCTAGTGTTCCTATAGGCTATACCATGTCATTATTAAAAAAGTAGTTATTTTCAAATGATGTTGAACCTAATAAAATTCAGATGTACATAGAACTCACCCATATGTGTATGAAACAAAATATTTTTAGTTTTAGAAATAATTTTTACGTCCAACATGAAGGCACAGCTATGGGTAATGCTCTTTCTCCATTTATATCAGAATGGTTTCTTTGTTATTTTGAAATACGTCTAGCAAACAAACTCCACAAACAAGATAGTTGGAGAGGGGATACCGGCGCTATAGTAGCTTTTAAGGTACAATCGGAAAACAAATATTTGGTCGCTTAATTTAAATGTGTAATGTGGGATACACATAAATGTATTGTGTGCTGCATTTTTTTAATGATTGTGGACCTGAATAGGCTAAATAAGGCCTATCGTGCTAAAGCACTCAGGAACACTTAGCAGGATGGATAGAGGGATAATGAATTGCCAATAGATGCCTATGAACAGCTACCTTAAATTTTCTCATATCATAAGTGAGAGGAAAACAGGAACTAGGGAGATCATTCCAGAGTTTAGAAGCCGTGTACAAAAATGTGGATTGCGCCCGTTTGGTACGACAAGTGGAGATTTGTACTGCATACTGATGATGTGAATGAGCGAACCGAGTGTTTCTCGCAAAGATAGCCGGAGATGGTATCAAAGAATGTAATTCACCAGCACAATAGCCGTTGTAATAACGATAATACAAAGAAAGGACTGAAACCATCCTTCTATGCTCAAGGGACTGTATGCGAGAAGTTAAGGACGGGTCATTTATAAGCCTAATCGCTCTCTTTTGAATACGATCAACGATATCGAGAGCGTATTGGGGAGCACTAACCCAAAGGTGAGAATTATATTCCAGATGAGGCCCAATTTGGGCCTTATACAGCAGAAGGAGTTGTCGAGAGGTAAAGTACTGCTTAGATCTGTACAAAAAGCCTATTTTACGAGCAGCTGTTTTGGTAGCTGACAGAAGATGGTCAACCCATGAGGGATTTGAAGATACAGTCATGCCCAACAGAGTAATAGAGTCTGAAAACTTAAGAACTGAGCCATTCATACTTACAACAGGAAATGATCGATCTTTTTTGGCGGACAGAAGGCAACACTGAGTTTTGTTAGCATTAAATTTAACTAGATTATTGCTTCCCCATTCGAGAATACGTTGAATGTCTTTGTTGATTGAATGTGCCATTTCAACTTTAATTTCTTGATTTGACATAGAAGGTGGATTATCACTATGAGTAGACTGAGATGAACTACAGTGAAGAGTGCTATCGTCAGCAAAGCAATGGATGGGGTTAGTTAGTTAGTTGTTGAAGAAATAAGGTCGTTTATGTACAGCAGTAAAAGTGTAGGCGCTATAACGGATCCCTGTGGTACGCCCGCGTTAATGCTAACTTCTTTTGAAAAAAGCCATCAACTACGACACATATTCGTCTTTTATCAAGGAATCTAGAAACCCAGTTGATGAGCGTATCATTTAACCCAAACGAGGTGAGTTTGGAAAGTAAACGCTTATGCCAAACTTGGTCAAATGCCTTTGAGATATCTAAAGCGACTACAACTGTTTCACCAGACTGCTCTACTGTATTGTTCCAAACTTGGGCCACATATGAAAGAAGATCGCCTGTTGAACGACTTTGCCTAAACCCATATTGGTGGTCACTAAGGAGTTTGTTAGTTTTAAGGAACGTGAGCAGTTGCTGATTGATGGTTTTTCCCATGATTTTAGACAAAATGGAAGTGATGGCAATTGGTCTGTAATTTGAGGGATCGGTCTTATCACCTTTTTTGGGAATAGGTTGAACATTTGCTAACTTCCATGATGAAGGGAATTCCCCAGAAGATATAGAGATCGTATAGAGCTTAGATAGGACTGGTACTAGTTCGGGGGAACATTCCTTTAAGACAATAGCTGGGATACCGTCTGGGACAGTCGCCTTATTGAGATCAAGCCTACTGATGATCGATTCCAAGAGCTTGTACCGAAAATGAATTGGTTTCATAACGTATGAAGAAGAGTTGACTAGGGGCACATCTTTTCCAGAACCATTGAGACACGAGTTTCATGCAAACAAATTCACAAAAACGTTGGCTTTGTCTACAGAATCAGCAACTACCGATCCGTCAATAGATGTCAGGGGGGGGGGGGAATGAAGATGTTCGAAAGTTTTTACTAATGGCTTTTGCTAAAGACCAAAATTTACGACTGCCTAAAGGAGATGTAGCTAGTTCATTGCATTTTCGTTGTTCAAACAACTTTTTAGTTTTAGTGATGACACTTTTGCAGATATTTCTAGCACCAACGTATTCTACATTACTGTCAACCGATTTATCAGATTTACATTTAATGTAACATTTATTTTTTAAAGATATTGCATCAGAACAAGCCTTATTGAACCAGGGTTGGGAACGTGAATGACCTACACGGTACTGTTTTTTCGGAATGTATAACTCCATTCCCATGAGGATGACTTCAGATACTGAAAGAGCGATGTCCGAAGAAGAGGACGACTTAAAACAATACTCACGCCATGGAAAGGTTGCAAAGAAATCCCGTAAATCACTCCATCGAGCTGACTTAAAACACCACAAGGTTCTATCGGTTTTGCGAACAACAGTGGAATTAGGTACAGTAGAAATGATTTTTATTAGACAATGGTCGGAAAGACCTAAAGGCGAAAGAACGGAAGTTTTATAAACAAGAGGGTTTGATGTAAGAAAGAGATCTAGAAGATGTGGAGTATGGTTAGGGTTATCAGGGATTCTTGTGGGTTCAGAAATCATTTGTGTGAGATCACATGAAACAGCAAATGTTTCTGCACTATGACCAGCGGGATTTGTAGTAGATGAAAATTGAAGCCAATTAGAGTTATGAACATTGGAAATCGCCTACAAATGAGATATCGCAAGATGGAAACTGAGACAGGAGATAGTCAACTTTCATACTAAGGTAATCGAAGAAGTCTTGAAAGTTGCTGTCATTAGGAGACCTATAAATGCAACAGTAGAATTTCACAAAATTAGGACCAGAATGTTTAAACCAAATCACGTCAAAATTTTTATTTTCTAAGGAAGAAACCCTCTTGCAAGCAATTCAGTCCTTGATGTAGGCACATACGCCTCCTTTAGATCGAAAGTTAAAGTGAAGGTGGTATTGAGGAAATTGCAAGTCGGGTGACTCGGAGCTTTCAGAGGAGACTTGTGTTTCAGATAGAAACAAAATATGAGGTTGTAATTGTTCAAGATGTTGGTGAATAGCATTAAGATTAGACCTGATACCGCGGATGTTGCAGTAGTGAATCAGAAAGTTGATACTTTCGATGACCGAGGTCGCTTGGGCCCTGCCCTCCCGGACATCCGAATGGGGCAGGATTTTACGCCCGGAATTTATATATTTATATATTTATAGATCTATACATGGTGAACCAAGAATTTGATAGAAATAACTTTATTACACTTAAAAACCTAAACGTTAATATAAAAAATATATAATAAATAATAAATAAATAATGTTTCAAGCCCCAGAATGTATAGTTTTCTTCCTAGTTACAGCCATAATAGGGATAACCTTAAAACATAAAAATTTCATTTTTATTAAAATGCTTGTACATACCTTTATTTCACAAAAAAAACAACCGAAGAAGTCTGCAAAAAAAAACTGATTTTAACGAACAAGAGTAATACAATAAACGGATTAAGTAATAAAACGCACGCGGAAAATGTCTGCTGTAAACAGTAATAGTTTAATTTTAACTGTGAATGTACCACCTTAGAATTCTCAAATGTGATTGGACAAATAATTTCCAGCGTCAAAAATTTCAAATACATTATTTTAGTTGACATATTTGCCGACTATCTTGTTTGCTGAGTGGAGCTGTAGATGATATTTTTGCTATAGTTAATCCACGCTACATCACAAGTACTTTGGGAATGTTAAACTCACAATTTCCATCTATAAAATTTACGTACCTACAAAGAAGAAATCGACAACCATCTTACTTTCTTGGACGTAATGGTTGAGAGATTAGATAGCAAATTATTTTTCGATATTTATAGGAAACATACCTTTACAGGTAGATATATAACTTCAAATTCGTACCACTGCTAGCAGCATAAAATGGCCGCGTTCCATTCTATGGCATATCGCTTATTTTCTTTCAAGAAAATTATAGAAAAGAATACAACTATATCCTTAATTAGGTGGAATTAATGGATATTTTGAGCAAACTATTTGTGCAGTGATTCAGAAACATGAAAGACTTCAACAATGAAAAACTCTTACGGCCTTAGTTTCAAATTTAAACTATGAACCTTCAAAATCCAGTGTTGCTGAACATCTACTGAATTATGGCCATTACACAGCATTAATAAAATGAAATTAGTACAAAAAGTATCAAACCCATGCCATCTAGACATTTTTGAGGCGATTTATATTACAAAATTTTACAAAACCAAATTGATGATTTCAGATTGCGGCAATGCTACAACCATATTATTAGATTTAGTTCAGTCCTTTATTGTTTATGTTTAATTTTGATTTTTTGATTTCAAATTATTTTTAAATCGGTTATAAAAAGCACTTGAAAATGAATGCATAGCGTTTGAAACTAGTAGTGCATTAATAAATGTTTTCTGGAATAACGTTCGTTAAAAAATAACTACGTTAATTAAGTTGATTAACTAAGTAAAGTTATATCCTGGAGTACATTTGATATTTTTGCAAAAAGTTGTACAGAAAAAAAAATGGGAATTTGCACTTTTACATAAAAAAATTACATTTTACTACTTGCTTGTTAAATATGTAATGTGTTTCACAGATACAAATTATAATTTTAAATAAAGGTAAATGATTGAATAAAATTTAAATTTCGCGCGTGTGAAGAAAATACTTTCTCTCAAGTTGTGCGAGGGAGCTATTAAAGGCTTATTTAGTGCGTGGGATATTTGGGTATTTAGTTATTGGATAATTAGAGAGTGGGGTCATTTCTGTAACTTATTGGAATTGATCGTTTTAGTGCGTGGAAGATTCGGGTATAACGTACTGTCAGTTACGTAATCTGGAACTAACCTATAAAGTCAAAGCGTCATGTCTCATTTAGTGTTATTATTATTAGTGCTCAAAAAAAGACAAGTGCTGAAATGTGTAACGAAAAAGAACCATCGACGTCTGCATGTAAGTGTAATTAATTAAAAACTGCGTCTTCATACCTCTCTTGGTCTGGAGTTTAAAAAATATCCCTGATGATTTTAGTGAGTGGCACTCTTACCACATAATTTGCTATAAATTCAAAACAAAATAGATTGTAAATCATTAATAAATTATTATTTACCTTGTTTGTTGTATAGTAACACGGTATCACCATCAGCAACAGGCAAATTTGTGTATTTATGTGACCAGATCATGCGTTTTTATAGAAATAATACATCTACTTACGTCCGTTGAAAATTTTATTTCTTTATGCTATCCTTTCGTTAATACTGCGCAAACGCGAAACTGCTGAATTATCGCAAATCATAAACATAAACTATCTTTTGGGTATTTAGGTAAAGGCGATCTCCCCTCCCGGGTCCTGGATCACGTGACTGTCCGCGACGAATAACAGAGATCTCCAATTCATCAGATCCCCAAATATCTGTTGCACTAAGGGAACCTTAAGTCTACCAAATTTAACATTGAGTGTCCACTCTCCCCACCCTCTGCTTAAACCTTATTGGTGGGGTCACTTCTCTATCTAGTCGCACTTGATAGTAGCATACTTGGAGTCCTAGAATAGGTATTTTATAGCGTTTTTGATTTATACTTTTCGTGCTGCACCCACGTGCACTGTAGTGGTGCAACGCCCTATAAAGTGTTAAAATTACAAACAAGAATTAATTAACGGTGATAGGGAAGAAGTGACGTAATAAGTGAAGATAACGCGTTTTATATGTCTCAGAACCGTAATCACTTGTATTTAAATAGTGAGCAATAAATATAATAGACTGTAATCGACCCAAATTGGTAAATCGAAGTATAAAGGACAATAACTCGAATTTATTGATGTGCAAAAAGGGAGCATTCGCGGTTTGTAAATAGCTTGTGTTTTGTTGAGCAGGATATTTGTAGCTAAATATGAACAATTACGTAAAAACTGTGTAGAGTAAATATATCGAACAATTATTTACTATAATCATTAACTGATAGAAGAAAATTAGGAGCGTATTCAACTACCCAAAAGTATAAGAAAAGATAAAGACAGCAATAGAGAAACGGTTCCAGAGTGCCGACAGGTAACATCATCGGAAGAGCAGACTCGAACCTATCTGAGGCCCCTTTATCGGTCAAAGAAACGCCAGCATTATAACATCAGTTGCAACGAAAATAAGTAAGAATCCTTTTTGTTTGTGTTCATAAATAAAACTTTTTTGTGTGTTTAATTTCTCGAAACTTTACATTTGGCTATCACGATTTAACAATGAAAAATACGTTTGATACGTCTGATAAAGATTTTATTTGTTATATGTTAGCTTTAAGAAGGTTATTATAGATATAAGGTTGATTTTATATATATATATATATATATATATATATATATATATATATATATATATATATATATATATATATATATATATATATCTGTAAAGAACATTTTCGTTCAGATTTGGAATTTAATTAAATGAGTATAACGTTTGATTTACTTTTATTGCCAAAGATGATTAATATTAAAAGCTTATACAAATATTGAATATATAAATGCAGAAAGAAGGAATCCAGATAAATAAATAAATCCAAATGAGCATAATTTTGGGCAACGATAACAGAAATCGTTTTTTTATATTAACTTGAGCTAGCCGTTGCAACCAATTAAGAAAGGAGTTAGTAAACATAAAGCTCAAAATTTATTTACGCAAACCGAAATTAATCAGCATGCAAAGTACAAATTTACTAGTAAATGATATCTTTATAAATTGAACCCATTCCGTTTTAATAAAATATAATAAAAAATAATTATCTCAGATATTAAATTTTATTCAGAAATGTTGGAATTATAAAAAAGTTTAAAAGAACTCAAATCTTATTCTTTAGGGCGGGTTAAACAAATAAAAGTAGTATCTAAGGGCATTGCGCCCATTGCATGTACTTCTAAATTTGTGTTCATTTTACAGATAAAATACCGCTTTCACATAAAGGATGATGCCCTACTATTGTTTTTTTATCGTCAATTGTGGTAACATAACCCCAATAACACACATTTTAAAAAGGCGGTGTTCAGTTCACTTCCGAAAGTTGTGTTCGATTTAGGGCAATCAGCTGCTTAGCACGAATATGTGGCGCATTGTATTTTCATGGGGCTAGAGCACAACTAATGTAGTTTTAGTTCGTGTAAATCGAAATAGTATCAAGAACAGTAAGGACGTTTTACCGATCGAAGACAATTGTTTGGAGGAGGAACGAAGCGAAACTCCAATTATCGTCCGAGATTGGTAGTCCTTAATGTTGCGAGATGTTTATGACGTTTTTTGCTCGACTAAGTTTATTAAAAAGATTTAAATATGTACTTAATAAATTACGATATGTACATGTCTATATTAGTCTCGTTATATCAAGTTGTCTAATGTAAAAATTTGTATTTCGTTGCTATAACAATTTGTGAATAACTGCAGCCATTATAGTTTTTTTTTTGTGAAAATAACATTGAAAACTAGAATGAGTATTTTAAGTAAATCTGAAAAATTTTTTGCACACACGGTAGTAGATTACATATTAAAGATACATTAGTAAAATATATTTTTTATAGGTAGGAATAATATTAGGAATAGCTGATGCATGTAGACGAGAAGAGTTATATAATATAAAAATAGAAGACTTTGAGGAACGTGATGGATTAATCATTGTAAAAATACCCCAAACGAAGACAAATATTCAGCGATCATTTGTTGTTATTAACATTGCACATAATAAAGTTAACTATTTGGACATATATTACAAATATAAAAATCCCTGTTCAAAAAATGTAAAATCATTTGATTTCTTTTTAAATGATAGAGATGGGAAATACACAGATCAGGTTATGGGAAAGCATACATAAGTTGTAGCGATAAGAAAACTCATCCACAAGAGTCGCACGAGGTTCCAGTAGATGGTACTGGAATTTTTTCATCGGCATCTGTTTTCCAAATTGGAAATTGTACTTTCAATATTTATGTTAATAGGTAAATTATAAGAATTGTTATTTTGCACTTCGTGGATTAAAAGTACTATTTGGTTCCCCCATTTCGGGGACTGAAGTGTTACTTTTAATCTCTAGGGATTAAAAAATAATTCATGCCCAAACATTTTTTCTGCTATAATTTTTTTGTTATTTATAGAGCTTTCAACATATCCCTCAGCCACTGAAGACGACTTCCAACCTACGTGTCTTTTGAGAACGTCGACATTTGGACGAGAATTGGGTAATAAAGACGCCGACGTGCGTCGAAAACAATAACCGGTGCATAAAGAGGGTTCAGGAAGTTTCAAAAAAGTTGCAATTCTTTGGGGTAGTTTTCCAAAGGTATTTTTTCCAATGGGTTGAGTTGCATAGTTTTATAAAATCGACTGGGTTATTCACTGAATTCTGAACAACGAATACTCTGTCAATATTGTGCTTATTTTTTATATTAACTAAGGTAGAGTAACCCAAATTTGTAACATTGTGGATTGATAATTCAACTAATTCGTTTCCTCTACACGCTCCTGCTACACCCATGATCAGTGCAACTAAAAATTGAACACAGTGTCAAAATATCTATCAAAAAATTTATAGACGTTGTATTACTCACCTTAACCATTAAAAAATCGTCGTCTGGAGCTTGAATTAGAAATTGATCGACTTGTTCATCAGTAAGAACTTTTGACTTCTTTGGCTTATAGACGTCATTTTTTCTTTTCAGAAAAGCTTTTAATTTGGGATATGTCAATATTACTTTTCACCATTACCATCGATTTCACCATGGAATAATTCGCCCACAAGGTGGAAGCACGTACAGTTTTGCTTTTTTCATTGAAATATGCTAAAAAGACATTTTCATTGGTGTGATTTTGTATCTTCTTCTGAGGGCACCATGTTATAAAATCTTCATAAGATTTTTCATACACTTTTCTGGATTTTGAGGGCAATAGTTGGTTAACAGCCTCTGCTTCAATATCAAACTCATCCATTATCGCAATTACGCGTCGTCAACAGACTAAGTTTTCACAATGGCGAATGTTGTTTATTATTTATTTACTCGTTGTTATGGCATTGAAACATCTGGGATTTTAAAAATAATTCATAAATTTCATTAGCCTTGAGTAGTGTAACTTCTTTGTCAAAGTGACTTTTCTAATAATTTAAATTTATCATAGATGTAATATATTAATTTTCAGAAAATTATATAATTATTTCTATTATTACTCCACGAAGTGCAAGAGATAGTGTAGATATCACGGGATTCAAGTTCCTTAATCCCTTGAATTGTTGTTGGTCGAGGGCTTTAGCCGAACTCTATTCGCGGGATTAAATGAGTCACTTAATCCCTTGTTATCTAATGTACTATTATTTAAAATTGAATAAATTGACTTACCGTTCTAGAACGCTAAAATAATTACCATCGTACTTATTCTTAGCAACTAGTAAACAAAACTTACTGTCGTGGAAACAGACGAGGTAAACAACCAGATAGAGCATAGTCGCAAAAACGCTATTATATTCTAAGCTTGGAGTCCATTTGACACTTAGAATATATAACTATTCTAATATTTGACACAGTCGCCTATGTCATTCAATAGCTCCATGCAATGAAAAAAGAATTAAAATACTCATTGCTAATATGCATTTTAATTTTAATTTGACTAACGAACAAAATTGTAACACACATCACTATCTTCTATTCAAGAGGTAGGTAATATTTATTTTTATTTCACTATTGTAATCGCAAAATTACAACGTGTGGCAAACACTCTGGGTATATATGTGGCCACAGTGAAGAATATCAAGTCTCGCAGTAGTTCTAGTCCATTTTTTCCAGTTCAGGTAAAAAAGACCTCGCAAAAAAACCAAATCAAACGATGTGCCAGAACCATCCAAAATGTGCATTAGGAATACATTGTACAACAGGTATGGATAAAGTAAGTACAATCTAACGTATACATATTCCTATGAAATACGTTTAGTTGAGTGCACATGTCGTGTACTAGTAGGTGCCTCGGAGAAAATAAGCTGTAAGTATTTGAACTTTTATATTTTTTAATAATCGTGTGTTAATACATTGCTTAATGAATCTCCTTAACACTGATGTATGTGGTTTAGATAAAAAAAAACGTTTTTATTGTTTTAATGAAATATAAAAGTGAATCTGTCACTTTTAGTTAATCGGGCGCAGTGCGGTACGATTAGCCGCAATCATTTAGCATTGTTAACAATGCGTGTGTTTTAAAAATCAATCATACTTAGGTAATATTTTGCATTTTTGGAGATGTCGAAATACCAACGTGAAACAACAAAGGCGCAATGGGATCGAGAAACCAGGATTCAGGCCATAAGATTTGTTAAAATGAAGGATCAATACGACAGGCTGGTAAAAGGTTCAATATCCCAGAGTCTTCGATACGAAAAACAAGAAAAGCAAATAACGACGGACATAATATTGTGGAAGCACATATGGGCAGGTACTGTGTCTTTTCTTCCGTTCAAGAAAAGGCGTTAAAAGAGCACGTTCTCAAGTTAGTAAAACTTTATCATGGAATGACTAAAGTTCAACTCAGAAAATTAGCATTTTCCTTTACCAAAGTCAACCAGATAAAACACAACTTTAAGGTTGAATTAAAAATGGCCGGAAAAGACTGGTATTATGGATTTCTTAAAAGAAACCCGGAACCCACTAGCATCAATCGAATCTTAGCTATTAACAAAGATCAGGTCTCCACATTCTTTAAACACTAAGAAATTATACGATAAATTCAATTTTAAGGACGATGCAATATTTAACGTAGATGAAACCGGAATTTCTACTGTACAAACGCAATGCAAACGAATCGGGCCGAAAGGTGTTAAACAATTTGGTGCTAAGACATTTGATGAAAGAGGGAAAACAGTTACTGTTATCTGCTCTTTCAATGCTTCTGGAACCTGCAACGTGCCACCAATGTTCATATTTCCCCGCATTAGAACGACGAATACTTGAACCAACAATGGGCCTTCTAATGCAATTTCTTACTGTTGAAAAAGTGGCTGGAGCAATAAAGAGCTTTTTCACAGATGGTTAGAACATTTCAAAAGAACCGTAAAGTCATCAAAAGATGAACCGGTAGTATTGATCCTGGACTATCACTCCAGTCATATTTCTTTACCAATTTATGGATATTGTAAAGAAAATGGCATCAATCTTTTTACGTCCCATACGCTTCAACCATTGGTTGTAAGTTTTTATGATCCATTAAAAGCAGCGTTTAACCGGCAATGTGACTATCACTAGATATCGGCCGAAAAAATCACACAATACGATTTATGTGCAATATTTAACAAAGCCTATATTCTTGTAGCTACAATGGATAAGGCCTAATCAGGATTTAAGACTTGTTGGATATGGCCTTATTAACTAGATAAGTTTACCGATGAAGATTTTTTACCAGCTACTCACCACCTTCCAATTGTGACTAATGACAAATTACCTTGTACTTCCTCTTCATACATCAGTACATGTGCTATTTTAGAAGAGTTTAGAAGAGTTGAGTCCTCTTCCAAAACCAAGTACACCTAACGACAAAATCGCAAAAAACAGAAGTCTGAAATATTAACAGATACACCAAACAGACAAATTGGAAACCGCAGCAGCGAAAAAGATGATACTAAGGCGGAAAAACATAGAATGATGTGTTATTTGCGGAGAAGGTAGTATAAAAACCGATACGTGGTTCAATTGTTAGGTCTGTAAAAAATGGGCCCATTCTCTATGGTAGCTGGTAGTGTAGTGGTGACACGACCTGAGGGGTATGTTTACGATTGCTGTGACACCTAATGAATTTTTTATTATTTTCATTCTATTATATTTTTGTCGTTTTAGTTTAGTTTTCACCGTAGGTTAATACATTTTTGCCTTATTAAATAAATAAGTTCAATGTATTGAGTTATTCGTTTTCATTTTCAATGCCCACCTATGCGCACCATTCACTTACTAGTCTGACACCTTTACCACCGAGCCACTGAGTAATCCAATATGTATTTTTTAGAACTTATGTATATAATAAACTTTTTCGTGGCGGCGCAGAAGCTTATTGCGCATGTTTTGCCTTAACTTCTTGCGTAGGTGCATTGTGCTTAAGCTCTTCGCGCATTATTGGAATCCATATGGGTTTCATTTCTACACTAGCTTGGCTTATTAGATTTGCTGCTAGTGCGATGTATGTGGCTTTTTTGAGTTTCCGACGAATTGTGCTCTCGTCCTTTGCCACTATCTGTATGTTATCCTATTGGATGCGGTGGTCTTCGTTCCAGAACTGTTCGGCGATTCTTGATCTTTCTGTTTCGCCCTTGCGGACGTTGTTCTTATGTTCCTGCGTTCTCACTTTTAGTGGTCTACTGCTCTCTCCTATGTATGCTCTGCCGCATTCGCATGGTAGGTTGTATACACAATTCTTGGAATTCTGATCTTCATTGTATGGTTTGGTTTTGGTTAGTATTCCCCTGAGCGTTCTGGTGGATTTGAAGGCAGTGCGTATCTTGTATTTGCTGCCTATCCTTCGTATTTTGTCTGAGGTACCTTGTATATATGGTATTATCGCTGTATATTTAGGTTCTTCTTTTTCGGTTACCCTTTCCATGTTTAGCTTAGGTATTAGATCGGGGTAGCCATTTTATTTGAGTGTTCTAGCGATATTTTCTTTTCTCTGTCCAGGTCGTCTTGTTTTGAGCATAGTTAGTATAGCTGTGAAAGTTTCGAGTCATCGGTAGCTCACAGAGAGTTAGATTCCATATCTTTATCTCCAGTGACAATGTAACATCAAGGATAGCGAAACAAAGCAGTCATTTATGAGTAGTCCCAGTTAGGAGATCATCGTAGCAAAACCAAAGTTAGACGAAAGGTACTCTAACGGATATTCAACGAATACGTAAAAAATCTTCCACTAGTCCGTAAAAAAAAGAAAAAGAAAGACGAAAAGAACTATAAATAAAGTAAGGGTTATCGTATTGTAATCCTGAACGAGAGATCCTAATTACAACTAAGTTGAAAGAAGCCGAACAAACTTATCCACTTTTTGTGCGAGCAACATGTTTTATATCGCATCAATAGCGATTATATTACTTTACAAAGTAAAGAAATATTTTCTATGAAAAATTCTCATAAAAATGGTGTTACACACCGAAGAAAACTGCAAGAAGAGAAATTTTCTGAAATGTATTCACATCGCACAAAATGGCTGTTTTAAGAAGAAGCACACCTTAAAAAAGTTGTTTTTTTATCAAATTTGTTTATAATAAAAACGTTATCCATATGTATTTCAATAAAGAATGTTTAGTAATACGTGATTATTTAATGGTACCACCATCTAGTGGTGATTCAGCAAAGTAACAGATATCTATAAATTGTATGAACTTGAAACTAACCAGAACCCACGTACATAGTATAGAGGGCTCTAGTAGGTTTATTTAGAACTTGTATAAAGTAGAAAGGAAGTAGAAAAGAATAGATAAAATAAATAATTTAATCAATTATGAGTTGTAACGTAAATGGTAAATGCAGTAAATACAGAATATTTATATCATTATGGTAGAGAAATAAGTAACGAGTAAACATTAAATAACAATCCTGAACGCTCAATCAACAGATACCTATTTTGTTTTGTTTTTAAAACAGTAATCAGAGAAAATTATAAAGTCGATACGAAAAGATGCGATATCGATTTTTGCACGTAACAACTTTTTAGCATAGATAATAACCTGCCATTCTTCTTGTTTTCATGCACTTATTCAATTTTTATATTAAGAAATGTAATATGATACTCCTGCAGGTTAATAACCTTTGACCTTGAAAACTCTATTTTGACCTTGAAGTGCTCCAAGAGTTTTGATTTCTCACCACCAGAGGACGAGTGACCTTGAACTAGTCCAGAACCGGTCCTACATCACTACTGATACAAAGGTTTATGTTTATTAACGGAAATTTTATTGAAAAAATCTTATCTATAAACAAGAAAATATTTTATTTAAGAGATTGTTTTAGAAACGTGTTATATTAATAACTGCAGAAACAGTTTAAACAAAGTTAGATATTTAATTAAAAATTATTATTACTTTTATTAAACACATAAATAAAAAGTTAGATATTAATAAACTTAGTGATATCTGCAGCTATATTTTTTCGTTTGAAACTAAAGCTGATTAATTTTTAGCTTTTCATTTAATTCATTCTTTGGATCATTCAAAAAGAACTTTTCAGACATGTAATCACTTTGGATGTACGACGAAAGATGGCGAAGCTATGAGAGTTTGAACATATGAGGGCAATTCTTCTGGTGCAGGTAGCTCTTCCATCGGAATCGGTACTAATCTAATGCCCAAAACGTGCCATCCCTATTATTGTGGTATTAGTTTGTTGCCAAGCCATTGTTAAACTTTTAAGAAGACGAGAAGGTAACGAAACTTTATTAATGAAACGATCGAAAACAAGTCACCGGTTTTTGACTGCTGATTTTGCGGTACTTGCAAATAGGTCCGTAAGGAATGTTGAGACCTGGCATATGTTGTTGGGGGCAGTGCGCTGAGTTCAAAGATCAAAGTGACTGGCTGCAATGCTATTATACATCGAGTGAAACATTTTCTTGTTGGCATCCCTACATTCACTTGATAAAGGATTCTCTAGCATCGGCTACCGCTTCATGAGATGATGATGGAGAGTTGAATATACGCGCGAGCTTCTTTACATCCGATGAGTTCTTGGACATTTTCCTTTACATGCAGATGTTATGTCGCATCCAGTTATGGCATGGACGAACATGATGGTGTGTCTTGCATTGCCGATGGTTTATTTAATGTTGATAATCTTGTACATTCGCCCGTCCGACTTGCAAGCACCAGGGCTCACTAACTGATAGCATTTCCATTTCCAGCTTTAACAATGAGGACTACAGAAACGGGCCGATGACCAGTATTTGCGAGTAGCCGTGTCAACTATCAGGGAGTCTGCGCCAGCATTCGTTTGGTGGACCGTAACCTCAACTTTAAGAAATCTTTCGGTGAGGAGAGCAATCAAACTCGATTTGTTTCTGCTGTTACTAAAAGGAAGACTAGACAAGGAACAGTAATGAAAAGGATTATAATGTACCGTACTTATTTCGTGTACGCTTCTGCGATCTAACCAAAGCTAACTGGTCGATGCAATCTGACTTTCTTAAGTACATACCCGCCGTTAATCACGAGTATAAACTTTCATGGTGGTCCTCCGGCGGTGAGTCAAACACAGACTCAGATGGTTGCTGCATTTCACCGCCTTGGTCGAAAAGAGCTAGTAGGTTAGGCGGAAGTTCATAGCTAAGGTACGTCGCCAGTTCGTCGGAGCTATGAATGGAGCCTGCAATTTCCCATAACAGTTGAGTGGTGTTGACTGGAACAATAAAATCTCAAACTGTTATAGTACCGGTGATGGACTGGAGTGTAGTTGTCTTATTTTTCCTTGAACAGTGTACATCTCCAAAGGTGTTCCGGATCATTTACTGAACAGCGGTTTGCTCAATGGTGCGAGCTTGATCGCAGTTTATCATATCGTCTCCGACAATACCTGTCACCAAATATCTCAAGCGGCCACAGGCCGAAGTATCCCAGCCAAATTCGAAAGAATACACAATTTCGATCATCTGCTTTTCGACGCGAGTTCTGGAGCTCGCCGTGCCTATCAGACGAGTGTAAATTCCTCCAGGGAAACACATCATAGAAGGTAATCGGGGAGAGACTGGATAAAATGCGCTATGGTTCTGCCCTCCGCGAGATATATCACGGTTAGCTTTCAGTGGCCGCATTAAGCTCTGGTGAAGTGTGGATTTTTCGTATTCTTCAGATGGAATCTTCCATCTCTTGGTAGTATAGGTGGGCTGATTTGGCTGATTAGTTCAGATGACCCACTGTGTGGTATATCGTGAATAGTTTGCAAATGGAGCAACCAATCGCCTGTCCGCTCTGCTCTAATAAAGCGTTGAACTAATTTTACCTGCAAAATAGAAGATAGAGGGGGAAAAGGGAATCAAAGAAACAAGTGAAGCTAACATATATTTTCCAATTACTTTAAGGTATTGGATCCATAGGGAGCCAAAATTTCGACTTAACGTCTACTTTGACCTCATCTGGTTTTTCCATTTTCTCGAGAAGCAGAGAAAGGAGTGCACGTTGTGTCAGGTAATGGGCTCTGATTGCTCTGGAATAGGGGTACACGTTGTGCATGTGAGGAACCGACTTCTTGGCGTAGTCCGTACTATGCACCTCCACCAACCCACTTCCAGCTGTGAGGCATCCGATCGTGATGAGGAACGACATCAGCAAGTGGAACCCCCAAGTCGGACAATCATCAATGCCGAATAGGTCCCATCCAAAGCAGAGGCTACGATCTCCGCGGCTTTCACAAAAATAGGATGTTCGAATGTGACAAAACAGGCTCTCATACCCTATCACATTATTTTCCGGCGAAGTAGCTCTTGGGTTACTTAGGTTTAAATTAATGAAGGGTGCCACTTCTAGTTGTGTTGTGCTACATTGGAATTCTCCACTGTCTATTACTGATCGCACGAAACCGTTCCATAACATCGGCAAGTCGACACTGCTCCATTGCCCTGACGCCCAGAGAAACTGATCTGCAAAGAAATTATAGAAATACAGCGGGAATCGAGAAGAATAAAATAGAATTCACATAAAAAGGCCTCCTTGCACAATTGCTTGGTTAGTTGCCTACATTTGAAAATTGGTAAAGCAGCTAGATCGTTATCTTCAAGGCATTCTTTTAAAATATTAACCCTGACCGGCCTCTTTCGGTTGTCTACAGAAATCTGTAACCTACCTTTATTTGCATGTAATTATAATTAACAAAAGATTTATTTAATGCGTTAATAAATTTGTATTTAAAAGAGCCTCTGTGGTTGCTTGGGTAGACTACTGTTTTAATTTCCCCTCCATTTTGGCAACACTAGCCAGTGCCGATTTTAGGATTTACAGGGCCCTAGACTGAACCTGTGGTGAACTAGGGCACTAGTTTGGGGATTTTGGAGATAAAAATGAAGATAGGAAGAATATTCAACATAATTTATTAATATGGCTATAAAGAATTAGAATTAAAAACAACAAAAGTTAAGGCAAATAAATTAATTAAGCATTTGAGTTTACACAATATTATATTCTAATCTTAAGTAAACACATTAGGCAAAATCAAGATAATAAAAAGTAAAAAGTAAATTCTACTTGTATATAATTCAAATGAAAGGCATAAAGTGAAAAAAACATGAAAATGTGAAATAATTGAAGAGAGCCTAGTGTCAATTGGCTGATTAGCTAACCTTTATACTAATAAAACTATTTACAATATCATCAACATTTAGTTGTCTTAAAATAGCACTTTCAACGCTGAGCAAAGTCAAAACGTTGATCCGGCTTCTAGCATGGATGTTCGAAGCCCGTTTTTGATCAACTTCCGTTTTGAAAAGCATCTTTCTCCACTGCTCTTGGAGACCATAAGTGACATTTTTAGAGTTACCTCGATATTAGGGAAGCAATCTTTGACGTTTTCTTGTAAAAGGAGCTTATACATCCACCTTTGCTCACTAATTAGTTTTTCATTTCCTTTGTTATCTTCTTGAAATTCCTTGTAGAAAACCTTGTACTGAATCACTTTATTTCCTAATTGATCGTCTAAGTCGTTCGTATATGTTTCTACTAAAGTTTTTGCTGCTGCAGTTATTTCTACATCAGTAAGTGTACCCACCTTGCTCAGAAACCCAAAACGTGTCAACTAGTTTGTATCCCTCAAGTCTCAGACGCAGTGAAGATTCAAATTGACCTGTGACAGGAAGGAAACTCATTTTGTGTAGTAGTCATCTCAACTTCTGGTGATCGGACACAGACAAGAGGTGCTAAACGTACATGTATTTTACGCTTGCGCTGTGTTTCACTCTCATGTCTCTCATATTCATTGCAATCAACTACCTTTGTAGCTTTCACCTCATCTTCTTCAAAGTTATCCCGTTTTGTTCTTATGACACTTTTTAGCGATGTTAGTGCTGAAGCAGCTGTGTTCACATCTAGGATTCTGCAGAGTTTCACTAGTTTCCATTTTCGACATTTTCTTATACGAACTCAAAGCAGTAATGCGTGCTTTTTCTACTTCTTCTGTGTCTTCGGAAATTTCAAAAAGTGTCTTCTGTATCTTTTTGTAACCTCGCAAGAGAGGTTTAGTAGCATCTGCTCGGCACGACCAATATGTTGTTATCTTCTTTGGCACAAGAACGGGTTTGTCAGTTTTCGCTTTTTTCAAGTAATCAGTTAGAATCGTATATCTGTTAGTTGAGGTTGTAAAAAATACAAAAAAGCGTACAGCGCTCAGACAGCACTCATCAGTAGCCTTCACTACAAGATTGTGTGAGTGCTCCGCACAAGGTACCCATACTGCTTGAAGGCCTTTGAATTTGCCGCTCATTGAAGAAGTGTTATCGTAAGATTAACCACGACAGTCCTTAATCTCTGTCATCTTTCAAAAAATTGCCCCAGGTTTGAAACATATGTATACCTTTGTGATCCTGGTTGGGCATGAAGTTTGTGTAACCACTGTTACTGTTACCACGATTTTTTAAATGATTGCTTAAGAAGTCGTCATACTCTGTTATAAGCTCTAGTAATCATAGGTAGTTACCGTTTTTTTGGTGACCTTAATGTCTGACATTCACCTCTTTCACTGATAAGTCTATCACACCTACCAGTCTTCTGAGAACTTCTCGACAGTATTTTGCTGTATCTTCTGCTTGTTGTGTCAGTACACGATCAATAAGCCCCACTTTCTTAGAGCGCCTCGCAAAAGTAATAGCACCATCCAAGTGATTTTTAGAAGTTTCGTCTTCTACCAGACGCACCGCAGCCTTTTTCCAATCACAGTAACCACCATGAGTAAACTGCGATCGTGTTAGGGAAAAACGTTTGCATACATAGCAGTAGACATGTCCATTGCTAGAAGAAAAGCAGTTCGACGAACGTTTTATGGTTTCACCGTTACGCGTTTTCCGCTCAAAAAAACTTATTTGACATTGTCTTATGTTTTTTTTTTGCAGATTTCCCATCACTTTGTTTGAAAGATTTACAGATAAATAAGTTACTATCACAATTTTGAAACGCTGTGGCGTCCAATTTTATGCAGTAATCAATATTGTCTGGTGTCATAAACTCTGGCTACAAACCAAGGTCAGTTTCAAAGAAAGAATAATTGCTTATGGAAGGTTCAGAAGAAATTACTGGTGTTGCTGGTGATGTCTCTAAAACATCTGATACAACTCCTTTAACCTGAAAAAATAAAAAATACATCGGGAGTGTTTTCCATAATTAATTACAACGGTGCATTAAAGTAAAATATAGTATTTTTTATTAAACTTACCACTTCGGTGTATTCTAAGTTCTCCGACAGGCTTGGGCTCGTAGTTGAATTTATATCATCATCATTATCTGAAGCAGCTGACAATTTGGTTTTAACTTCATAAAATCATTCATACGACGTGTTGCTATAATTTCTTCATTCTTATTTTATCTCTCTTTTGCGACATTCCGTTTAGCATTCCCGCTTTTAAATTCTTTTCTTTTTATGCAGATTAGTCAAGTTCACGTAACATAAACAATGAAACTGTAGCTGGTTGTGAGAACTGGAAAAAGAGTACAAAGTATAGTCCGTAAAATGAATGATTGCGAATTTCGACTTACCGCATTATATGGCGTGCACACTCGTCGTTTGTATCTATTTCGTTCTAACACACAATGTTTGGAAATAGAGAGAATGGAATGCTACATTATCGTCGCTGAGGGTGGTGAACTAAGACGGACGCTATACGTTTAAAACATCTGTATTTGTGTCAGGTATGTTAGAAGGAGATAGTAATATTTGTTTTAGGCGTCTCTTTAAAGACTAAATTGTCTGTTTTAATCCTTTGACAGTGGTGTTCAAAAGTCTATTTCGCGTGTTTGTAACTAACAACTAAATATGTTACATTCCTTCAATTTATAAAAAAAGTGAAAATGTAAATGAAAATATAATATAATTTATCCTTATAAGAAAAATTACCTTGTAATGAACTACTTTCTAAATAAGTACATTAAAGAATGTGGGTCATTAATATATCATTATTTTACACAATGTAGTAAAGTCTACAAATATGTATGTAAGCAATTTAATTTTGTTCAAACCATTTATAATTTTAAATTTCAGTATTTTTGCAATAAATAAAAACTGCGATTAATAACTGTAAATAAGCATGTAGTTTAATATGCAGAAGAATGTAATATTTACATAAAAAAGCTTTTTTGCAATTAGAGTAGGCAAAATTAACAAAAAGGATTTAATTTACAACTTAATTTGTAACACTGTTCTTAATAATAAGATTTTATTGAGAATTAAAAAAAAGTGTACGTAAACATAAAATTAAAACATTAACTATCACTGTCATCTGAAGTATCGCCATTAATACAAATTACCAGTGGTTCTACTGTTATATCTAACACCTTTTCACGTGACCACCATTGACATATAAGTTTTTCTGTATGTGTAAGTTTTTTCCACAATTCTCCATCACATTGTATTAAAGCCTCCTCCTACATTTGTAATACAGAGTAACCTTGTCTACCCATGTTTTTATCATATGATTTGCAGGTACCCCAAATATTCTCAATAGCATTAAATTGGCAATGATACGGAGGTAGTCTATGCACGAAATGACCAGATCCATTAATAATGTTATCTACAACGTACCGCTTCAGTTGTCTATGTTGTTTAGCAAGGTTCAACAAATTTAACTTTAAATCCGTGTCAGCAAAAGAATTTTTTTGTTGTTAACCAGTTTCGCAACTCTTCCTTTTTCCATGTACAGGGTGGACCGATTTCGATGGGATTGCAGGGTATCTCGGTAACTATTACTATTAGAGCAAAACTGTTCACGTAGCATTAGGCCAACTTTTTGAGACAAATTAAACAGTGAAAACAAAAATTTGCTATCTTTTTTCATTTTTGATGCAGGGACCAAAATTGAATTTTTCCAAATTTCGATAGGGTTCCATATCTCATTTGTTGATAAAAATTCAGGAAAAAGTGTAAAGACATTTCTTGTGCAGTTTTTAGCGTAGAATCAAATGGAGTAGTCAATTTTTAACTTTGGCCACCAATAGTCGAGATGCCACATAAACTTAGTTTTTTTTTTAATGGAAACCATAGTTGGCTTTGATTTCATTAAAATCCTTATTTTATAAGCTTTTCAACAATATAAGTTTATAGAGGTTCTTTTAGAAAATTACGGAATTACAAGCGAATTTGTTAGTTTGCACTTTTGTAAGTAGGCGATGCAATAATTTAAAATGATGAAACACAGCAAATATGTCAAACAAAAGGTATAATTATTTAATTCTAAGAACAAGGTTACAAAAATAAACCAACTGTCAAACAAATGTTAATATTACTTTTACATAAATCGTTCAAACTGGCTGCCATTTTGTCGAATGCATAACTGACATCGTCGTTGTAATGATGAAATTGCAGCTGATATTTGGAGCGGCTTAATTTTTTGAAAAGCAGCATGTAAATTGTTTTGTAATTCTGCCATAGTATTGTTTGTTTTTTTGTAATTTTTATTTTTTATGAAACCCCATAGAAACTATGCGACCTTGGTGGCCATGGAATTGGTCCAAAGGTACCTAACCAACACGTTCTAATAGAGGCAAATCATCCAAGAATTCGTCAAGCTCAATACGTAATAGTTCTAAATATCGATATGCGGTAAGATTTCCTTCAAAAATGCAATAGTGTAATTTATTCCCTTTTAAGCAACACCAAACATTAAATCCAAACCTGCCTTGATTACGCCTAGGTACCGCTACATGTAAATTTTCATTTGCCCAGTGATGATGATTGTGACGATTGAAAATACCAGCACTACTTATATGAGCTTCATCTGACCAAATTATATTTTGATGAAAATTAGGCATTGCAGCACATCTATCAATGTACCATTGGCAAAATTGTAATCGTTTGGATAAAGGTATTGGTTTATATGAATCTTGTAAGGTTTATATTTATAAAGTTTAAAAATTTTTAGTGATTTTGTTTTGGAAATACCAACATCTTGTTCAATTTCTCTACTAGAAGTATTTGGGTTGGCTTCAATACCTGCTAAAACATTTAAGGTATCTTGTTCACGATTTGCTATATCGTAATGATTCGGACGTGGTCGGGTAAATGACCCTAAATTATTTAAATTACTTTGTAGCCTGCAATAACAAGAATAATCATGTTAGAAAAGCGGCTTTAGAGTCTTTAACGTTTATTTACCTCTTATATATCTTTTTATTAGGCTGATGCCTTTCTGGGAAACTCTCCAAGTATAAACATTCCGCTTCTTCCGAATTTTCTCCACACTGAATGAATATTTTCAACATATACTTTTCATAATTTTCATAACGATTCATTTTAACTATCAACAATAAACTTGTGTTATCTGTGTTTTAATGCACAACTGAAGTTTTCACTTTGTTTTGACATATTTGTTGTGTTTCATTGTTTTAAATTATTGCATCGCCTACTTACAAAAGGGCAAACTAACAAATGCGCTTGTAATTCCATAATTCTCTAAAAGAACCTCTATAAACTATATATTGTTGAAAAGCTTCTAAAATAAGGATTTTAATGAAGTCAAAGCCAACTATGGTTTCCATTAAAAAAAAACTAAGTTTATGTGGCATCTCGACTATTGGTGACCAAATTTAAAAATTGACTACTCCATTTGATTCTACGCTAAAACTGCACAAGAAATGTCTTTACACTTTTTCCTGAATTTTTATCAACAAATGAGATATGGAACCCTATCGAAATTTGGAAAAATTCAATTTTGGTCCCTGCATCAAAAATGAAAAAAGATAGCAAATTTTTGTTTTCGCTGTTTAATTTGTCTTAAAAAGTTGGCCTAATGCTACGTGAACAGTTTTGCTCTAACAGTAATAGTTACCGAGATACCCTGCAATCCCATCGAAATCGGTCCACCCGGTACTCGAAGGCGTTTTCTCTATAAGCCGAGAATGATAGGATGCATTGTCCAAAATAATTAATGACGGTTCCTGTAGATTAGGCAACAGCTGATGTTTCAACCACTTCTCAAATGTTTCAGCGTCCATATTGTGGTAATCACTAGATTTTGATTTTGCTGAAAAAACTAAACTACAGTTTTAAATAAAACCATGTTCATTACTAGCGTGTAGAATGATAAATCTTTTCCTACTACATGAACACTCCCCGTTTTTTACACTTTTTGGTGTGTCGTCTTGCCAAGATCTCTTCTGTGATCCCCTAGAAAAGATCCACGTTTCGTCTATAAATACTATCTGAAGTGGTGAAGCCGATTGCATATTTTAATAGTATTTTTTTAGTAACTGCGCCCGTGCTGACGCCACATTTGGTTTTTCACAAGGTGCTCTGCGATTGCAGTCGTGTTTATATTTAAATCTTATATTATGTAAAATCTTACTTATAGTTGGTCTGGATGCTGTCAGTAACACTTTTTCTTGTAATATATTACTAATTGTCTCCAATGCAACCACGTTGTGTTGGGAATACGTGTCATAAATTATGTCTCTTATGGTATGTTTTAGCCCTTCTTGTATATCATCACTTTTACACTTAGTTCGTGGTTTTCTGATAGTTTTTGGCAATGAAATGTTCCGCTTTTTACTCTCGAAGATTTTGTGTAACGTATTGAGGCTAATTTTTAAAGCTTCTTCGGTTCTTTTGTTCACTGCGTCAACATTACACAAAGGACCAACATTATCCTTTTCGCGACAAAAATATTCATATACATTAAACACGAGTTCATGACAACGTTCGTTTAAAAACATTCCTGGCATTTTACGGCTGTTACAACAATAGTATAAAAACAGTACTAATGCAAAATTTGAAATCTGTAGACATTACTCCATTGTGTAAAATAATGATATATTAATGACCCTACATTCTTTAATGTACTTATTTAGAAGGTAATTTTGTAGTTGGAAAATGTCACGAAAATTATTTACCACGTTGTATTCAATTTAATAACATAAATGAATTCCAATTATGTTTATAAAAATAAATTATATTATTATATTTTCAAGTACGTTTTAATTTTTTGTTTTATAAATAGAAGGAATATAACACATTTAGTTGTTAGTTGCAAACACGCGAAATAAACTTTTGAATACCACTGTCAAAGGATTACAACGACGTCTTTAAAGAGACGCCTAAAACAAATATTACTATCTCCTTCTAACACACCTGACACAAACACAGATGTTTTAAACGTATAGTGTCCGTCTTAGTTCACCACCCTCAGCGACGATAATGTAACATTCCATTCTCTCTATTTCCAAATATTGTGTGTTAGAACGAAATAGATACAAACTACGAGTGTGCACTCCAAATAAAGCGCTAAGCCGAAATTAGCAATCATTCATTTTACGGACTATATCCCACGATATCTTGCTCACACACGCCCCTTTCACTTTCAGCACTGCGCGCAGCGACTGTAACCCCCCCAATCCCCTTACGATGTCACATCTCTTATCAGATATTCGTCGACAAGTTCAAACGAATAAAAACCCAAAATAATTATGTCGACGCTTTTTATAATTAAAGTTTTTTTTTATAATGCGAGCATTTTTGTGGTGCGGGCCTCTAGGCTGCAGCCTATGTAGCCTATGCGTAAAATGGGCCCTGACACTAGCGTTACTGTATTACAATGGTTATTAGTGACATTATTTTGAGCTCTTTGGTACATTCTGGTTCTCTCTCGAGCTAGGTTCATAAATATATATTAAATATTGAAACTGAGAACAAAGAAATTTTGTGTATTGTGAAATTAACTTTAAATTGGTAATCTTTGAAATTCTAAGCGAATATCGCGTAAAGTACGTTTTAGATTCCTTGCGGTATTTCCTATTACCCAAGTAGAAGGTTCACAGATAAAAGGAAAAGTATTAAATTCGATTTCCAAAATGTGAATAAGAGTTTCAATATATACTCTATTTAAATTTACGAAATACATGTAACGTATATAAATTTATCACATGAGAAATTACGTCAACGGCAATCGCTAAATAATAAATCATTACGTAAACTAGAAAGCCGTATTCTTTGAATTGTAAATTTCACAAAAGCCCCATTGTTAAATAAAATGTCAGTCAAAGGTTGGAATTTCAATATCGTTAGAAAAATAACTGACCGCCAATCTGAGCTTAAATAATACAGACCTCAACGTATTCTCGCACTCTTTTTTAAAGCAAAAAAAAAGAACTGTCATTAAAATACATTTATATGTACATAATTTTTATGTCAAAATCCCTTTTTTCCAGTATTACTTTGTAAAAGTTTAGATGTAACTCAGGTAGGAAACCCTTCATTATTCGGTATTTGAACACACCATTCCGTCGGTGTAGGGTCACTTTACATATTTGGATTAACATCCTTAAAATGCGTTTGCTCGTAAAATTCTATGTAATATTTGCTGTCAGACATTTTCACGCTTCTTACATTTACACCGGAATTTTCAAGCAAATAATTAAATGTTTGAGTTTAAATATCACTTACGAGCATGTTATTAGGTACATTACTATTTTATTGACATTTACTAATTCAAGATAAATTAAACCTATTGCTAATTTAAAATTCACTTTATAAAGGAAATTACATTACGTACTTAGAGAGCTATACCTTTAATCAAACCACTTATGTATGCTTTCACTAAAAAGGGTTTTTATAGAAAATGAAAATTTATAATATAGATTTGTAAAATAAGTTATATTATCATAAATTTATAACTGTACACTTTCGTTAATTATTTGTATACTGGGTGTCCAGAATCCACACACGTTCTATGGCTATCTTTGTTATTATAAGAGATACAGAGTCGGTTAAATTAGCAAAGTTGGGAAGAATTACATGATAATTCAAATACCGATAAGAAAATTCAACATTGTTGCCAACTTTCTAAGATATCTGAAAATGACTAAAAATCGTCCAAATTTTCAATAGGATATATTGCGATGGTTATAAATAGGTGTAATAGAAGGGGTAGAGTTTTATAGAGTTCAAATATTAGATAGTATGCAAGTTCAAATAAAGTTGAAGAAGTTATACAATTTGTTATGAGGAAAATATAGTATACGAATATAAACAGATGGTTTTTATACAACAAAACAGGTTTTATGGGGTTTGCACAATGATGTTGTATTCATAAAAGCTATGGCAGTAGCATGTTAAAAAGGTCAACACGATACATGTTAGTGTGTTAAAGTTAAATAACAAATTTCACATATAAATCAATATAATTAAGCAAAGTATTGATTACATGAAGTACAATAATCCTAATGTGTAGAACATGTATAATAATTGGTACAATGCATAAAAAGTCTGCGAACTATAAAAAGGGTTATGGTACGAAGACGTTATGTTGGTAGATCATAGACTAAGTGTTTAAAAGTGATTAAGAAGTTAAAGTGCCTTGAAAACATATCTAAGAACATGAACAACACATGTGGAATGTGAAATTAACAATATAAGTACAATTTGTGTACAAAAACTTACAAAATAAGTTAACATTATGAAAGTATGAAAGTACAAAATTAGAAACTGTAGAGTACAGATAAACAGTGATTGTATTAGACACATATATAGGAACAAGTTACGTAAACAGTACAAGTGATATAAACGTTTAAAATGCAAAGTTAAATTAAATTATATAAAGTTAGGTTAAGTACAAAATTTAAGAATTTTACAAATTTATAGCTTATTTAGGGCAAGATAAGTTCAGAATAAATTATAAAAGCATATAATAATAGGTTTTCCATATTTTTACAAAGAAATTAACATTAAATATGTAATTTAAACATAAATTTAGAAAAGTTGGGTTAAGTACCTAAAATTAAGGTATTAAAGTAGAAATTTTGCCAAAATTATATAAAATGTTTTGAAATAAGTGTATTCTTATACAGTTTTTTTATGCAGAAGCTGAATATGTCATCAGTTTAGCTGTAAAATATAAAATTTGTTAGATATTAGTAATTTTAGGTATAAAATTGTCAAAAGCTAAATTGATGAAGCAAATTATAGCATGTGGGGTGTATATTTATGCAGAATTTTGCCTTGAGTTCAAAAATGTATTTAAAAAGCAAATCCGAATTGAATTGAAAAAGTTATGAAATTATTTACGTTTTGTTAAATTAATCTTTTGTTTAGACCAATCGAATGCAAGGATCTTTTGTATGTAATGTTAAAAAAAAATTGAAAGCTTTGGTATCCATGAGAAGTTATAAAAGGAATTGCTCCTGATTTCTCACTCTCTTTTTTATTCTTTTAATCTTTTTGTGGCTAACAAGTCATAGTGCTAATAGTGCATTTTTTAACATGTAAGTTAAAATTTTTGTAAATATTATCCGAAGTGAACCGCGATTAACGTAGTCTGAGATTTCAGAAACAATTGATATAACAAATAACAATTTTTAAAACTAAGGCTACCGGTTATAATTTTCGACACTATTGTTTTGTTTGATTTCGAAACCTTGTTGAACATCGGTTGATGTGCATTTTCTTATTTTTAAATAAAACTCTTCTGTTGTTTTTGCATGAGATGTTTATTTTTCTCCGAAGTGATTGATGTTATAAAATAATTTTAACTTCAAATCGGTATCTAAAATAAAAGTGTTAACAATTATAAAATTTTATGAAAGAATAAATTACAAGATTAATCTGGAAAATGAGTGAATATTTAAATCAATAGTTAAATAAACATTCAATTAAAATAAAAGTACAATTATAAGAGTAAATGAGCATCTTACCCAAGTGCAACGTATTTATCACAAAGAAGATTTATCACAAGTTAGTGAAGCTGGATGAATTTGTGGAAATTAAACAGTACCATTTTCAACAGGAAGGCAGTAACATCGTTAGATGTAATGAAGTTTACATCCAATGTTAACATGGAACAAGTTTAAGGTGACCATTTAATGGAAAATTCAACAACACATGTGAGTTAATTTTATTATCATAACCTAACAAATTGCATGTTTTGATGTCCTGTATTTATGTTTTTTTTAAATTTGTGTATAATTGTTGTGCGACGACGTGTATCAATATCTGGAAAGGTAATGAACAAGTGTAATCATAAATATAATAATTCTAATTTAAAGAAAATCAAAATTGTACTTACTAAGTAAACATCGTTGTTGGAATTTTAAATTTAGAAACACAAGAGGAGGAAATTAACCAGAAAAACAAAATGAACCAGGATAAAATTGAAAAGGGTCAAGAAGGGCAACAGGAAGGAGAAGGGAGTCAGATAAAAGAAAATAAAGGGTTGGATACAAAAATTATTATAACCATGTTCCAACAAATGAACAATAATATATTGAAAGCAGAGGAAAACAGAAAAGAAGACATGCGTGAAGCAGAAGAAAATAAGAGGGAAGATATGAGGAGATTGGAGGAAAGTATAAGTCGACAAATGAATAAGTGGGAAAATGAAAAGGAAAAATTATTTAATAAAATGGAGGAGACAAAGGAAGAGCTAACCCGTGATATACAGAAGCAAAATGAGAAATTATGGGGGTCGATTATAGAAAACAAGGAAGAAGTGGGTGAAAAATTAGAAAATATGGATAAGAGCATACGAATAGAAAGTAATTTGAGAGAAGAAGCACCCCGAGAGATGAATAACAGAATACGGCATATGCAAGAAGTAAAAGAACAAATGTATTTTCAAGCGGAAATAAATAAATCAAACAATAAAAAGCAAATGGAGGACATATGTGATAAATTAAGGATGCAGAGCCAGGGAGAATGTTACCTGTAGGTTGGGAACATTACATGTATGGACAGGAGCTACCATATAAATTTTAGGGCAGGAAATATGAGTCACTGATGCTATTCAAGAACATTGAGGAATATTTTACTGAGATAAGAAACAGCAAACAGAGGATGCGATTAGTGAGAAAAATGTTGAAGGGAAATGCTGAATTATGGTGCAACCTGGTGCAAGAACAATGTACAGAGTATGAGCAGTTTAAAGAATTGTTCATTAAACGGTACTGGAGCGACGTGCAACAAAATGTCATTAGGGAAAAATTTTCAAGAGCCAGATATGGTAAAAACCAAGGAACATCGAGGGAGATCTATATCATGAAAAAATATCAAATAGCGAGATATTTTACACCATCCATGAATGAGCAGGAAATGGTGCAATATTTAGCGAGGCAGTTAGAAAACAATGTGGCAGAATATATCATACTCCAGAACATTCGGGACATGACATCGCAACTGCAATTTTTACGTAGGTACGATGCGTACGAGCAGCATCAGACGAACAACAACAGGAGGGAATATAATTATTGAAATAATAGGGACAACAACAGAAGAGAATATCATTATGGAAATAACAGGGATAATAAAAGAAACGGTAGGGAGCAATTTAATTACCAACAAAGAAGAGAAGCATATCACAACGGGTATGATAGAAGTAGATTTAATAATAATCAAGGAAGATTTAATGGACAAAATAGGGATAACAACAGAGAGAATCAGAATAGCAGAGTGGATCGACAGAGAGATGACATGAGAAGGGAAAATAGACGACAATACCAGAATATTATAAATGAGCAGAACCATCAGGTGGACAATAACCACATTACTGTGTCAAATACAGTACCGGAAACACAGAATAACACCACAAATAACGTCACGCAAGAGACGGATTTTTCATAAACAGCTTTCTCGTACGTAATATTAAAACAAATTATCAACACCCAATGGAATTTTTACACACGGACCAATTTAGAAATCAGGATATTAAATTAAAATTAAAACTACTATTTATAAATATCAAAATTAAACATTTTATTTTAACAGGGTTAATTGACACAGGGTCAGAAATTTTTTTAATTCAAGAAACGATTATTACAGAAAATAGCGAATTGTTTACAAATGAAGTTACGAAAATAAACAAATTGGAGGTCATAGCGGGAACTAATAAGAAAATCAGCACCATAAATAGAATGCTGAACACTGAAGCTAAAGTAGGGGAACAGTAATATCAAACGCAATGGTTTACAACAAGCAACTTAAAACTTGATGTAATTATCGGCATGAACATGATAATACAACTTAAGATGGCAATCGATGCCGAGAAGATGAAAATTATGGTGGGAGAAGAAGAAATAGACTGGATACAGCCCAAAGATAAAGAAATAAATTTGAATAAACCGAATATCCAGTATATAAAAACAGAAAATGTAATTAGGGATGAACAGATAGATGTAAAATATATCAAGTATGAAGGAAACGTTATAGATTTAATTAAGAATAATTTAGTGTTAATAGACGATCAACCTAGTTTAGCGAAGAAGTATGTACATCATGTAGAAGTGTCGGACGAAACTCCGTTTCATAACAAAATTTATCCAATTCCATATGCAAGAAGGGAACAAGTTAAGAAAGAAATTGCTGAAATGTTAGAAAATGGTATTGAACGTTCTAAAACGAGCTATTTAAATCCATTGGTTGTTGTGAAAAAGAAGGATGATAGTATTCGTTTATGTTTAGATACAAGGAAGCTGAATTCAAGATCCAAACCACTACATGAAACTCCTCAGAATATGGACATTTTATTAAGTAAGATATGGGAAAGAAAAATTTTCACGAAACTCGATTTAAAAAATTCATTTTGGCTAATACCACTTGAGGAATCGTGTCGTAAATATACAGATTTTAGGGTGGAAGGTGAAACATTTCATTTCAAGGTGGTACCGTTTGGACTTAGCTCGTCATCAGCAGCATTAGTTAGGGCAATGCAACAAATTTAAAATAAGTATGAACATTTTTGCATGCACCACATTGATGACATATTAATATTTAGTAAGGATGCGAAATAACATTGTGGACATATTACAATCATTATGGAAGCTTTAGCACAAAACGGTTTAAAGTTAAATTTAGATAAGTGTAATTTTTTTAAAGAAGAAGTGATGTATTTAGGATATGAGATAGGACAAACAGGTGTAAAATTAAATGCAGAACGTTTATCAGAAATGAAAGAATATCCACGACCAAGAAATTTAAGGACGTTAAGAGGATTTTTAGGAGTAGTTAATTACTATCGCAAGTTTGTGCTAGATTATACTAAATTATCCATTTCGTTAGTTGAGTTGCTAAAGAAGAATGTTAGATGGAAGTGGGACGATATTAAAGAAACAGCATTTTTAAATATAAAAAGAAGTTTATACGACAACATGATATTGAGACATCCAAATTTTAATTTACCGTTTATTCTAAAGACTGATGATTCATATTGTACTATTGCGGCAGAATTAAGCCCGAAGCAGGGAGAGGAACAGGTTCCACTATGTTTTTTATCAAGAGTGTTAAAGGTCCACGAAGTGAAGTATACTACCGCAGAAAAAGAATTGTTGGCAATCATGTACGCTGTAAATAATTTAAGATTTTGCCTATTAGGAAATAAGTTTAGTATAGAGACGGATAATTCAGCCATTACTTTTATGAAAACCACGAATTTCACAAACCACAGGATGTATCATTTGTAACAAAATAATTTGGGTTACCTTGTTATTTCACTGTAAATTTCTGTACAAGTTGTACATGTTTACTCAAACCTTCTTTCTAGGAATGCTTACGTTGTTTCTGTTCATAACTTGAACCACATAATATTTCTAAATGATTTTACTATTAGCCTAATATAAATTTTCGTACCTTTGGTTATTCAAACGTTATAAATTTACATTTATATAATATTTCATTTAAAATCTGCATTGTTACTCCCTCTAGTGACGTATCTTGGTAATTAAGGTGAACTATATTATAAGCTTTTAGAACTCATCTCTAGATGGCGTTAGTGGAGAAATCACAATTTAGAATTTTTGTTTTTATTGATAGATAAAGGTCGATATAATAGATTTTGAATAGTACAACTTTAACATAAAAATTACGTCTTCTTTCTTTCCTGTGGCGTCCATTTTTGCCACGTTGAAAATTTTTGATCTCTTCTTGGAAAATTAGTTTATATTACTATACGATTTAAATAATCGGATATATCTCCAAGAAGCATAATTTTCAATAAAACAATTGGTGTTTTTCTAATCATTATCTACAAGTTTTGTTGCTCGCTTACATGCAGTTTTAGAAAAATTTTTCTTCGGAAGGATCGAGTAAGTTACCGGTGAATTTCTCTGATTTGTTAGTAATACCTGACTTCTTTCCTAGCGTTTGAAGACGTTTTAATCAAGACATGAATTATTGATGCTTTCGTAAAGCAAGGAAAGCACTTCAATAGATTGTAATTGGGCCCGTTATATCTAAGGGGTAACGAATAAAGATTATTTACTTACATAATGTTAATTACCTTCTCCTTTTGGTTTCAACGATTTAACTTCAACTAATACCTCCATATTATCTACATTCAAGTACTATTCTGGTTTAACTTCTGAATCATAACTAAAATAAAACAGGATCGTGACAGCTTCTGCATATGTTTGTGACCCGAGAGCATTGACTGAACGTAATTACTACCTGCTTATACAAATGTTAGATCATTCTATTTCTATTGTCACAGGAGCTTTAATTGATTAACTATTGTGTAAATCTTTAGACAAGTAATGATAAAGTACACCTGCTAAAAGTAATGTAAACCAATTAGTCAGTTACAATAATATCTTAAGCTATATTGGTATACCTGTTATCCCTATATCCTTATTGCTGTATCATAAATCTTTCACTTCACAGCCACGTGACCTTCATTATCTGTCCTTTACCATTATTTTCTTCCCTCATTTTGTTTTGTAATTATAATAGTAACATCTAATTGTACCTATTTTGGCTGCCATTTTTATGTTGTGCGCGGCATCACTTTAATTGCGTAAAAGTAATTACAAAGTAGCCTAACTAACCGTTATATAAACATATGTTTTTATTGCATTTGGTGTAGACATTAATTTTTAAACTTTTTTTCTTGAAATTTATGCAATTATTACATTTACATATATATTTGATTCATTATTATTGTTTAAAAGATAAAATGCTTGCTGAGCTATAAAATTTTTGCTCAATATAAAAATTTATTTGTTTATTAGCTGCTTTGTGTAAACCACCGCAAGTTGTTTTTTATTATTTGGTAATAATTTACGCTTTGCATAGGCGTCGATATGTGTTCTCTTTTAGGTATACAAAGGAAGGCCTTCCCTTGAAAAGGCGAAATGTTTAAGTTTTGTTAAAAAAAAGTAAATAAACAAATTACTGGTTCACAGGTGACGAACCCAGAATAAAATTATTTTGCTTACGAACGGCATTTAATTTTTTTTGTACATTTGGGGTATTTATATCTATTGTTTTTGTTGTGGATTAATTCATCCACACCCTCAACGATTTGGTTTTGATTTTAAAAATAAAATATTATACAGTTGTTTCTTTCGCACTACAGCAGTGTTCTTATTTCTATTTCCTGGTGTACTTCCCTTTTCCTACAATCTCCTTGCTCATTCCATTCTGCACCACTGTCCAAGGGTCGGGACAGCGGTGAATTTTGTCCCTATTTAGGGGAGCGGCTCTTGGCGCCGGCATATTTAGCATCCTTTCTTCTCTCACTCCGCCCTATCCGACACTTTTGAGCTAGCCTTCGGGCAAAGCCCTTGGGCAACAAACTCCACTCGAGGGATTAAATGGGTCGCTTTAGTCCTGTGGTATGTAATATACTATTACATGATAAATCTTAGATGAGAAAACAGGGTGATTAGAAATTTTGAAATTAAAATTTAAATCTTTACAGTTTATCAAAAAAAGAAATTAAACTACAATTACTCTATTTGGCTTCCTCCAAGATCTGCAAAAATGTTCTATCCTAACTCTAAAATCGCCGTATACTTTCGCTATGGCCATTGGTTCAATTTTATCTACAGCATCCCTAATTTTTTGCTTTAACAATTCGATGTTATCATGAAGATCATATGAATAAACCTTTTGTTTGAAATAACCCCATAAGTAAAAATCCATAGGGGTCAAATTCGGTGATCATGCTAGCCAATGTATTGGACCATGTCGTCTAACCCCCTTCCAGAAAAGTGCTGATTAAACAAACGAGTTGAGTGAGCTGGACATCCGTCTTGTTGAAAATGAAAATCTTCGAAATTCACGTCTTCCAAGGCAGGTAAAAAAAGTTTTCGAGCACATCCAAATAGGAATGTTGGTTTAAATTAGCCTCAAAAAAATATGGGACAATAATTTTATCGTATCTTATTGCACACCACACATTTACTTTCTTGTTCGTGAAACTAGACATGTGTATAAAATGCTTCCCCAAGTCCATAACATTGTATTAGGTTATTCGAGAGTCAACATTTTTAATACAAAAAACTACAGAACAACGAAAAACTAAAGAACAAGTAATTGGCAAATTACTGAGATAAGTAATCAATTCAAAACAAATATTTCAAAGTTTTGAAGTTTATCAGTAAATTGTTAATTTACCACGAAGCGATTTAAGGAAAGTGAGCTGATTTTTGTGAAACTTTGCATAAAGCCATAGTTTTATTTTCTGAACAACTTTTCTTAGTGACACTTTGGCGTACTATGAACAGAAAAGGTACTATACCTAAATAGAAATTGATACATAACCGATTTTTGCTCAACTGTAAAGGCCTACTTGATTTTAACAAATCGAAACTAAAAATAAGTTTCAGACCAAGCAGGGCGGAATCCCAAAACATGAAACTCCAATTCAAAAATTTTTGGTCAATCATACCTATTGTGAACTCATTCTGGAGACACTATGCAGTGTGCTCAGAAAGTAACGGATAAATTAATTATTTTCGAAATCGTTAATTTCGTGGTCAAAATCCTGCGACAGCTCGATTTTTTATTTTGATTCCGGACTTTATGCTGTGTCGCACATGTAGATGTCGCTGCCTACTTTCCGGATATTACTCCAAAGCTCATATTTTTAAATGGCAACCCTGTATGTTGCCTCCTGAGTTCAAGAATGCCCTATTTATTGGGATTATTTGAAACAGTATGCGCGATGTTAATTATTAAATGTGGCATAATTCGAAAAGTGATGCGGTCTTAGTGTTGTCAATGTTTGCGTTAAATTAAGAACCTGTGTACTAAACAGTGCATTTATTAAAATAAACATAAGCTGAGCGAAAAAAAACATAAAATAAGATTTGAAAGGGTTTTTGTTTTCCTGTGACAAAAATACCTACTTCAAGTCTACCTATAACGATACATGAATGTGCGGCTTTCGGCCGCTTGAAAATAAATAATAAACTCCATATCGAGTTACCTAGTTGCTTTTTGTTTTGACAAAAGCCTACATTTCAATCACACCAGCTTTGTTCTTGACTAACCCGCACTACTTTTCGAATTATGCCACATTTAATAATTAATATGGCGCATACTGTTTCAAATAATCCCAATAAATAGGGCAGTTTTGAACTCAGGAGAAAGAGTTGCATCGATTTCACCGAAGAACATACAGGGTTTCCATTTAAAAATATGAACTTTAACGTCATATCCGGAAAGTGCGCAGCGCCATCTACATGTGCGACACAGCATAAAGTGCGGAATCAAAATAAAAAATCAACGTTGTAGGTAGCGGACCGCGAAAATTTTATTATTGTCATAAACGTTTGTCAAATCGTTTTGTTACCACGATAGAAAAGGTAATTAGTGAATTTTTTTAATGTCTTAATAATATGTCGTAATTTGCTAATGTTATAAAAGATAATTAGTGGATTTTTTTATCGTAATAATACGTCGTAATTTGCTAATGTTTTCAAAATATTTCTATTTATATATTTTTATCTAAGGAATGTAGGATTGTTTGTAACTAATATGTATGTAAGCACATGTTAGGGGGCCCGTGTCAGGTGCACGCTTAAAAATGTGTTATTGAAGGGGCGTAACAAATCATTGGAATTTTTCTTGTGCGCGCCCTTGATGTAAAAATATCATTGCTCTAATGATTGATTACGGCTGGGCAGACCGCGATCAAAAGATATCTTTGTTTGTTAGTGGAAACTCGAGAGAGAAATGTGGGGTTTGTTACGAACGAATGCATATTTTTAAAATTAAGATGTCGTGCAAGAATTAATATGAAACTGTTCCAACATAAATTAATGTTTCTTGTTTTTTTATTACTTTTGAAATACGGGGGAAAACAGTTACAGTTAGCTTGTCAATCGAGCCAGATCGATTCTTGGGTTAATTAAATACCTTCCTTGTAAACAGTTTCTCTTTATAATTCTTGCGTGTACATTTTTCTTTTGAATTCGCCAACACTAAGTTGTCTTTTTTTCGGGGTTAAACCGCGTATGTTAACGATTTGTGTTTGTGATTAATTAAGGGAATATTTATTCTAGTGTAAGTATATATTTTTATATAAATGCAAGCTTGCAGCAAATAATTTTTACCTACCTAGATAACATATTAAATACCAAACATTGTCTTGCAATAGTATCTTATTCGTACGCGGACTCATTAAGCTGCAATCTGATAAAATCAAAGGACAGTACAGGTCCTTCTTACTCTGGTATTTGTGATAATTATCATTGTTGGTTGTTGGTTATATTTACAACTGTGTAGAGTTGACTGGTAAATGGGTATAGGATGCCGCTGGTTATTAATTGTAAAAGGCAATTGTCAATTGGTACACACTCACAAGCGACACCATTAAACACCTCAAATTTTATTTTTATTGTTTTCATTTGTTGTATAGGTGAATGTGTAACCAGAGAGAGAGGCACGGAATTTTTCTAACGCACTCAAACTTATATATCGGTCACGATGTTAGTGATCTATTTATAACGTACCCTTGTAAGGCTTTGTTTTAATGAGTTTCTATTTCAGTTTGTTGAAGTTGAATTATTTGCCTGCGAGCTGATTTCTCTTGTGTATGTGCTTTATTACATTGTGACTTATGTATTTTGTGCTTTAGTTGTCACTAAACAATTGGGTACTTTTAAATTCCTTGTCCCTCTTCTTTTGTCATCACATTTACCTTATCACCTGTGCAATTTTACTGTTGTATTTTATATGTACCGTGATTTGCTTTATTATTTTATGTGCTTATTTACTTAAAGACCGGCATGATTGGTTTTTTAAAAGCGCCACATGTTTGGTGTTACGGTTTTTGTTATGATTTGGATTTTGATTATTTATGACCCAACTGTGAGTGTGACAAAATGTGTTTTTTTTTATTATTGTGTTTCTGTGTAACTAAACTGCCCTTTATTCATCTTCTCTTAATGTTATAATTTTGAACGCACTTTAACCTGATTTAATGGTGTTTTGTTGTATATTTAACCATTTCATTGTTTTTTTTTGTTTTATTTATGAATAAAGTGGGTTTTATTGGTGGTTCTTTCCCATAATAGTAGATTAACGGGCTGAACCACAGCTGCGCAAAGTTCGTTGATTTTAATTTGAGTAGTTTCATTTTTTTTACCTGCCCCTCATGATGCAATACGTACCTCATCCAGACTAACACTAGACGGCCATTTCGTTTAATCAGATTTGAGGTTTGCGAGTAATTAAATAACAGACTTGTAAATAAATTCTAATATTTTAATTATTTCCCGAAAAGTCAAAGTGTCAGGCAATTAATTTGAGTAATAGTGACATTATTGTCAGTCAAGTCAAGATAAATCACTTAGCGATTGTTTGGTTCTTGAATTTGCATTATTGCAAAAGTTCAAATTACGCTTTTCAAGATTGGGGACGCTATGACGTGTCGCAGGATTTTGACCACAAATTAACGATTTCGAAAATAATGAATTTATCCTTTACTTTCTGAGCGCACTGTATGTAAACTAATACTAATATACAGGGTCCTGCACCTTAGCTCCCGTCTTCTACTACAACTAAATGTTTTATGTTACAAAAAGTATTACAATGGATCAATAAAATGCTTGCTAGACAGCACATTTTAGAAATATTTTCACAAATACAGCGTGGCCCATAAGTCCATCACAACACAAACTTATATATTTTTAATGGAGCACCATATATATTATTCCAGGTTTAAATTCTCCTCGCTTCGTACATTACCTCAACAAAATTTCAGCATTTTATACCGAATGCTTTCAAAGATATATCAGTTTCTTTGCCTAAGTGGACATGTCTTGAAAACTCTGTATCGTTAAAGAACAAATCAAATTAATTATTATTTGTAGTAGGATATTGTATGTATATGGTCTATTTTATTACTATACAGATGGCTACACGAAATATCAGAAGTCGTATACAGTATCGTCCAAAACCAGAATCTTAGATTTTCTGAACATTTTCAAATGGGACACCCTACATTTTTGATCGGCATGGGATAGCTTACTTGCTGCTCTATCAATTTCATTAAGCATTCCCTATGCCCAAACACACTCGCTTTTAGTTAAATTCGTTTTAATCCGAAACTACCCGTTATTAATCAAAACTAGGGGTAAAATATATTTTACATGTAACACCTGTATATTTTATTCGTATTGGGTGCGGAATGAAGTACGCAAAATCTTTTATATTTGGAATGATATGTATAGCTGTCTCAGAGGTGGAATAATTAGAGAGCTTGCCTTTCACCCGAGCGGCGCGGATTCAAACCTGGCCGAGGTAGCCGTTTTTCTAAAACGGAGAAAAACCAAAGCACTCTTTCTTCTCGGATAGGAAATAAAACTGTAGGTCCCGTGGTAATATGATGTTTGGAACGTTAAAAATCCCTCACAAAAGGTGGAGTCCATTTAGTAGGTCAAAATTATTGTGACGGGTTGTGCTAATTACCATTAGTAGTTGATGCGCAAGGAGATGCCTAACATTTTCGTTTGTGTCTAGATCTCGGCCCACAAATACAAAAAAATATATACTGATACGTTTAAAATTTTTATAGATATTCATCAAAAGCTGTTATTGGACATAGCAAACTTATGAATAGTTTTATTACAAAATTATTGTGTTAACGTATGTATAAATAAACTTTTTGGTATTAATTCAGCATTTCAAAATTTTTTAATCAAAAAGTCTAGCAAGCATTTTCTCACGTGGTCGTGATATATCAAATATTTGCCGTTAATTCCGAAATTATAACTTATTTGTTAACACCGTACATCTGAAATGTAGTGTAATTTCATGCAATTGAACTTGATAACTCATAACTTTTTGTAAAGCTTTTCGATTATAACGTTTGTTTTTTTCTTTACGTATTTCGAAGGTATTCGAAATGTGTATAAATAGTAATAACATTTAGAATCCTTTTTTTGAAAACGAAATAAAGTTGGGTTGTTTTTCAAATTTAGATGGAAGTTTACATTAAGGTTATTAGTGAAACCTTTTACTAATTCAAGAGGGGGAATTAATTAGTTTGTTTGTAAATAATAGTATTTTTCTTATTGTAAGTTTTAGAAATTTTCGTTTGCTGAAAGGGAAATTACGTTTTAGAAATTATTAATAAATTATTTACTTTGTATGGTGCATGGTTGACAAATTTAATTCGTAGCCGTAAGGCTGTCGCCTTTTCCGTTCGATAATATTTTTTGGTTTTAAACTAAGGGTTTGGATTTAATATACGTTGTTTTAAGGATCAATATAGTAGAGGCATGTCATATTACTGAGGTATCTTCTTGGAACGCAATTTCGATGGATGCAATTTTTTCAGTTTAGCTCATGAATTCAATCCGTTTTTGGCGATATTCAGAATTTTAGATAGTAAATTGTTATGATTGGTCAATTAGCATAGTAGGTAGATGTTATTGAAGATAGCTGTGACTGAAGAAGGTTGAAGGCAGTCTTGTTAGGGATGCCGTAGTGGCAAGGCTCTTGTTTACGGCGCTGCCGCACACACGAAGATTTGTTGCTTTGGTGGTAGTAAACTATTTACGTCCATTTCGGGAGACTTAGTAAAGCATATCGTTGGAAATTTTTCCGTTATCCCTAATTTAGTGGATAATTTAGTGACTTTGTTCTTCCCGAAATAGTTTATGCGCAGCGACAGTTTCTCGTCCCTTGATTCCTTCTGGAGTTCCATCGCATCTTATGTGCGGATCAAAAGTAAAATAGTTCAGGTTTTAGCTTTTTTTTTACTGCTTCGTGGGTACAGCTGAATCGAGAACAAATAATTCGCTTTTTAAGATTTTAAAATAATAAGTGACATTCAGAACTTGTACGTATATAGTAAAGTAATCAAATTTTACGGAAATATAAATATTAGTGTAACGCTCAACCAATTGCAGTATCAATCAAACGCAATTCGGAAGCGTAACATTCACGAGTTGGCCATATTTTGAGTTTCGAGCGCAATTTTAACTTCGATTCTATTTCTGATGTCGCCGCAGAGATCATCATCTGGGATTTCCACCAGGTGTCTTTATAACAAAGGGGCTGAACCAAATTAAGGTAAACATTTCTCTGCATTTTTAGCTGTGGTTTGACAAATTTTAATAAATTCTTGTGTGTATTTTATTATTTTCTTTATCGTATGTACAAACGGTTGAATACGCTGTACATACAGACTGTATCATAAAAAACGCCCCAAGCTGTAACTTCGTAATTTATTGGTGGATTTTAAAAATTCAAAAAAAAAAAACAAATGAATGGTTTGATATACACTACAAGATGTCAACAACTTTAATTTTTTTTATCTTCGCCCTCAGTGACAGCGATAGTCAATTTTTTTTCTTAATAGAAACGTGTTCATTTTTACGTCATATTGTAGACAATTTTTTTCAGAATTCAACAGAATTAACATAACTTAATATTTATTCAACAATTTCGGGAAAAAATAAAAAATTAAATAATTAAGTAATCCTTAATTATTAACAAATGCCATTTAAATAACTAGTGAAATCTGCATCACAAATATTGTTGAAATTGTTTGCGGCGTTGACGAATACACAGCTCGCACCTTCTAATCACTCCATAAGTAACGTTCATTATAACATTTGGAGGTATTTCTCGACAAACCTCGATTATTCTTCTTCTGAGGTAGTTTTCATTCTGGGGCTGGTTTAAATAGACTTGGTCTTTAAAGTAACCCCAAAACCAAAAGTCAAGTAGCGTGAGGTCAGGGGAACGAGCAGACCACCGAATAGGTCCATTTGTCCCAATCAACCTTGCGCCAAATCTGTTACTTAACCAATTTAAATTTACATGTGCATTATGTGGAGGAGCCCCATCTTGTTGAAAATAAATTCTATTGAGTTTAGCAAGGGGTAGTCCATCTAAAAAGTTTTTGATATTTTCATTCAAAAGATCATAATATTTGTCTTGAGTAAGTATTCCGTCATAAAAAAATGGTCCAATTAATCGATCGTCCAAAATACCGCACCTGACATTGACAGTAAATCTTCTTTGAAAATTATTTTCTACAATAAGTCTAGGGTTTTCCTGACTCCAGTACCGATGGATGTTCCTATTATAAATGCCATAAATGCTAAGGGTACACGCATCAGACCAAATTATTTTTCTACAGAAATTACCATTCCCCCGAACCGCGTCTAAATAAAAACGGCAAAATTCAATTTTTCGATCGTGATCATTTTGCTCCAGAGCTTGCACTTTTTGCGTAACATACGGTTTAAACTTGTACTTTTTTAATATTCTATCTACAGTATCCTTGGATGTGTTGTTCAAATCACTAGCAATTTTACGAGTAGACGTTCTCGCCTTTTCCTGAACACTGAGAAGAACGTCTAACTCCATCGCTTCATTAAATTGACGATGCTTTCTTTTAGGCTTCTTGATACTACCATAATTTCTTAAATTGTTTTCAAGTCTTGAGAATTTTCGTCGATCTGGAATTTCTCTATTTTTATTACATTCAAAGTACACTTGGAGCACGTCGGTCAATGTGCTGTTATCCATCATAGAAATTAAAGTGATCTTTTCACAGTATTATAAAAATAATCAAAAAATTGTGATGTTGACAATTCAGTGCCACGATCTGATATTTCGCTAAAGGCAAGTCTTCATGTGTGGAAATGAATGCGAAACAAAAAGCGACTTATAAAATTATGTCAAATCGTTTGCAAATGTTAAATAAATATTAAGTTATGTTATACTGTAGAATTCAGAAAAAAATTGTCTACAATATGACGTAAAAATAAACACGTTTCCATTAAGAAAAAAAAAAGTTGGCTATCGCTGTCACTGAAGGCAAAGGTAAAAAAATGAAAGTTGGTGACATCTTGTAGAGTATATCAAACCATTAATTGGTGTTTTTGAATTTTTTTAATCCGCCAAAAAATATCAGAGTTTCAGCTTGGGCCGTTTTTTACGATACAGCCTGTATGTACTTATCCATTTAATACGGTCTCGGTCGATTAAGGCTTTATCATTAAAGTTAGAAAAAAATATTTTAGACAAAAGCAGTAAACAAAAGCAGTGTGTATATTCTAAAATTAACTATAGTATACAGGGTGTTACGCAAGTTCAGGAGGCACTAAAAGTTGGATTTGCTTAGTAGTACGCGCTGTATATTATTGCATGGTTGCATTCTGCTCAGTGTTTCAATTCCCACAATATAGCATATAATAAGATGTACTGAGTGCTTAAGCCGATTCCCCTCTAATTAGTGCATACCAGAACATTTTTATGAAAAAAATTATGGCTCCGTGAATTAGCCTAGATTCTTACCTACGGGTGATAAGTCTAATTGCTAATGCGCAAGAGTTCACGATTCCCTGTACTTAGCCGTTACTATGTAATTGGTAGTATAGCTTAATAACATACTTATCTTTTTTGGGTTTTTTAATGGAGTATTTTAAATTATACAATCTAAACGTTTCGGTAACACTTAGAGTTATCTTCGTAACTAGGTTATTAAAAATTAAATATTGTTAAACTGTTTTAAAGATGACAAAGCAGAACACCCTCTAACGGGGAAGGCTAACAATGAAAAATGTCAGTCAAAAAACACATTTAACAAAATTTAATCAAATTATGATATAAGTGTAAAGTTGTGAAAAACTTCAATTTGAAAATGGTAGAAGCATTAACAAATATAAAGATGACATCAAATAAAATAATCCAGTTAAATCTAACAAAGAGATATCTTTGTCAATAATTTCAAGTGTTATTAACAATGAAAAGCATAATGCAGAACATTTTTTGTAATTTTTTAATTTTAATCCTAATTTCAACTACTTATATTAAATTATAGTGCTGTGATAATTTAACATATAATTGGTAAAGCATTTTGCTTCAAGGCCTAGGAAAAAACACAGCAAAAAATCTAGACTACCAAAAGTCAAAATTAAAATCAAAATCAAGACGTATCATTACGCCTTTTTTTAATTATAAGATGCCAAAACCTATTCAAATGGAGACTTTCTTCTTGTCCGTTAAAATTATTAGGGTGTTTATATATCTCAATAGCTTTACGTTATAAACGAACATAATAATGAGTTTGTCTTGACAATATTTCCATAGTGTCAAATTGAATGTCATGATTTAAATTATTTAAGGCATAGTCAGCCAGCGCAGACCTCTCTGGTTGACCAAATCTGCAGAATCCCATATGTTCTTTACGTTTTGTATCAAAGCTATGTTTTGTGGTTCGAATGTATACTTTTCCACATGAACAAGACAACTTATACACTCCGGAAGATGATAATGTTGAAACATCTTTAGGTGATCTTAAATGTTCTTTAATTTTTCTTGTAAGTTTAAAATTAGTCCTCATGCCTTATTTAATTAGGATTTTTTCAATTCTATCTGCAACATTAGCTATAAAAGGAAGAAAAGCAGTACAACGTTAAGAACTGGTTTTTCTTTAAGGTTACGTCTAGAATGTGTAATAACATTATTAATAACTGTAAGTGAATATCCATTATCTTGTAAGGATTTTGTTAAATATTTATATTCATCCTTCAAAAATTCAGGGTCACAAATTCGTTTTGCTCGATCTACTAAAGATTTAATTACAGCAATTTTTTGACGTGGATGGTGGTTGAATAATTTATGAAGGAGGAATCAGTGTGTGTCGGCTTTCTGTAAATCCTAAAAGATAGTGAATTATTATTTTTAGATATTAATATGTCAAGAAATGGTAAACTTCCATTAGTTTCTTTTTCCATGGTAAACTGAATACTAGGATGTATACCATTTATAAACACCAAAAACTCATGCAGTGCCCCTTCTCCATGTCTCCAAATAACAAATGTGTCATCTACATATCTATACCAAACTGAAGGTTTTTTAGGTGTATTCCGTAACGCTTATTACCTGATACTATATTGACATAATTCATTCTGTCATAGCCCACCTTTGAAACATTTAAAAACAACTAAAATTCTTTTATTTCATACTAATACATTGTAAACAAATGAACTCTTAGTTACCGTAAAATTTCCTCTAATGTATTTTGACAAATATTTGCAAACTTGTTAGTTGATGTATCAATGGTAACCATGCCTACTTAATTTTAAAAGAAAGTTCGTTTCATTTTAATAACCAACAAAATTTCATTTTCATGTTTCATTTATAATATACAGGGTCCGCCTTTGGGAGCTGATCCTATGAGTATCTGCTAAACCAAACTATAATTTTGAAAATTTGGTGACAGGGTAATGATGTTAGGGCTAACTCATCTAAAATATTTTCATGTTCGTATCACTTCCGGTTATACCGGAAGTCGGTGCTTAGTCGCTTATATTTACCCCGTATATTAATACATTTTTGGATTCTATGTCGAATTTTAAGGTAAGTTTGTTAAATAAACTAGATACGAAATTTCAGTCGTTTAAAAAAAAACATTTTTCTAAAAAAATTGACAGATGCAGTCTTAGTAATAACTCGTTAATTGTTCTGTTCCTGTCAAACAATTTGAATAAAACTTTGAGGTGTTGTAGGCAAAGGTTTATTGCAACAGTCTGCAAAAAATTACATTTGCATTTTTCATAAAAATAAAATTATGAATGTCTAAACTTGACTATCCAAAAATGCAAGTTACTCAAAAAAATCAAATGGAAACCCCTATATTTTATTACTCAGATCGATTTAAGGTCAAAAATTAAGGTAAGTTTGTTTAAAACTTTATTTGCCTAAACGTAACAATTTCATACTTATTATCAAAAAGTCCCAATTTTAAAATTTGTGATAAAAATGAGCTACACACTTAAATCTAGTATCCCTTGTTCGTGGTCACCATGGAAACCAATTAATTGAGAATTGAAATAAAGAAAAATATTTGAATAAGTTACTGCAAAAAATTATAAAAATTGATAATTTTGTGATTCAAAAGTCATTTTAGCCAAATAGAAATTTTCTAAGTCATTTTTTTCAAATTCGATATACAACATAAGTGTAAAAATTTAATACTTTATGAGTAAATCGAAAAAAACTACTTTTTACTGCGGAGGTAGTAACTACATACTTATCAGTACATTCTTACACGATAAAATCACTTATTTAGTATTTCTTGCTCGTGATCAAATATAAATTAATTTACAATAAATGTTCAAAATGTTGCCCGTTAGACGCAAGACATTGTTGAACCCGTCTTATAACGGCATCATTTGTAGCCCTTTGAATTTCTTGTGGAGAAAGAGAATTTGAAGGCATTTGCACTCTTGCAATGCAATCTTCTTTAGTCGTTAGTGGTGTAGCATAAACAATATTTTTAATTCGACCGCAAAGATAAAAAACCATTGGCGTAAGATCAGGTGCCCTAGGTGGCCATAGAAAGGGATCATTATTGGCAAACCAACGATTTTCAAAAATTTCATAAAGTTTCATGGAAACAGCGTTGGTGTTTTGAGGGGGCGCACCGTCATGTTGGTACCATAAATTTTCCCTTTCTAGATTTAATCGGGGTTGAATTCGAGTGTTTAATATCTCAAGATAATTTTCTCCTAGAAATTAAATTTGTAATCATAAATCGCAACAATCAACTATTTTAAACCTCTCAAATTTTCGTTGTAAAAATACACGTCAAAGATTTCGTTATTCCGAATAGCACAAAATAAGTTAAAATTCCAGATTTCCTGAAAATGGCATTCGCGAATTGGATTGCTATTTTCGTTATTCCAGTAATGTGAGTTTCGGCGATTAAATATGCCATTTTTCGTAAATTTAGATTCGTCCGTCTATATGATATTAGTCAAAAAATTAGGAATTTCTTGCATTTTGAGCAAAATTGTTTCACAAAATTCGATACGTTTCAAGAAATCCGCTTCTTTCAAATGTTGAACTAATTGTAAACAGTATGGTCTAAACGTATGTTTCTTAAGAATTCTTCTGATAGTTGTTGGTGTTAAGCCAAAATCTGTTTTCGCGTCGTTTATATAATTACAAGTATAAGCACGGAAATATCCTTAAGTTATAACTTCATTCTGTTCGTTATCAATAGCAGTTTTTTTGCGAGGCGAAGAGTGTTTAAATGTGCCAAACTGTTCAAATTTTGAACCACACGTCTTATTGTATCTGCTGATGGTCGGGAGCGCTCAGGATAGCGTTCGATAAATGTTCTTACTGTTCGTTTTACAACTCTATGACATTCTCCGTGAATTAAAATTAAATTCAAATAATCTGTATTAGAATATTCAAGTCGAGCCATTTCATCAAGAAAAACACAAACTGTCAACAATTTTATTAAATTATTGACTACAAAAGAAAAACAAAATAAATAAGCATCTTTATCGTATAATGATGCGCTGATAAGTATGTATTACCTCCGCAGTAAAAAGTAGTTTTTTTCGATTTAATCATAAAGTATTAAATTTTTACACTTATGTTGTATATCGAATTTGAAAAAAATGACTTGGAAAATTTCTATTTGGCTAAAATGACTTTTGAATCACAAAATTATCAATTTTTATAATTTTTTGCAGTAACTTATTCAAATATTTTTCTTTATTTCAATTCTCAATTATTTGGTTTCCATGGTGACCACGAACAAGGAATACTAGATTTAAGTATGTAGCTCATTTTTATCACTAATTTTAAAATTGGGACTTTTTTGATAATAAGTATGGAACTGTTACGTTCAGGCAAATAAAGCTTTAAACAAACTTACCTTAATTTTTGACGTTAAATCGATCTGAGTAATAAAAAAATAGGGGTTCCCATTTGATTTTTTTGAGTAACTTGCATTTTTTGATAGTCAAGTTTAGACATTCATAATTTTATTTTTATGAAAAATACAAATGTCATTTTTTGCAAACTGTTGCAATAAGCCTTTGCCTACAACACCTCAAAGTTTTATTCAAATTGTTTGACAGGAACAGAACAGAACAGTTATTACTAATACCACATCTGTCAATTTTTTTAGAAAAATGTTTTTTTTTAAAACGACTGAAATTTCGTATCTGGTTTATTTAACAAACTTACCTTAAAATTCGACATAGAATCCAAAAATGTATTAATATACGGGGTGTTCCATTTAAAATAAGCGACTAAGTACCGACTTCCGGTATAACCGGAAGTGGTACGAACGTGAAAATATTTTAGATGAGTTAGCCTTAACATCATTACCGTGTCACCAAATTTTCAAAATTATAGTAAGTTTGGTTTAGCAGATACTCATAGGATCAGCTCCCAAAGGCGGACCCTGTATTAGTATGAAATAAAATTATTTATCTATCACGTGAGGTATGTATGTTAATAACCTTGGGAAATATCCTCATAACTTCCTTGATACGTAAATAACTATAATGGAACAACATGAAATTTTTTCGCGAATTTTTTTAAGGAAAATGAAGAAATTTGGAAGAGACTGATTGTATTTATGGATGAAACTTACACTGCCATAGAAAATCATTAGGTGACCAGTCAGCGGATGGACTAATGGTACCCAGGTTTATTTATTTATTTTATTTTATCCTTTCTTAAAATCGTACGGTTAAAGTTGAGGCAAATGTTTAGTTCTTTTAGTGGATATACAGCGCCCTCATGTTTAGATTGCCCATTCTGGAGTGCAACGAAGCCGTTAATCTATTTGTAGATATAACTGGATAAGCCATGCTGTGCTCTTAAGTTTATAGCCCCAGGAGTAAAATCATGTAATATTCAGACAGTTGCGCAAATAGGTTCAAGTTTATTTCATTTAATATCGTGCAGCGGTAAATAAGCTGATCAGTGTACGATTACCTTGAGTTTATGGTTTACGTACATAATTTGGGTTAAATTGTGCTGCGTTTTTTGCACCTATAGCTTTATATTTAAGTATAAAATAGTTATTATGATGCGGGGTTGCTTTTTATAGCCACAGTTTCTTTAATTTCTTAGTTTCTAAACTTGAGGTTTTATAATCCTGTCTAATTTATAACCTTATCTTGGTAATAAGGTCAAACTATCTTGTTTAATTTACTTTGAACAATCGTTTTAATTTACTTGATTTAAATTAATTTACTATCGTTATTAGTTAAGAGTAAATGATTTTTGGGTTTTCCATTTAAATTTTGGTGTGGGTAAACAATCTTTCTTTGGTTATTTACTTATATTATGTAATATTTTATGTGTTATAATTTTCTCCGCTTTCCTTACTTTGTCCTTCTTTTGAATTTTAGAGTTCACTTTAAGAAAATTGATGGCGTTCTTGAATTAGAAAGGCTGTTTAACATTTTTAGAACTAGTTCAGTGTAAGTTGTTCGCTTGCAACTGTATTTATGCTATCTATATTGTACTGTGATTCAGTCTTCCTGGGTCAATCAACTGGTAGAGTTGACCTGTTCTACGGTGGGTGGGTGGCACCTCTCTGTACTAACTAAACTAGCTTCATATAGGTTGTTTCAGGGCTTCAACTAACCTTGGCCGTCTTACAGGTTACAATAAGTTGATTAATGCATCTACACATTCTGATGGAGGTGCTATGAAGATCCACTGGAACTCTTGGATCGACGGCAGATCTTTCCCTAAGGTGTACCCCGTAAATACTATTCGCAAGTAACCAAAAACTTCTGAGAATCATTTGGTATAATGCCTTTTCATTTTGTAGCTATTCATCTGTCAATTTTAATAACTTGTTACAGAACTCTGATGTTAACTGAGGACCCCCTCCCCTCCCTCTTTCTTTCTCTCCTCTCTCTCTCTCTCTCTCTCTCTCTCTCTATATATATATATATATATATATATATATATATATATATATATATATATATATATATATATACAACGTGTCCCAGATAACATTTCCAGCATGGCGATCTCGCTTATTATAAAAGATACAGATTTGGTTAAATTAGATGAATTACTCCTAAGGATTAGTGAAATTATAGGACACTCTCCAATTTCCAAATTTCCATGTATTTTAAGACTTATGGCAAGAAAAAGAAAAATGTCAAATTTCTTTTGTGTTATATTAGACATATAAATTTTATTTGCACTTTCTTAAGATATTTTTTATGCAGAATTTAAATATCAATTTGGATTTTTTTTTGCACTTTCTATTTTTAGTTTCAACCCCTAAATTAAATTTTTTTTATGGAACGACAAGTCGGCTTTCAAATAATTGATCGTGTTTTTTTATCCTCTTTACAATGTATAGCACATGTACTAGGTATCTATTTTTAAAAACAACAAAGAAAATTTAAAAAAATATATTTTATTAAAGACTAACAATAAGCAGGCCGTGAAACATAAAAACACAATCGAATTTAATGTCACTTAAAAATTATTTTTTCCAGAATATTTTTGTGTCCAACATGGCTTTATTTACTAATACTGAAAAGTTTGATATGTTGAGTTGTTACATCTTGTCTCATAAAAAGTTTAAAAGCTGAACGGATGTACTTGAGGCTGTATCCTGAAAGAAGGCAGCCCAGTGCTCGTACGTACAGAAATTTGGTAATTAATTTAAAAGAATATGGTTCATTTTCAAAACCTACTAGAAATCCGAAATTACGGAATGAAGATGCAGAACTAAATGTATTACAATCAGTTATTGAAAATCCTTCAACATCTGTTAGAAAAATTGAACATAACACTGGTATTTCGAAAACTACATCACAAAGAATTTTAAAACGTCACAGGTATCATCCGTATAAGTACACCATTCTGCAGGGACTTAGAGATAGAGATCAGGGGAGAAGATTACAATTTTGCCAATGGTATGTTAATCAATGTGAGGATAACGGTAATTTTCCAGCTACGATTTTGTGGTCTGACGAAAGCAGATTTACAAATAATGGCCTTTTCAATCGACACTATGTTCACTTTTGGGACCTTGAAAATCCTCACGTTGTTAAGGAAAGTCGGCATCAAGTGAGATTTGGTTTTAACGTCTGGTGTGGCATTTTAGACGCTAAACTTATTGCGCCCATATTTTTTAACGAAACATTAAATAGTGAAAGGTGTTTGAATTTACTACAAACTGATTTAGAAAATAAACTTGATGATTTACCACTGATTGAGAATATTAATATCTGCTTCCAACAAGATGGCCCCCACCACAGAATTCAAACATCATCAGCGAATATCTTAATAATTGGTTTCCAAATTCATGGATTGGTAATCGAGGGCCGATTTTATGGCCACCCAGATCTCCAGACTTAACGCCCTTGGACTTTTTCCTTTGGGGCTACGTAAAAAATCGAGTGTACGTGCAAACATTTGAGAATGCCGAAGATCTTCGTGAAGCTGTTCTTGCAGCATTTGGTAGCATTAAACGCCAAAAACTACGCAGAGCAATTACGTCGACACTACGCAGGGCACAATTATGTTTAGAACGGAATGGTCAATTGTTTGAACATCTCTTATAATTGGATAATTATCTCCAATACTATTACCTGCTTAACTCTTGTTGTTATCTATTATTTGTCGTTTTCTCATGTTTCACGGCTAGAGTTAGAGTTTTTAATAAAATATATTTTTTTAAATTTTCTTTGTTGTTTTTAAAAATAGATAGTACATGTGCTATATCATTGTAAAGAGGATAAAAAAACACGATCAATTATTTCAAAGCCGACTTGTCGTTCCATAAGAAAAATTTAATTTAGGGTTGAAACTAAAAAATAGAAAGTGCAAAAAAAATCCAAATTGATATTTAAATTCTGCATAAAAAATATCTTAAGAAAGTGCAAATAAAATTTATATGTCTAATATAACAAAAAAGATATTACAAGAAAAAGAAATTTGACATTTTTCTTTTTCTTGCCATAAGTCTTAAAATACATGGAAATTTGGAAATTGGAGAGTGTCCTATAATTTCACTAATCCTTAGGAGTAAGTCATCTAATTTAACCAAATCTGTATCTTTTATAATAATATATAATTATATATATATATATATATATATATATATATATATATATATATATATATATATATATATATATATATATATATATATATATATATATATATATATATATATATATATAATATAGAAATTGTTTTTAATGAACGAACAGAAGTTCAACATGATAATCATCAACCGTATTTATTTAAAATTAACTTTTAAAGTATGTACAGGCTGTCCCAAATTCAACGGGAAGCATGGGGATCTCGCTTATTATAAGAGATAGGATATAGGTTTAAATTCGGCACTTTTGCTAAATTCGATGCCGAGTAATAACCTGAAAAGAAATTTGAGCTAACTCGAATGGATTTGGTTTTATGCTCAAAAAACTAAAAATTTCGATTTTCGTTTTTCGCGTTTGGCCATTATTGGGAATTTTCAAAATTGGATTAAACATTATTAAGGCACCTTTTTACGCACAATACTAATACGGTATTAAAAATATTATGTGACGTTTCGTTTATTCTGAACCATCATCAGGTTTATTTTTCTTATGGGGGTTAAGATATATTTTTATGTCGTTGGATGGAGAATGTTATGCTGATTTTAGCAATATATAACACTTTATGGTTTGATCGACTGCGAACTAAAATAATGAGAAGAATACGAAGAACAAGATTCCGCCTTCTTGGATCCAGCAATGAATAATTACAGTAATTCTACTTATTTAATTTGTTAAACTCGTTAGAACATCCAAAAAAGTATAAAAACAGTTAAACAATTAAAAAAAAAACATTAACAAACAACTCAAACAAGTAGGTCTATGTAACACGGTCATAATAGCGACAACGCAAATTTACCGATAGGTAACAACAAAATAATTACACAGACAAACAAACAAAAATTATTATAATAAATGTTCGAACAAGTTTCCTCCTTCTTGAATACAGTAACGAATTCTTCTTCTACAATTGTTTACGCTTCTTTGAATGGTTCGCCTGGGAATTTGACGAAGTTCATTAACAACCCTATTCTGGTGTTCTTCTATATTCTGCGGTGGCGTCTTATAAATCATATTTTTTAAATAGCCCCAGAGGAAGTAATCTGAAGGGGTTAAATCTGGACTTCTTGCTGGCCACCTAAGTGGTCCCCTATTTCCCATCCATTTATCAGGAAATTCGCCGTTAAGATATTCATTTATTATCGCAGCATTATGAGGAGGAGCTCCGTCCATTTGCCAACAGAAAGTCCATCTTTCGTTTAGCGGAACATCATCCAAAAGGTCTGATATTTCGTGTGTTAGAAATGCGAGGTAGCGTTGAGACGTTAGGATACCTTCGTAAATAATTGGCCTAAGGAGCTATCCTTACAGATTTCAACCCACACATTAAAGGACCGGTGGCCTTGTCATCGCATTTGCCTGTTAATTCGTGGATTTTCAACGGACTAGTTGTGCTCGTTATTACGATTAATCATTCCATTAGTGGAAAAATTGCACTTTCTCCGTCCAAATTATTTGATTGAGAAAGTTGCGATTTTCCAGCATTTTGGTATTAAGTTGGTTACAAAAATCCAACCGTCTCATATCGTCCCCAGGCCGAAGAGTTTGACTAGCGAGTAACTTAAATGGTTTATAACGGTGTTGGTTTAACACTCGCCAAACTGTCGTTTTTGGCACTTCAGTAGTTTGCTCTATTTCTCTGGTAGATGTTGAAGGATTTTCTTGAACCTAAGATGGATAACATAAAGTCATCTCTCCAAAAAAAAAATGTCTGCTGAAATTAGCAGTGAAGTGAGTGGAAATTCTTATAATTAGTATAATACTAACAAATAGTACCTGATGTAATATTTCTTCTTCGGCATCTCTGTCTAGTCTGCTACCATATGCATTTCGAGGTTTCTGAAAACATCCAAATTCTGGCAAATTTTGGTCTAATTTTAAAAAATATTTCTGGTTTGGTTGCTGCCTCTCCGGATATTCCTCTAAATATCTTTGTTCTGCTCTGACACTATTTCTATTGCAGCTATAAAATATGCTTATCATGTCTCGTTTTTCTGAATTTGAAAACATTCTAAAGAAACTTGCAAATTTTAAAGCACTAACACGAAGGATCTTGCAGTTATTACGCTTTTTAGAATTAGAAAATGACATGACAAAAGCCAACTCCTGAGTTTTGTTTGATTCATGGGTATCGTGATAATGTAATATTTAGTTTTTAATTTAAGAGTATTTTACTTCGCAGTCGATCAAACCATGAAGTGTTATATATTGCTAAAATCAGCATAACATTCTCCATCCAACGCCATAAAAATATGTCTTAACCCCGATAAGAAAAAATAAGCCTGATGATGGTTCAGAATAAACAAAACGTCGCATAATATTTTTAATACCGTATCAGTATTGTGCGTGAAAAGTTGCCTTAATAATGTTTAATCGAATTTTGAAAATTGCTAATAATAAGGTGGCCAAACCCGAAAAACGAAAATCGAAATTTTTAGTTTTTTGAGCATAAAACCAAATTCATTCGAGTTAGCTCAAATTTCTTTTCAGATTATTACTCGGCATCGAATTTAGCAAAAGTGCCGAATTTAAACCTATATCCTCTCTTATAATAAGCGAGATCCCCATGCTTGCCCTCAAATTTGGGACAGCCTGTACAGTAAAAGATTAACTCGAGTGGAATATGAACTCACGACCTCGACCTTCCTACAGTAGGGCTGTTCCAACTGAGCTATAGAGGAGGCACATCACACTCGTTTTAGACTGAAACTGTGTATGTACTTCCCTAGTTACGATGTATTATAATTATTATACACAGAATGAAGGATCACAGTCAACTTTTATGTATGTCATGTGAGCCTGTGATTTACTAAGGTTTCGCACCAATGTGATTACTATTTTTCAGGTCTTTGATTAAGTTATTATTTTTGGTTTCAAATCCTTGAGTAGGATCTTTATTTAATTTTTTATAGCGAACATCATCACTAAGTAGCGACAAGGATTTCTGAATGTACTCTTCCTTTTTAAGGATAACAGTAACATTACCTTTGTGTGCTCTGGTGACTAAAAGATGGTTATTATCTTTCAATAATTTTTGAACTAATTTTAACGTGTTAGCATCAGGGAATTCTGGAAATCTTTCTTTTTGAACATGATCAGTAATTACATTAGTAACCGTTGTAAAGTTCAAATTGATTTATTTCGAAAACGGTGCGTCGTAGCGACTTCAGACAAGAGTATCATTCTTTTATGAAAAAATCGAAATTTTTTAAATTTTATGTTAAAATTGCGAAATTCTGGAAAACAAAAAACTTATGAATAGCAATGTCCAATGCCCCGCCCAAACGAGCCGCTTATGAGTACAACTAAAAAATCATGTTCGCGCCATACGATTGGGCATATTCCACTAAATAAATGTACAGAACGCTATCATTTAAAGAGAAACCATTTTGAAGATATTGGAATTAAACCGATGTTAGGGTGCCATCTTCCAAGAGGTCCAGCTCTCTTAGGAAGTATTTCTGTATTAAGGTAGTTTACGTTCAATCGACATAAAATCAGCTCTAGAACCTGCAGTCTTTTTTGTGAAAAGAGTTTGTGTACACCTACTATATATATATATATATATATATATATATATATATATATGTATATATGTATATATATATATATATATATATATATATATATATATTAATAAGACAATTTTTCTTTAAAACTGTGTAAATAAACGTAAAATTAATTCAACGTTTGGAACGTCCTTTGTTCCTTTTGTCAAGAATTTATTTAAAAAATAAATTCTTGACAAAGGAACAAAGGACGGTCCTGAAACGTTGAATTAATTTACGTTTATTTACACAAGTTTTAAAGAAAATTTCTTATTTAAACATGAATACTTGTGGAAATCTAAATAGAAACACACATATATATATATATATATATATATATATATATATATATATATATATATATAGGTTGAATTGATGTTTCAGCTGCTGGCCCACGTTAGCGCTGTAGTAGTCTCTAAGAGACTGTTTACTCGAAGTTTAGGCAAGATCCCGCTTGACATCTTCAGGATACGTTTAACTTTCGGCTGCTGCTTCGAAGCAGTGTTACGGTCAAGACACTCACTAGATCACCCCTTAAAGGTAAAGCGCATGTTCTTATTCTTCAATTCACAAGGGCACTCGACACAGCTCAACAAAGTCAAAATCAGAAAAAAATGTCGCTAAAGCGCAACCTATTAAATGGATTGATAGGGAGAAAAACGTCATGAACTCGAACTTAAAATAATGGGCTAAGAAAACCATAATATTCACTCGAAGAGAAAACACTCACCTTTACCTGAAAATTTTACTTAATAAAATACCTACGCAAAACTCACCTACACTTAGGTAAAATTCATTTAAAATGCAAGAATTAGGAACGATAGTACTCAAAATTCATTATACATCTTCGATGTAAACTTCAATACAAAATTACTTGCTCAATTAACAAAAAGAAAATGATAACTGGTCAGCACGGTCATTAATTGTTCAATTTAAAATGAATATTCGTCACACCAAAAATAAACAAAACGCGATCGAATGTTTAAAACTTCCTATAATTTATTTGAACGTCACTTAATATTCATCAAAACAAATTCACAAAACTCACTTTACATTTCTGACTTCAAAACTTGTCGAAATAAACTCAACATGCTTTTAATTTGGTGACGGTAAAATAACTGTCCAAAAAATTACAGCATAAAAAAAATGTGTACAAAAGGGCAAGTACAATCAAGAAACATTCCTCAGACAGAGGGGCGTAAACAAAACAAAATCCTAACACCTAAAAAAAAAACATAAAGCTCCGTCACATATTCAGCAGCAGTCGCTAATGTCAAAAAGTAATATCAATTACTTCTTCCTGCATAAGCCACACCAATACATTCGTACAAAAAATGATATTAAAAAAATAGCATTATCTACTGCAAGTGCCAAATTCCGATTTATCAAAATTCAATCAAATTCAACAGCGGACTTACTGCAATAAAAAATATCTGATGTGGAACACCACACAACCTTCTAACCTAAAAAATGGAAATTAAAAGAAATGAAATAATTTTAATAACATTCTTTTAAGGATAATTATGCAACCTATTTTATAAGAAGTTCATTACGAAAATAGGCAACATTGCTAACGCAAAAACAATAATCTATGTCAAACAGAAACTTAAAACTTCATGACAGGAAGAGGTTAATAGACATCTAGATGCTAGCTTAAATTAAAAGAAATGAAATAATTTTAATTTCAATATTTTTATGTTCATAACGAAAACAGGCAACATTGTAAAAACAAAAACCGTAACTTATGTCAGGATGACGTTTAAAACTTCATGTCAGATAGAGATTTATAGACATAAATACATGTTAACGTAAAAAAAATTTCAAAGCCGCCCGATTCTATAAAAATATCGATAATACAGATTCAGCATTTTCAATCATATTTATTTAATTTTTACTTTCTTGCTAAACAAGAAAGTATTGCGGTCGGAAAAAATCGAAAAAAATAAGTTGCGTTCTTTTGATGTTTTATGTCTCCCTGAACCCGAAAAAAAATTGTTAGAAAATTTTTCAGTGTCTGTGTCTATGGTCTCTCGTCAGCCGAAACTATACGGACGAGTTTGATGAAATTTGGAATGAAGGCTTACTAGACAATTATGTCGACCAAACAAGCTTTTAAACGCAATAGGTATACAGGTGTTGAAAATTTTTAAATTTTAACATAGAGGATCCACATTCAGGTTATCAATAACTCGCATGAAATGCAATTTTTTAAAACTTTCAAAATTAAATATGGCTGCAGTTACAGTTACATTTTTTGTAGAAATATGTATTTCCGATACCGTTCAAGATACAAAAGTATTAGAAATAGATAAGCGTAGTTAAATAAAGGTTCTTTAAAGAGATTATTTTATGTAATAAATTATGGTGTAGATTTGCCTATATTTAAGGGGTCAAACTTAAGCAATTATTCGAAATTGATTTGTTCAATTTTTTTTTTATACATTTTCTAGGCAACAGCCACCCTTATAAATGCAACTAACCTGCTTTTTCTAAAGCTACTAGTATAGGGGACATGAATCTTCAACTACTTAATATTGATATTGTTATAACTTTCTAACTATTTTGGTTACAAACTTGGGAATTTGAAAATAAACCTTGTTCATTTGCGCTAATGAAATGATATCCTGATGAAAACACTACTTCCGGTTTTTCCGGAAATTGAAAACATTCCTCGTATTGCTGGTATAACATACATATTTTTACTTTATTTAAAAGGCAGTGAAATTTGCTTTAAAATGATACGAAACAATCCATAGCTATCTTGAAAGATAAGCGAGATATCCATTTTTAAATTACAACCTACATATACACATGTAGGTATAGAAGGTTGTGCAAGTGAATTTTTTTTCATTATCGCTAAAGCGACTTATTAGCTCATTTTACAACTTTTGGCCAAGTTTCGCCGTGATCGGCCATCATGTCTGGATGTCTGTGCGTGTGTATGGATGCATATTAGTATCCACGATAACTCCAGAATGAAAATAGCTACGTACTTTAAATTGTTTTATTTAAGCTTGGTTTCATTTGGCTTAGAGCTGATTAGATTTTGGGAGAAATCCAGCGGCGGAGAGGAGGGCTTTGTTATGGACAGATTTTGGTTTTTATTAAACATTTCTAAAACAGCTGAATATTCCAAAGATATAAAAATACCCCATGTATTTTGGAGTATTTTGCAATAAAATCCTGCAATGCAGTAGCATTCACCTAGTTACATTTATTTCGCTTTACATTAAAACACTTTATAAACAGAATTTATGTAAAATTAATTTTCTTTAGAAAATATTTCTTCAATATCTTGTTCAAAGGTTTTAATTTATATAAGAATAGTTTTTCGTTTAAATGCCATTTCTGGTGCACTGATCATCTTGAAATTTCATATCTAATATTTTTTCAGTGCCATACATGTGTGTAAGAGATTTCATCCATTTTTACTAGTAGAAAAAATGTGAAAACTGTGTAGGTTAAGACGTTCTTACGGTCCTCCTACATATCCAAAAAATTGGCAGGGATCTACGATTCTCCCACAATAACCGTATGCCAAATTTCATAACTGTATCCCAAACGGTCTGACCGCCATTGTGCTTACATGCAGACACACACACACACACACACACACACACACACACACACACACACACGCACACACACGCACACACATACACACACACACAGACGGCATGCCAAAAATGGCCAAAACCGATTCAGGGACCCTCAAAATGTGAACATCCGTCAAAATCACAAGGACGAATTTTTTCATGCACTGTAGTTTGTATAGTGTACCGGAATGTAAAAAAGTAAGCTTTCTGAAAATCAAAACGTTAAAACTATAATGATATCGGAATTTCTACTGCAAGTTTGATTAATTAAACTTTTAATTACACCAAACATTATTATAAACAAGCATATTAATATATAAATCAAAGAAAACAACGTTACCATCATACTTTTACCACTTCCGCAATTTCCATTGTTCTGCTCCAAATTCCGTCGCACAAACATAAATTTGCCAAAATCTTGAGTGGACACATTCTTTTAAATAATGTTATTATTTCTTAAACACATAATAATCTGAATTTTTAATTTCAACCAAATAATAGCACGTGGCATCTCTCTATTGTCCTTAAGAATGATGGCAATAATGTCTATAATCTGGATAAATCCGCATTCGTGACAACAATATAAATATTACAGGTCAATAAACTTACATACATTCGAGAACATTTTCTAACAAAAATTTATAAAATACGCTATACCTTGGTGCCGACGCCGCTTAAATATAGATTAGGAAGACACTGCTTTCCTGATCTGCACGAGGCTAAATTGGAAATCGACTTCACTTATTGAACTCGGAATTACTCGACAAAACGGTAAACGATACACAGATTTGTTAGGGGTGTAACTATACTTCATATCCACAACTGCTAGTAAAACACCATTATTGGACAATCTCAACAAAACCACGAGGCGTGTCTTCACTTAACCATAACGACACCACGGGAATGCAGAAACGCCCCACAACACAATAATTCGTAACTACATCTTAATTTTTTTATACTTCAACTTTCAAGAACTAAACTTCAACTCCAACTGAACTAAAAAGCAGCAAATCGCCTGTCCTCTCTTTCAAAACTACCATTCGGTAAATAACTCATCATTTCACATGGAAACAACGATAAAAAAAACAAGAGACTGTCAATTCAGGAAAGCGACTTTAAACTGAGTCATAAGTTCTCAACAATATTTATCAAAACTGCGCATACCAAGCTGTCTCTATTACATATGATCGACTTTATGCAAACAACTCAATTGATATAAGCTACGAATTCCAGACGATAATTCAGAACGCCACAGGATGTAAAAATAGCCGTGATTAAATTTAGCAATTAAACGGTATATAAGTATATTACTCAATTTTCTCAAGATTTCACACAATGTGACACAGGTCACTGAGTATACGCACATCATGTGTGGCTATTTAGGTGAATATTGAGGTTGTATCTTCCCCTCAGAAGCTTAACTCAATTCTTTACGATCCTACCCTGAATGCATCCATCCTTAATCTCATGTTCTCACACACACACACACACACACACACACACACACACACACACACACACACACACACACACACACACACACACACACACACACACACACACACACACACACACACACACGACACACAGTACACGTACATACACACGTACACGTACACGTACACGTACACGTACACGTACGTACACGTACACGTACACGTACACGTACACTTACACGTACACGTACACGTACACGTACACGTACACCTTCACGTACACGTACACGTACACGTACACGTACACGTACAAGTACACGTACACGTACACGTACACGTACACGTATACGCATATGCATACATACTATCACTCGTTCACACGCTCGTACGCTTACATATTCACAGGATCACAAGCTCACACGCACTCGCGCACGTCCACACGCACACACTCACACGTCCACACGCGCACACAAATACAGATACATACTTCAAGTCGAAAATGAACTAGATGGTTTTCAAAATGCGTATAAATCCGTTGAATACTTAAAATCATAATTTTTTACAATAATAATACTTTACTTAGTACCATGTTGAAAACAAAGGTATAATTCAATTGCTATAAAATATCCTTTTTGATAGAAAAATGTATATCAGGGACTCTGCTAGCTAGCCCTCTAACATGTTTCCGAAATACCTACTAGAAAAGCGAGTCAGTGGATGTAGTGGCAAAATAGCGCAATAATTTAAAAAAATATCTCCCAAACCAAAATGGCACAAATAGTGTGTGTCAAGGCATTATTGAGCACATCTAAAATACAACGTATTTGTATACGGCATTTTATTATATTTGAAAATATCTCGGAAACGAAAAAGGCACAAATTGTGTGTAGCACAAATGGGCACACTTCAAGTACTACGAAATGGTGTACCGAATTTCAGCCACAGTTCAAATTTAGAGGGACTAAGTAAACTTTCTTTTAGCCCCTCCACGATTTTTGCAGTATTTCTCCGAAACCAGAAAGCACAAATGGTGTATACCAAAGCACAGTTCAGCAGAATTGAAATACTAGAAATCGATAGACAGAATTGTAAAAACGGGTATAATTTTGAAGGGGCTAGGTGTTCTTCTACCCGCTCCGGGATTTTGTGAAGTATCTCCGAAACCAAAAAGGCACAAATGGTGTGTAACAAAGCACAATTGAAATACTACGAAGTGGTGTACCGCTTTTCAGCCACATTTCAAATTTTTGCGGGGATAACTAAGATTTCTTCTTCCCGATTTTTACAATGCATCTCTGAAACCAAAAAGGCACAAATGGCGAGTACCGCAAAACAATTGAGCACAATTGAAATACTAGATATAGATATTCCGCATTTTAGGAATAGTTCAACTTTTGAAGTGGCTAAGCGTCGTTTTAACCCTACGTGATTTTTCAAAATATTTCCGAAAACAAAAAAGGCACAAGTGGCGTGCTACAGGCACAATTGGAATACTACGAAATGGTATATCGCATGTTAGGAACAAATTTTCGACTAGGCTCTCTTTTAACCCCTCCGCGATTTTTCAATACCTAAGAAACCAGAAAGCTACCAATGTGTGAATTAAAGCACAATTGAACAGAATTAATAACAATTCAAATTTTGAAGAGGCTAAGTGTTGATTCTGGTCCCCCGCGATTTTTCAAAATATCTCCGAAACCAAAAGTCACAAATGGTGTACTTTCAGTATATTAAAAAAATCAGAGACAAATTCACAAAACCTCTATGTGTTTTGATTAGTCTATAGTATCATTACATATTTTCACAGAGTAATTATGGATGTGATCTTGTTATGTGCTGTAAGACACATTATTTTGAGCAGGTTTCGTTTATGAGTTACCCTTACTAATTACCACTATGTGGATTTCTTTTTAATCTCGGCTAGTCAGCAATTTTGGGAAGTGGGTTTGTAGACTTATATAACTGTTAAACAATTTCGTACCCAGGTTTAATACATATATTTAAAACAAACTTCTGGAATTATAATAATAATATAAAAAAATGATATTCTGGTAAAACAAATTAAGTATTCAAATTTAACAAAATGATGGAAAATAAAAAACTTCTAGTACAGCGCCTGGTATTTGGGCAGCCCACCGTACATCAGAGTAATACTGGTGTCGTTGAAATGTCGGCGATAAATCCTAAGATTTATAATGTTGCAGAAGAGGTGTCGCCGGTGTATCTGTGGTCGGTTTGGAAATCTCCTGTAAACAAGCGGGTTATAATGCAGTGTTCAAAAAAATTAAAATAATTGCGGTTTTGTTTCTTTGTAAACAAATATAATGTGTTCAAGTGAAAATAATACAAGGGTGTGTGTACAACTCAAAAAGGAGGATTACTGTGATTTAGACAGGTAAGTTGATTCTGGTTATTATATTTTACATTTAAGACAATGTTTGTTGAATTCGAGGTTAGGGCGTATTTCAAATCTTTATCGTGGACTGGCTCTTTTATTACTTATACTTTCTTAAGTAATGTTTTGAAATACGGAACAGGTTAAAGAAAAGCAGGCCCTACACACGATTTGATAATTACTCGATTAGTGTTAATACAAATTCGTGTTAGGGAACGGTTGTAGGTGATTTGTATTTTTTTTAAGGTTTGTACACACGGACTAAGGGAAAGACTAATTCTAATTAACTACAAATAATATATACAATTTATTTAATATGTACAAGGGGTTATTCAATGTTTTGGAATTCGCAATTTACGGTTTGTAATGGTTCCCGTCGGTGTTAACCAGTCAATCTACCTAAGATCAGTATAATACGCAAAACCTCTTTGACGTCAATTAATTTCTTAAGGATGGTTTGTTAATAGGAGGGTGTATTTGCAGAGAAGCGTTCTACAAACAGAATTCAGGTGTAATAAATTATTACAAACGGACAGGCAGGAGAGAGTGTTTGTAGAGAAGCGTTCTACAAACACAATCCAAAGTAAAAGTTAAAATTTTCGTTTATAAACCTTGCGAATGAGTGGGGTTTTAGGTAGGAAATGTCGCAACGTTTCTGCACATCGTGAAAGTGGGGTACCGGTGCGCACGCAAAAGTGCTGATTATTTACATTTATTTAGAACTGGAATAAAATGAATTATTATTTAAACATTATCTTAATAATTTTTATTAAAATAACAATGAATTTGTCTTACTCAATTCTGGCTTATTACAGTGTTTACCATCTTTTATAGACTTGACATACAATAAGCAATTTAGTATAAACAAACTGGGCACAGTTAATATTTTTAATTCAATAAAGAGTATCCTACAGCTTTCCTTATGCCCGAAACCACCCAAAATCCGTATTGCACGTCGTTGAAGGGAAAAGTTCCAGATCAGTACGCACAGTTACGCCCCGCAATAATTCACAGTTAAAATACTACAAAACAATATACCGCGTTGAAGGGGTGAAGCGCTCTTTTAGCCCTTTGCAGCGTCTCTAACCAACAACTTCACATAAAAAGAGAGGAAATGGTTAGCTCGACAAGCAAATCAGCCAAACGGTCCTGAGACCCCAGAGCACTCGGATAGCGTGGGTGTTTTGAAGAGTGCATAAAAATAAAGAAGATGGTTGTGCTCGTTAGAAGACAAGAACAAAATGGTAGATAGATAGGGAGAATACACAAGAAGCAGGGGCCACAAGCTTTAAAGAAAGGAAACATAAGTTATTATTTCTTGAAAGAGAGACCCTGTAAAGGTTGAAACAGGGAGCAACAGGAATAGCAATTAAAGACAATTTTTCGGATAGTAATATGATCGTGAAATTGTTACACTGGTAAATAGTTCCAGTAAAAATAATTTATAATATGGTTAATTTAAATGCACTTAATTTTTTGTAGGAGCTGGAACCAATTAGGAAATAAACTTGACAATGTAATATTTATTGATACAGTTCCATCCTCATCATTGCAGGGCAGCTACCTATAGTCATTTACGCTCATTCCAAGTTCCGAGCACATCGTAGCAATAAAATAACCAGAACCTACGTATAGATGGCACTAACAGGTTTATTTTAAGAATTTTTGTTATGGAATACAAAGTTAAATACGAAAATAAATAATTCCTTAATAACGTAGAAAAGTAAACGCAATAAAAGAAAATCATTTAATCCATTATAATAAATGGTAAAGGCAGTAAATACGGAAGAGTTAAATCATTAAGGTAGAGAAATAATTAACGAGAAAACTTAAGTAAATAACAACCCTAACGATTCAGGCTACACATAAATTTTTTTTTTTTTACAAACAGTAATAATCAGAGAAAATTTATAGAATCGATCAGAAAGTATCCGATATCGATTTTTACACATTACACCCTATCAGATTTTCAAAGTATTTCCGAAATCAAAAAGGTGTGTACTAAAGCACAATTAAGCTTAATTAAAGTATAATAAGACGGTATATCGCACTTTAGGAATAGTTTTAATTTTAGCCCCTTCATGATTTTTTAAAATATATCGGAAACCAAAAAGGCACAAATGGTGTGTACCGAAGCACAATTGAGCACAATTGAAATACTACAGATCGGTATACCGCTTTTTAGGAACAGTTCACAAATTATGGTGGGGCTAAGCGTTCTTTTAATCCCTCTGCGATTTTTCAATAAATCTCCGAAACCAAAAAGGCACAAATGGTGTGTAACAACGCACAATTTAGCCCATTTGTAATAGTACGAAACGGTATACCGCATTTCAGGAATAGTTAAAGTTTTGGAGGAGACAAGCTTTCTTTTAGCCCCTCCCCGCGATTTTTCAATATACCTCTAAAACCAAAAAAGGCATAGATAGCGTGTATCGAAAACGATTGAGCACAATTGAAATACTACCCTTTTCGCAGTTTTTCAAAATATCTGCGAAACCAAAGAGGCACAAATGGTGTTCAAACAAGCAGAGTTGGAATACTGCTAAATGGTGCACCGTATTTTAGGAACAGTTCTAATTTTGAACGGACTACTCTCTTTTTAATCCCTCCGCGATTTTTCAATAAATCTCCGAAACCAAAAAGACATAAATGGTGTGTAACAATGCACAATTTAGCCCAATCGTAATACTACTAAACGGTATACCGCATTTCAGGAAGAATTAAAGTTTTGGAGCAGGTAAGCTTTCTTTTAGCCTCTCCCCGCGATTTTTCAATACAGCTCTAAAACAAAAAAAGGCATAGATGGTGTGTATTGAAAACAATTGAGCACAATTAAAATACTACAATTAATCCCTTCGCGATTTTTCAAAATATCTGCGAAACCAAAAAGGCACAAATGGTGTCCAAACAAGCGGAATTTAAATACTACTAAAAGGTGTACCGCATTTTAGGAACAGTTCTAATTTTGGAGAGACTACGCTCTTTTTAATTCCTCCGCGATTTTCAATATATCCAAATATAACCAAACAGGTACAAATGGTGTGTACTGAAGTACAATTGAACAGAATTCAAATATTACAAGACGGTATACCACACTTCAATAACAATTTCTTTTAGTCCCTCCCCGCGATTTTTCAATACAGCTCTAAAACCAAAAAAAGGCATAAATGGTGTGTATCGAAAACGATTGAGCACAATTGAAATGCTACAATTAGCCCCTCCGCGATTTTTCAAAATATCTTGTAACAACCCATTTTGAGTTGTATTAAAATATACCGTAATTTATCTTCGTTCATTTAGTTGTAAATATAAGAAAAAATTTTAATTATTAATGAATTATAGGCATGTGATAGGCAACTTAATTTGCATTTTGGTGTAACTTAAGTGCATATCTTCTTAAAGGTTTATCCTCCCACTTCTTTAAATTATTTTTTTTCTGTTCACATTTTCGCGCAACGCGTCATCATCCGACTTCCTAAGCGTCCATTTTTTCATTTCTTGTGGTACTCTGTCTGATGCAGGAAGCCATTTTTGGGTTTCCACCTAAATTTTGTGAAAAGTGCCATTGATTTAATGGTAAGAAATATATAACTCGTAATACTAAAAATTAAAACATTTGCTTTTTGCAGGAACTTTCTTTTTTTCTACTTTTACACTTTTACTTTTACTACTTTAATTGCACATTTAATTCTACTTTTACGTACGCTTTCATTTTATGATTGGGTTTTGCTTTTAATGCAGATCTAAATGTAGATCCCATTTTTTATCTGAACTTTCGAGAGACTACCCAAATTTCTTGAAGAGCAATTTATAAGAAATAAAATTCCATTTTGGTGAGGTTTACAACGTGAATCATTGTTATTGCGATATATTGTGCAACATTGATACAAGGATTATATCACCTTGGTTTGCATTTCCGCATTTATTTTTTTACAATACCAGGGCTTCTCAAGAAGATGTATTATATTTTGTCACAGGTCACAAGCTTAATGATTTCTTAATATAAGGCTAATTTTAAGATATATTTTATGTAACCCTAAATTTAACTGTTAACAAACATAGTCTGTATATTTTTTTATTTTTTACATTTTGGTAAAATTTTTATTTTAAACCTCGGTTTAGTTATTCCGAGCATAATTAAAAAATAACTTGGTGTCCGAGATCATTTTTATTAGTGTTACATTGTAGTTTTTTTTCTATTTATGTTAATTGGAAATAACACAGCATAAATTTGTGGTAATTAAGCAAATCAAAAGATTGAACCGCCCTACTTTAATCAACCGACTGAGACAAAGGCATTATTTTTGGTGAACGGGTTGTATCTCGAGTTAGTTTAACGATTTTTTTTGAGAACATTTTACACTTATTTATTTAAACCAATTTATTTATTATTAAATTTTACACTATTTTACATTATCATCTGCGAAACCAAAAAGGTACAAATGGTGTCCAAACAAAGAGAATTTAAATTCTACTTAAAGGTATACCGCATTTTAGGAACAGTTAAAATATTGGAGCGACTACGCTTTCTTTTAATCCCTCCGCGATTTTTCATTATATCTAAGGCAACAAACATGTGTGTATTAAAGCACAATTGAACAGAATTCAAATAGTACAAGACGGTATATCACACTTCAATAACAAGGAGCTAAGCGTTCTTTCAGGATTTTTGAAAATATCTCCGAAACCAAAAAGGCACACATGGTGTATACCAAAGAACAATTGAGCACAATTGAAATACTACCAAGCGGTGTAGCGCATTTTAGGAACAGTTCAAAATTTTGAGGGACTAAGCGTTCTTTTAGGTTCTCCGCGATTCTTCAGAAGATCTCCGAAACCAAAAAGGCACAAGTGATGTGTACTAATGGGAGACTAAGTAAACGGACCCGTCAAGTGATGCAGATTAATCAGACCGTGTTTCTAGGCGCCATAAATGTATAAAATTATTGATCAAAGAACTCTGATGTTGATTATTGTTTAAATTAACCTATTTTCGATAAAATTTTTGTAACATTACATGAATTTTAATTCAACCCTTCAATAAATGCAATACTAGAATACGCAGTAAAATTTTAATTATGGCCATAACAATATATTTGATGTATTGCATTTCTACAGTAATGATACATTGTTAACAATGTTCTATTGTTAGGAGACAAGCATTTCCAGATATCATTGGTAAATGAGTATACTTTCCCTAATGATCTATTGAGAGTTCAAAAGGCCATATATAGAATTTTTGTATTACATCTTTAGATCTTTAATAACGTACTCGGCCAACCGAATAGTTTACCAAATTGTCTAATTGGTAAAAGACAATTTTGTCAAGACTTTCAGTTCTTTTAAGGGTTTCGCTATTGAACAGTTAATTATAAATAACGTCGTATTTACATTGGATTTACTTTAAAATTATTTATAAACCTCCAGACCTCTTCAGTTTATCTCATAAAATAAGTTTGTTGACATAAACTGTACTCAATTTTTGATTTACCTTATTCATACTTTCTTTGAGTATTTAAGACATATTTCGAAGCCTACGCCAATATACAATGAATGTGTTGATTTAAATTCTTTTAAGGATAAAAAGTAGACTACTAAAACATATTTTCTCTAAGATTGCGTTAGATAATAGTACTGCCATCTCTAACATCAACGAAAAATGTTTTTCGCTTGAGAGATGAAAGTAATTTATTTTGCTAACACAATTTGACCATTTACCTACATAATAGAGCGTAGTAATATGAAAATGTAATCTTTCACGATTATTACACCAAATTAAACTACTTATATTTTAGGTTTTTACATCTTATACTTTTTCTATTTATATTGTTTCGATAACGATTGCAGTTATAAGAGTTGAAACTTCGATTATTTGACATATTAAATAGCGCTTTATTTGAGATAAAATGGTTTGAATTATTTGTATATTTATTCGCAGGCTTACAGGCAGATACTCTACCCTTCGTCAGGCGTAATATCTAAGTAACAAATATTGACAAGGTAACATCAGAATGACAAATATTAATATGGTAACTATAGTATGTCCTAGAATATCAGAGAGTAATAAATCATCTTAACAGCGACAGGTCAGTGACGTATTTATTAAAGGCATATACTATAAGGTCTGTAAAATATATTGACTTTTCAGTTTTTTATGTTCGTATAAAATATTAAAAAGAAATGCTTGACATTGTAATTTGTAACGTGCAAAAATCGATATAGGGTCGATTGTATCATTTTATCTGGCTACTGTTTCTAAAAACTACCTTAAATAAGTATCTGTGACTTAAACATTTAGTAATGTGCTTTAAGCTTACTGGTATCTAGTTTCTTTATTATGATGACTTAAAATTTCTGTATTTACGGCATTTACTAATGAGTATGATGGATTAAATGATATACAACATTATTCCTATACTGTAGCTAATTTCTACTTCACATATGATTTTCCTTTATTGACGTGTACGTTTTTACATTATACGAAAATTATTTCTCTCTCATATTCATCTTTATATTTCAAAAGTTTACTTGTTTTTAGTTCTCTCTGAGATGTACGTATTTCTGGTGATTGGTATACTTAACTCTGAAAAGAGATCTGTTATTTTGCTATTTCTAAATAAATACACTGTATAAATAAGGATTTATTCTGACTAAATAGATAAAAGGCTATTGTGGTAACATTGATTTGATAAGAACATTTTTCAAGTTGTAAAATTGTTTTTTGAGGCGTTGGCTTTCTTTTTCAAAACCGCTATTGTTGTGGAATGTTTGGGAATTTCTAGAAAATGTTTTTTTTTCTATTTCATAGATGTTAAGCATCATTTTTTTGGAAAATTTTCACAATATAGTATTGTTTTGTTGTATAGAAGTGATATAATAGCTATTAAAGGCGGATATAACAGAAATAATTCACTCCATGCACACCTTTAGGTTTCAAACAGAAAAGAATTTCACAACACTTCTTCAAAGAAATAGAGTTAACAAATTGATTAAAACATTTACACTAACGCTCGCGTTCGACCTTGGAGGTAACATATTATCAATGAATAAACACCATTGTAATGCTTTATTTCCGTTTAAGCAATTAGGGTTCCATACCATTACGTTACCATATTTATATCAAGTTCATGTTTACGTCTGGTGTTGTGTTTATTGATGTAACAAGATTATCCGGTCTATATTCCCTTGGCTTAGTTAGAGTAGGGCAGTCAGCTGTGGTTCACCTACTGGGTATTGCGTGATCGTTGAAGTTACATTAGTATTGAAGCTGGTGAAATTCTGGCTACCCTGAATAACACATAAGTCTACTTAAACACCGGTCAGCTTTTTCCTTTATCGTATGTATAAATTGCCTTCAGCAGATTACGATCGCCTACAACGAAATTAAGTACATTTACTTTAATTCTATTAGCAAGTATTTGACAAACCTTTTACCCAAGAATGCAACTCGTACCTAAATTGCTTTCAGTAAGTTACGATTGCCTACAATGAAATTAAATACATTTATATTAATTCTGTCAACGAGTATTGGTTAAACATAATACCTGTAGTATAAGTGCGGTAATAGTTTGATGCCTGACTTCAGCTAATTTTCAACACAATTTCTCTCATGTAGAACTGCTATATGTTAATTAAACCATTATTTAAGATTTCAAGCACACTGAACGATAAACATTTTGAATAATTTTTGTTAAAATTAGGTTTATGTGCCACGCCCGTACGGAGCTCATGTGTAACCTCCAATTTGGGGATAATTAATTTTGTATTCTTGGTTATGTGGTCGTGCGCAGTAGCTGTGGTGCAACTATTATGTTTATACCGTGCTAATGTAAATGCTATTTGGTAACTCACATATATACAGGGTGCCTCACCTATCTGTCTCGGAATATAGCTCCTAAATCAATAGAGATTTATAAAAAATTCCAACGGTATGTTATTGGAGACTTTTTAAAATTGTTTTTGTGTGTACAGGGTGCTCCATAAATACGTGGCAAAAAATTTCGACATTTTTTTAAAACCGAACACCCTGTATATTTTTTCATTTTTAAAAACTGTCTTTTGTAAGATTTACAACGATACCTCGTTTTTAGTCATTGGATGTAGCGTTGCCAAGTTGTTCACGTTTTAGTAAAATTTACGGGAAAATCATATTGGTAAAAAGAATATCAGTGTTGGTTTGTTTTTAAATCGGAACGACAAAAATTACCAGTCTAGTAGACATAATGTTAACTAAAACTTTTATAAGTATTAAGTTTATAAAAAATATGCAGAGTGTCCAGAACAGATCATCCAAATGCGTCATTTTCAAATAGCTAAAACTCAATTTTTTTAAGTAGAACACCCTGTATATAAATACATGATATGAAAGCTTCTTTAATAAGCTTTCTAATGATATCATAATTGTGGTAACAAGTATTACTTATTAATAGGTAAAAACTTAAAAATAAAAAATATGTCTTTTGTTTTCGTTTTCATATTCATTTCAGGAGAAATTTAAAAATAAACAAAAATTTGTAAACCACTGGTTTACAAAATTAGCACTTTAATCTGAAAAATACCCAATTGTAGTAATAGTAGCCCTGTTTTCATGACTAGGTACTACTTTAATTATAAAATACATAGGTACCTGACTAAATTATGTACAAAGCAATGGTATAATAGGAAACGCAAAGTAATCACTGAAAACAAAACACAATCTTGACAGTTTTCAGAATAAACAATTGCCAATAATTATTTCTGAAGCTATTATAAAATTTTTGTTTTTTAAAGAATATTTGAAAAAGTTTAAAATGAATTACTCTAGTGAAGAACTAATTGAAATGATTTACATTTTGGGAGAATGTCAGAAAAAACTGTTTTTTAGCAAGCAGAAAGTATGCTCAACGATATCCGCAGAGAAGACATCCCACTGGTGCACGAAAAAACACTGATATTCTTTTTACCAGTATGATTTTCCCGTAAATTTTACTAAAACGTGAATAACATGGCAAAGCTGCATCCGATGACTAAAAACTAGGTATCGTTGTAAAGCTTGCAATAGACAGTTTCTAAAATTGAAAAAATATGCAGTGTTCCGTTTAAAAAATATCGAAAATTTTTGCCACGTATTTATGGAGCACCCTGTACACACAAAAAATATTTTAAAAAGTAGCTCTCTTAGTCTCCAATAACATACCGTTGGAATTTTTTATACATCTCTATTGATTTAGGAGCTATATTCAGAGACCAGATAGGTGGGCCACGCTGTAATATATACGATTGTTTTATGGATAAGGTTGTTCGGACCAATTCCTTTTTCTAATTTAAATTGCTTAATTACTAATATTCTTTTTTTCGAGATACATTAAGTGGACTAAACAAGCTTTTCCAATTGTATTTAGGTACATATTTGAATAAAAAGGGGTTTGTTAAAAGGCAAGCTGAATTATTTAATTAATTTTTCTTTCTTGTAAATAACTGATTTAATAGGTTTATTAAGTTGGCCTTTTCAGGCTAAAGTACGCAAGATCTTGCGTCGGCCGGAAGGGGTATTATTGTTTTGGTATTATAATGATAAATTATAAATTACTGTGGGCGTAGGTGGAAGCTCACGACTTGCCCTCTTCAAGCTCATTTTAATTTAATTTCTGTGGTTTTGGGGATAATATATGTACTGTGTATAACTTATTTTATTTACCATTCATATATTTATATAACTTATAAAATAATGGTGGTGGCCAAACTAACTGGAGATACTAACCATTCACCACAAATAATGCCTTCGTCCCAGTCGGTAGTTTAAAGTGGGCCGATTCATTTGATTTGCTTAATTACCTCAAATTCTGCTGTATTATTTTCACTTGACATCAATATAAAAAATTTGCAATGTAACACTAATAAAAATTATCTCGGACGCCAAGTTATTTTTAATAATGGTCGGAATAACTAAACCGAATTTTACACTAAAAATTTATCAAAATGTAAAATATACAACTATGTTTATTAAATATATAAAGTGAAAGGGTTAAATAGAATATATCTTAAAAACTAATTGTAAAAACCTTAAGTTACTAAAAAATGATTAAACATTAAATACCTGTTACTAAATATACAAAATCTTCTTGAGAATCCCTGGCTATTATAAAAAATAACGCAGAAATGCCAACTAAGATGACGTAATCCTTGTGTAATGTTGCGCAATTTATTGCAATAACAATGCTTTTATGTTATCAGCCACACCCAAACTGGAATTTTATCTCTTAAAAATTTCTTCTTCAAGTTGAATAATCCGTTTAATGCATTCTTTGAAATTTTCAAATAAAAATTGCAATCATAAAATGAAAGCGTACGCTACAGTAGAATTAAATGCGTACTTACAATGCAATTAAATTGTAAATCGAAGTAAAAATAAAAATAAAATTAAAGTAACCGTAAAAAAGTGCCTGAAAAGATCAAATGTTTTAATTTTTAATATTACGAGTTAAAAGATATCTTACCATCAAATTAATGGCATTTTACACTAAAATTTAGGTGGAAAACCAAAACAAAGCTTTATGCTTCAACATTCATCAGGAAGTAAGCAAAATAGATGCTTTGAAAGTTAGATGATGTAGTCGTGCGGAAAAGATATGAGCAGGATTAAGTCAATGATGACGTAATGCGCGAATCAAATGATCAGAAAAATAATTTATGGAAGTGGAAGTATAAACCTTTAAGAAGTATACACTATAAACCCCTAAAAAGAAATGCAAATTAAGTTGCCTACCACATACCTATATTTCAATAATTAAAATTTTTCTTATATTTACAACAGAACGAATGAAAGACATTAAATTACGGTATATTTAATACAACTCAAAAAGGGTTGTTACAAACTATACAATAACCTTTGACTTATTGCTTCCTTAGTTGGAAATTTAAGGAAAGAAATAAATTTACTTTTGTTGAGAGAATTGTCATTTAATTACTATTCCTATTACTCCCTGTTTCAAGCTTTACAGGCTCTCTCCCTCTTCCAAGGAATGAGAACCTATTTTCTATTCATTCTTTCTTTAAAGTTTGTGGCACCTGTTTCTGTTCTTTTCTCACTAACCAAATTCTATTTAACCTACTTGATCGATACCTCCAAAACACCCATGCAATTCGAGTGCTCTGCGGTCTTCGGACCGTTATTGAGTTTTAGCCAAGCTCACCCATTTCACGTGGCAATTATAACCTATTAATACACACAAGAAGAAAAAAAATTAAGTATTTGTCTAAGTAACCTGCAAGTTTTCTATCAAACCAAATAATGTTTGAAAATGTAAACTTTCGCCATTATCACTCATAATAAAATACTTATCTTTTTTGGGGGTTTTTAATGATGTATTTTAAATTATACAATCTAAACGTTTCGATAACACTTAGAGTTATCTTCGTCAGTAGTAATATTTGTTAAAAATTGTTAATTTTTCAACTTTGACAAAATTGTTTACAACATCTTTAACAATTTTTAACAAATGTTACTACTGACGAAGATAACTGTAAGTGTTATCGAAACGATTAGATTGTGTAATTTAAAAAGCCCCAAAAAAGATAAATATTTTATTACAAATAATGTTTGCTAACGTGAATTTAATCAGTTTCAAGTTTCTCCAGACAAACCGGTGTATCGTCGTTTTCACGTTTTTGTTTTAAATTTAGGTAAATCAATTTAGCATTTCATTTAATAAGAAATGAAGCGACAGCGCTATCTTTGTTACTTACGTACAAATTGCTTGAGATTGAATTAATATAACTGTCATCAGTGGCGCGCCAACTTTGTCGCCATCGTCTAAAAACAAAAAGTGCGCCTCTATGCATTGTTATAAAAAATTATCAAACCTTGTTATAAAATAGTAGAATTTTTTTTCGGTTTAAGTTCTATCTTGCACATATTCAGCTTAGAATTTTTCAGTTAAAATCATACGAATACTTACCAAAATGATCAAAACTGTTAATAGAAATGAATTAACATGGGATGTTAGGTAATGGATAAAATTATTTTTAACCTAACATTATACAGTAATTTTAAATTTTAAAAATTTTATTCATAAATGCAAAAATTTTAAACAAAATATTGGAACATTGAACATATTTTAACAGAACTGGACTTTACGCGCTTTGTTTTTTGAAAAATGTTGTATTAACGTTTCAATATCTAACTCTTGAATTAAAGTAGACTCGATTGAAATGATGCCAAGATTTTCCAATCGTTCTTGTACCATAGTAGAACGTAAACAGTTTTTAATTATTTTTAATTTGGAAAACGATTTTTCCGCTGTGGATATGGAAATTGGCATTGTCATATACAATACCTCAAGTAGCCGATGAATTGCCGAAAATTTTTGCCAAAGTGTATGAGTATTTATTGCTTCGATATAAATTTTAAAATCTGAAGCAATAAATACGATTAAGCATTTTGACAAAAAAATTGTGCAATTTGTCGGCCATGAGTGGTATTAAAAAGATTATTCAACGAACAAAACTAACGGTCAATTGACAAGTCGTGAATTAATTATTTAGTTTTAATTTAGCACAAGTTGCAGGTTATATAGTGATTTCGATGGTAGTCGGAGTCTGCGTTATCTTGACGAACAAAGTAAACGTTTATGTCAATTTGACATTTTACCGGAAGGCGATTAAAATTTCACAGGAAGAGAAAAAATTGTTGGGAATATTCCGTTAGCGGAATTGTCGCACAATTGTGCTCTGATTGGTCCAAATATAAAAAATACTAAATGGTTGACATGGAGAGGGCGAGTTGAATAGTCAATAAAATTCGTAATGCCACAAAAATGTTTGGGTAAGAATAATGTAAATTACAGGTTACAATGTAATTTAGGGTAGTAATTGGCGAATAAGTGACACTTTTCTCAACATTATTCAAAAACTTCAATTATTGCATAAGTTCTATCTCATTTATATCAAATTCATTTTGATTTTTATCACGTAATATACCCTTAAAGTTTTGTACAAAGCTCTAGCCGTTCCGATTCGATTCAGAGTGACTGTTCAATTCCGAAATATTCCATAAAAATTTGAAAATTGCTGCATGGACAGATAACAGTTCGAATCTTTCGTTTCAAGATGTTGTACATAGCAATATCTATCAAATTAAAAAAACTATGTACCGGGAGGCCAACTACAATTGGCCGTCGGCCATATCTCAGGAATGGATTATAGCACAGGTGGGAAAAAAATTTTTATACCAAAAGTGGCCTGGAGAAACGCCTGGAAATTATTTTCAGAATTTAGGTCCACCGCTAGAGGGCGTATTTGACAGTTAAAATTTTTAAAAGCAAAATTTTTCAAAATTTACTCAATTAAGGGGCATATTAAATATTATAATCAGATTCCTCGACAAATTCTGCATATTTTTTATTTAACAGGTTTTAGTCTATCTCTTCAAATAAGGGGTGGGGGAGAATGGGAACCTTGTTACGAAAAAACGCCTGTAATTCAAGTTCTGCTTTACCGATTTTAATAAACTTGATGTTGTTTGAAAGAGATTTTGTTAAACAATAGAAAATTTGTAAGTTTGAAGCAATCTGATTAATAACATAAATGCTAGAGGGCGCTGTTTAATATTTTTTTAATATTGTGTTTTCTCTTTACAATTTTAAATGGAAGCATAACAATTTAAGTGGGTCTTTAAAAAGTAGACTAAATTAGTAATAAAACAGTGAAAACCGCAAGTCGATATTTTTTTCCTATTCTGAGATATCGTAAGAAACAGGTAAATGGCGGGAATTGTTCTTCCAACGTCTAGTAGGCTAGTTCGCGTTAACGGAAATTATTAAATTTAGCCTGGATGAAAAGATCTTACATTGGTCTGTAGTAATTTAAACTGTTATCATACTAATGTTATGGTTACCGCTAGATTACCTAAATGTAATGTTGTTGCTACTAACAATGAGAACAAATTATAAAATAATAATGTGATAAATCTAACGTTTTTTTAATTATATAAGAATGTTATATTTGTTTTCAAGCGATGTGATAGTAAATCAAAAGCATAAAATATCAATAAAAACCAATATTTGCCCAGCAACAACAAATACAGTTTAATATATGAATTACGATTTACTGATGGCAACAAAATTAGTAGAGGGCCATGTAAGATACAGAATAATTGAAAAATGTTGAAAACAAGCAAGCTATGATTTTCACGCATATGTCAAAAATTATTCATCGTGTTGCATTTAATAGACGTTCTTTATCTTTTCGTACCAAAATTATTCTCACAAATGAAGAAGCATTTGATATGTTGGCAGTTTATTTTGAATGTATGAGAAATGCAACCGTTGCTGCTAGAGTGTATGCACTGCAGTACCCAAACAGACTGCATTACAGCAGAAGAGTTTTTCTCCGACTCGCACACCGTGTGCGTAGTACTACTGGAAATGTGAATCTTCCTGTGTACCGAAGACAACGCAGAGGTAGAACAGAGGAAAATGTTATTGATGTTTTAGCTTATGTAAATGTTAACCCTCATTCAAGCACGCTATAGTTAGAGACTTGGGTATATGTCGAACCACCGTTCAAAATATTTTAAGAGAACACAGGTGACTACTTATTTATTATTAATGCATGTTTTATTCGGTATTATAATGATAAAAATGTTTAAATTTTTTTCGTTTGTCGTTATACGTTTCTCATTTTTATCATACCGAAAATGTCATTACATCAAAGTTAACTTGTGACAATATGACTAATGTATTTGCCGCCATTTTATGTCCAGTTTCAATAAAACACCAAATTATTTAATGAAATTATCTTATGCTATGTGAATAGATTCTAACTAACAGCATGATAATTAAGTGAGGCAAACTAAAGTAAAAATGTACCAATAATAAAAAATAATGAGTGGCCGGGCGAAAAAAATTCGTAATAACATTACGAGAGTTAATGCATTTAAAGTCCTTTTTCGTTTACTGGCAACGAAGGATTTCAATGTGTCTTATTGATCTGATTACTTTATAATATATACTATTTTAGATTGCACCCATATCACATGGTTCTACACCATAGTTTGAATGCTCAAGAGTTCGATACTAGGTTGGATTTTTGCAACTGGCTCTCAAATATGATACACGGCGATCCTGAAATACTTTCACGAATTATGTGGACAAATGAGGCTACTTTTCATAGTGATGATAGTGTAAATCGACATAATATGCACTACTGGTCTGAAACGAATCCACTGGATGCAGGAGGTCCAACATCAGGGTCGTTGGTCAGTAAATGTGTGGTGCGGGATTCTAGGTGGAGAAATAATTGGGCCTTTTTTTAATGAGACTGTTAATGCAGAAAGATATTTAGATTTTTTAAGCAACGAATTGCCACTTCTTTTAGAAGATGTACCCTTGGCCATTCGTCGTGACGTGTTCTTGCAACATGATGGGTGCCCGGCACATTATTCTAGAAATGCTCGGAATTTCTTAGATCAGTCATACCCTGAAATGTGGATAGGACGTGGAAGTTTATTTATTTGCCACCAAGGTCTCCAGACTTAAATTGTTTAAGTTTTTATTTGTGGGAGCGAATAAAAGATCTCGGTTATGCCGATAGACCCACAGCTGACATGATTGAAAGAATACGACAGACAATACGAAGTATTTCAAGGGCTGAAATTGAAACTTCTGTTCTCTCCACCCGTCAGCGATTGATTTCATGCATTGAAAATGATGGACGACATTTCGAACATCTAAGGCGACACTAATTACGTAGTTATTTATTTAAGGTTTTAATTGATAGATTTATCACATTATTATTTTATAATTTGTTCTCATTGTTAGTAGCGACAGCATTACATTTAGGTAATCTAGCGGCAACCATTACATTAGTATGATAACAGTTTAAATTACTGCAGACCAATGTAAGATCTTTTCATCCAGGCTAAATTTAATAATTTCCGTTAACGCGAACTAGCCTACTAGACCTTGGAGGAACAATTCCCGCCATTTACCTGTTTCTTACGATATCTCAGAATAGGAAAAAAATATCGACTTGCGGTTTTCACTGTTTTATTACTAATTTAGTCTACTTTTTAAAGACCTACTTAAATTTTTATGCTTCCATTTAAAATTGTAAAGAGAAAACACAATATTAAAAAAATGTTGAACAGCGCCCTCTAGCATTTATGTTATTAATCAGATTGCTTCAAATTCACAAATTTTCTATTGTTTAACAAAAGCTCTTTCAAACAACATCAAGTTTATTAAAATCGGTCAAGTAGAACCTGAATTAAAGGCGTTTTTTCGTAACAAGGTTCCCACTCTCCTCCACCCCTTATTTGAAGAGATAGACTAAAACTTGTCAAATAAAAAATATGCAGAATTTGTCGAGGAATCTGATTATAATATTTAATATGCTCCTTAATTGAGTAAATTTTGAAAAATTTTGCTTTTTAAAATTTTAACTGTCAAATACGCCCTCTAGCGGTGGACCTACAATTCTGAAAATAATTTCAAGGCGTTTCTCAAGGCCACTTTTGTTATAAATTTTTTTCCCGAACCTGTGCTATAATCCATTCCTGAGATATGGCCGACGGCCGTTCTTAGTTGGCCACCCGGTACTTCATTTTTAAATTTTGGATCGATATCTAATTAAATCGCGACTTTCCTAGCTTCTTATAAGAAATCATTAAAACTGTTATCTGAACGACAGTTTTTAAAAAAGTCAATTAAATTTTGGACACTACATTAACTTTGCTTAATATATTAAACCATAAAATCATCATGTGTACCAATTCAAAGGTTTTAGCAAGTGCCATAGCTACATTCTTTACAGCATTATCAAATTTTTGTGCAGAAGTAATTTCAAAAAGAGCATCGTATATTTCGCCTAGTTGATACCTTAAAAGTGTTATAGCATCAATTCGGCTCGACCATCTGGTATCTGACAATGGCTTTAAAGTCAAATTTCATATATGTTTTTTCCATCGATGGGTTGAAGCAGAGAAAAATTTATAAAATTCTTGAACTATAAAAAAAATTTACAAATGATATGTTTGACTATGCGCTATCGTTAACGACAAGGTTCAAACTATGGTTACAACAGGGTACGAAGAATCCGCCTGGATTGAGATTTAAATTTTTGTTGTAAACCATTATGTTTACCCCTCAAGATTGCCCCGTTGTCGTAGCCTTGACCGCCTAAATTAAAAATACCTAATCCATAATTTTCTAATGTCGATAACTAAATATTTGTTACATCTTCACCGGTAACATCAGTAACAGAACAAAAAGTTAGGAAGTATTCTTCAATACTAATTCCCAAATCGTTTAAATTGACGAGTCTGATACATACTGAAATCTGTTCTTGGTACCTGACATCGGGTGTACAGTCGAGGAGTATAGAAATATATTTAGCTTTTCCCCCATGTTTAAAATTTTAGATCTAATGTTGCTCCCTAATAAAGTTATAACTTCGTTTTGGATCTGTCCCCATGATAATGAGGCATATTTTTGTGCGCTTTCATTTGAGACCGGTTGACATGTTCAGACATAATAGGATCGAATTTTGCGATCATTTCGATATATTTCAAAAAGCTGACATTACTTTTTTCATATAATTTCTTAGTAGTACCTCGAAAGGCTAAGTTCTGTTCAGCCAAAAATTGAACCGTACAAAAAATACGCTCAATAACGGCAAGGCAATATTTTGTTTCTTTATTGAATATCTTGTGTGCTTCAGAATCTGTAGTTTTATTCGTTTTCATTCGATTTAAAAGATCTGTCCATTGCTTCAAATTCTGGAAATGCAACTTACTTTTTTGGTGGTAACTTGCAACGGGCGTAATACCTGTGGTTATTACTTGTGTTGCTTACACCCCGTTACAAAGAATAATATTAAGGTTCTTTTACCATTTTTTTAATGTCAAAATGATTGAATAAAAATTTTATACTGTTTTTGTGAGACTTACAATGATTACCGTTTTATTTAAGCTGAATGGGTTTGATTTATAAAGATATCATCTCCTAGTTTAACATTAATTCGCTTGATATTTAATTTCAGTTCGTTTAAATGAACTTTAATATTTACTAGCTAGCTCAAGAGGAAAACAAAATGATTACCGTTATCAATGACCAAAATTATACTCAATTTGGTTTTCTTATTTATTTGAATTTCTATTGAGTTTACTTCCTTTCGCATTTATATATTCAATATTTATATACATAGGGTGGGTGTCTACTGCGTGGAAAACCAATCTTGGTGTGGTAATACATTCTAAAAATATTGGGGTATACACAGGGTGATTGACAAAAATATGCCAACTCAAACCTGTATTTTTTAATGGAACACCCTGTATATTTTGAATTTTGGATTCACTGTTACGTTTAGAATAAAAGTCTAGACATTTGTATCAGTATCACTAATCGTACTGCAGATATCGTCACTTTAGTACCAAAATAGAGATAACTTTAGAACCACAATGCGAGCGTTGTCGCCAGGATTCTGTAAATCTGTTTATACCACCGACGATTAATAATAGTCTACTAACAAACAAACCAATTTTTCGAGAACATGTAAAACTATACAAAATTGTTAATTTACGCGAAATGTAATTTTTCTCAATTTTTTCAAATGCAACACCCTGTATGTTTTTTCACATTTCGATTCCCCATGAAAAGTAGATACTAATTGATAATAGGTTTCATAGCCATAAGACGGACCCTTCTTGACATATTGACACTTTATTTCAAAATATTGACATACAGAAGAACAAATAAAACAATATCCAGAGCAAATAGAAAATACGAATGGCAAATAAATTCTTTAACTGAGAGGAAAACTTAATTAATAACTAAACAATAACAATATTATACGCAAAATGGATTGAAACGCAGTTCTAATTCTATTTTTCATATCTTCTATTGTGGTGGGAGGATATTTTTCTTTAATGTAGCCCCAAAGGAAGAAACCAAGCGGCGTAAGATCCGGTGATTTGGCTGACCAGTTTTGCACACCACCTCGTCCTACCCACCCAATAGGATAATGTCTATCGAGATATTGCCTAACGTTGATTACATGGTGTGGAGGGGCGCCATCCAGCTGAAACCACATCGTACGAATATTATCTACCTCGATATTTTCCAAAAGCTCGGGTAAATCATTTTCCAAAAACTGTAAATATCTTTCTCCAGTAAGACTCCCATCAAAGAAAAAAGGACCAACCACATTGAAATTGATTATACCACCCGACACATTTTTGTGAAAAGTAACAAAATTGGCTCCTTCATTGACTTTATCCATTGGCAAAAAGATTCACGATTTTGAAAATCTATTCCACTTAAAGCTTAATGTTGCTCGATATGATAAGGACGTAATTTGTTTTTTTTTAATAAAGCTGCGAACTGTATTTATATTTAGGTCTAGGGGTGCACTTAGCTGTATGGTACTAATTTGCGGATTTTCTATAAGAGATGCCACAACTTGAATCTCAATTTCTTTATTTGGGCTTGTTTTTGCGCGTTTGGAATAACACACATTTCCAGAATTTAAAAATCTCTCAGCTATATTCATAAACGATTCTTTCCGCGGCTGTCTTCTGTCTGGGTATCGTTCACAGTACAAACGGGTAGCCAGCAATACATTTCTTTGAGCTTCGCCGTAAATAAAGATGATATCGATCATTTCTTCTTTGGAAAATTCATTTTATACAAAAATTGACAAAACGACAATCTAAAAACACACAAACTAATGGAACAATATTTTAATAATTATACAAACGTCAAAAGAATAGATGCAATTGTTCTTTATTACGAGCGGCTAGCTAGCTGGTTGACTTCTATTGTCATAGTAAATCTGTATCTTAGAATATTTTTACGTGAAAGCGTCAATATCTCAAAAAGGGCCCGTCTTATGGCTATGAAACCTATTATCAATCAGTATAATTTTCACGGGGAATCGAAATATGAAAAAATATACAGGGTGTTACGTTTGAAAAAATTGAGAAAAATTACACTTCGCGTAAGTTAATCATTCTGTATAGTTTTACATGTTTTCGAAAAATTTCCCAGTTTGTTTGTTAGTAGACTATTATTAATAGTCGGTGGTATAAACAGATTTACAAAATCGTGGTGACAACGCTCGCATCGTGGTTCTAAAGTTAACTCTATTTTGGTACTAAAGTGACGATATCTGCAGAACGGTTAGTGATACAGATACAAACTTCTTTATTTTTATTCTAAATGTAACAGTGAATTCAAAAATGCAAAAATATACAGGGTGTTCCATTAAAAACACGGGTTTGAGTAGGCATATTTTTGTCAATTAGCCTGTGTATACCTAAATATTTTTAGAATGTAGGTCGAATGATCATGTATTACCACAGCAAAATTGGTTTTGATCTCTCTAATGGTTAAGGAGCAATCCTCCGTCCACGCAGTAGACACCGACCCTGTATACTTTTAATATTAATAATCTTTTATAATAAAAATAAACCAAATGTTATACTTATTTAATTACTGAAATTCGAAAGGCAGAAATGTTTTGTTCACTACAATACAAAAAAAGATCAATCCTTTAATTATAAGTAAAATTATTAATAACTACCATGCAAAACTTTCTTTATCGATAATGAACAGAATATATCTTCGTTCAGTATCGATATTCAAACACATTGAATAGAAATAAAACACAAAGATATCGTTTTTTGTACAGACAAAGAATCTTACTTGTAACTCTGAAGGCTGATGACGTAATTGATGCTTCTTTAGGTCTGTGCTCGGAGGCCTCCCTTGGGGTATTTCGTTGCTTTTTCAGTGAAGCGGACCTCTTGCGCCTTGCTCCCTTTGTTCTTTCAGTACCTTCCTTGGAGTTTTGTTGTGGTATAATGTTTTTAGCTTTCCTTCCAACAATGTAATGATTGCGTTATTAATTGTGGGATATATTGATAATTTATGAATATCACTTTAATTGTTTATGGTTTTAACTACAAACATCGTGCTACAACAAACCGCGACGCTTTTTCTTTGAACATCAATAAATTCTAGTTATTGTTCTTTATATATTGATTTACCAATTTGGATCGCTTACTGTCTTTCATATTTATTATTCAGTATTAAACACAATTGATGACCGTTTCTGATACGTACAAAGGCGTTATCATTCAGTTATTACGTTACCTTTAACGCGATTTTAAATTATTTTAATAAGGAAGGTCTTTTTTACTTCTTCCCCATTATACACTAATGTTATTTTACTTTATTTCTAAATTTAGGGTAAGTTGACTATTACCCTCTTTGGTTACTATCAACCAGCTCTGAACGCTTACTTAAAGCGACTCTAACAGCCCCCTCCCCGCTCTTTACAAAGCATTTATGCTTTTACAAACTGCCTCGTTTATCTTCTTTGGATGTTTATGGTGTATTTTTGAATTTAAGTCATATATCAGCTAAACATTTCGATAACACTTACAGTTATCTTCGTCAGTAGTAATAGTATCTTTCAAAATCATTAAAGATGTTTTTTGTGAAGTTTGAAAAAAAACATAAGTATTTTAGATAGCTGGTGAGCTCAATATCGCGTATACATCGACACAGCACATCGTGGTGGATATTTTGGGCATTAAACGCGTTGTAACACGACTTTCGTTCAAAAACGGTTTCGAAAGGCAGTGGCCCCAGAAGGTAATTTCAGAGGAAACAAACGGTCTTACTATTATGAAACGGATAATTACTTGTGACGAAGATGGGTTTACGAATATGCATCAACAATTATTCAAATATAATTATGGAAATGGATCAAAACCGAAGAAAGCGAGTCAAAGCCGATCAAAAATCAAGGGTATGCTCACAGTTTTCTTTGATTATCGAGGTATTGTTCATTATGAGTACATGACGATCGGTCAAACAGCCAATAAGGAATATTACCTGGACGTAATCACGCGTTTGAGGAATGCTGTGCGTAATTATAGAAAAACAACTCTTGGTTTTTGCACCTATGATAATGCTCTTTCTCACAAAGCATGCATTGTGAACGACTATTTGACCTAACATGCAGTAAATAACATTCAACAAACACCGTATTCTCCGAATATGGCACTGTGTAACTTTGGATGCTTTAGTTACTTTATTTACGAACCTTAAGTAGAAATAGTTTACAATCTTCCTGGAGATATGTTGGAAGGACTATTTAGAATTACATCAGTCACCAAATTTAATTTAAATACCTCGGTTGCCACATGGATGGCAGTATTTCAGTACATTAGTTACCAGGGAAAATTTATCGTGTACATATGATTTTAAATTCAAGTTGAAGTCACACCATCTGGATTTTTAAAAATGCAGAATTTACAATGCGGTGTTTCAAGTGCAAGATGAGTAATTTTAGTTTTTATTTAATGTAATTGTTTTATTTTTGTGTGCCGTTTGCATTCGAAACTTGGATGTTTTTCATTACAATTTCTTTAGCGTTTGTGTACTTTAATAAATAAAGCTCTTTTGTTTGTTATATTTGTGAAATTAGTGTTATGTACTTCTGTTTGAAATATTTGTATAATTAACTTTTTGTGTCATTCTATAGGTATTTATATTTGTGAATATCTTGTCAGTATTAGATAAGTGCTAATTTCGGTTGAACAATCAATAAACCATGAATTTAAGTACATGTATTTAAATTGCATGCAGTTTCTCGGATAAGTGCTTGATCAATTTATTTATTTAAACGTTTTTTACCAACAGGGCAATCGCTGTTACATTTGTGTTATAGTTTAGTATTTTTGAAGGTATTCAAACTATTCATTATACTACTTAATTGATGTTCAAGTGTTTTGCAATATATTTAAAACAAAAATATACTCCTTTGTCAACATAAGTGAAGCCTATCGGGCATACCCCTTGCTCACCGCACGACCTATGAGTTAGTTTTAAAAGAGTAGCATAGCTTTACTACCTATTTAATGGTAGTAAGGCGGAGTGTGTGAGCTTTTGGTGTTTGCATGTTTTTTACGTTGGAAATGGTACCTCTACAACTTTTTATTATGACGCAATTTGGCTCTGCAAGTCGTATACTAACTTCTCATTACACCATAAGGTGACCCTACCTGCTGGAAATGGAGCCTCATGGAGCCCTGCTCGCTAGAAATACGGCACACGCCAAGTCCAAGTTGTTAGAAATATTGCCTAGTTTTAAAAATAGGGTCATGGGTCTAGTGGTAATAAAACTGTATGCCAATTTCTAATTATACCATAATACGGTGTTACAATTGTGCAATAACTTCTAGATATACTACAATGGGTCGCTGCAAACGGTATGCTAACTTTAGTTACACCACATTTATTACTTCTAATCCAAAATATAAACTTTCCTTAAATTAATCCATGAAGTAGTGGGAGAGATTGAGGGCGTTAGATGTTGAAATCTGTTTCAAGATGTCTCCTTTTATTTCAAGAAGCTAAAAGAAATTGGAACAGAGAACAAATTCTCAGAGAGAAATTTGTACCTATTTCACTTTCGAGATAACAGATAAACTTGGCTTTTGTGCGACTAGCCAGTGCTCGGGGTGGGTAAAATGTTAATAAATTTTGCATACCGTAGAATAGTATACCTTACATAAGTCGAAATAGGGGTTAAAGTCGTAGTAAAAACCGGGAAGGGGCGCCAGAGTATTTAGAAACTCAAAATAGGGGCTGATTTGCCTAATTACGTAAGTTCACAGCTTGCTTAAATACTGAAACAACTCGCTTACCTGTACGTAATCAATCACAGGTGGGCCAGGGCCAGCAGATCTTCGCTACACCTGAAAGGCTACAAATATTCTAGCACGCTTGTTAAACTAATTCCGGTAAGGTTTGTGGTGTATTACTCTATACCTCTCTCTTCAGAAATCCGCGGTGAGATAGCATGCCGAAAGATCAAGAGATTTTGCGGTTAAATTTTTTTTGCCAAAAGTCAATGTTTCCGACATTTAAATAGAAACATGGAGAAGTGGTCAGGTGTTCAGCGTGCGTTTTGCGTAAAATCGTTTAACAAAAATGGTGAGTGTGTGATTTCGGAACAATGATTGTTTCGTAATGTTCCACGACATAGAAGTGTGCCGCCGCTTATGCAATTATGCAGTTGGTAAAAAAGTTTGAAGAAACTGGCTCCACATTAAACTTGAAGCATAAAGGGGCAATAAGGTCTGTAAGAACGGAAGAAAACATAGATAGAGTGCGAGTAGCATTAACACATAGTCCATTGCGTTCTGCAGTAAAACATGCTTCTGCACTAAACATTACCGACACATCGTTACGCGTGCCGCGATAGTAAATAAAGACAATCGTTACTCAAACTAAATCAATGATTGTCGTTACGCTACTCAATTTAATATATCTGATTTTTAATGAAACATATCTAAAAAAACTAAGAAATTCACTCTTAATCTACAATCTATAAAAAAAGGTTGCATTAGCGCAACAAACTTTAAATACTACGTTATAATAGATAATTGCTTAAATCGTTGTCGAACGTAACTACTTTGCTTTCTCAAATAAACACCAAAATTATTGACGTTAGTTCTAGGATCTCATTAAAATAAACACGCACAAAAAAAATCGCAAATAGGTGTTGTATAACGAACGGGTTCACAACTGGAATCACCTTAAAAAAAACAACAGTTCGTTAACCTAAAGATATATAATGAAAACTTCAACTTCAATATTTACACAAGTTAAATTAAAAACATGAAATTTACTTATTCGGCGAAGGTACTAGCTAGCCTCCTTTATATCAGCCTTTCTTGAAATTATTGTAAATTTTGTACTCAAAGCAGCAAAACAAATGATTATTTGCACACAAATTTCGTCCATAAAATTCTTGCTACAAACTTTGTCAATGAAACATAAATACATTAAGGAAACATTCATACAATTGTTGTAATTTTGGAAGATTGCCATCAAAATTCTACACTAAAATAATCAAAATTGATCCACAAGGAATCGCATTCAATCTTGTATACATACAAAACAAATAGTGCATAAAGGAAAAAAATACATAGAAATTTTATTAACGTTCGTCGGTGATGAAACGCAAATAAAACAGTGAATGAACCATAAGGTTTACCTTAATTCAGGTTCACTCCCCCATATGTCATACGAAACACCTAGAGGAGACCTGGAGATTAACTTCTGTGATGGCGATAATGAGGTACTGAGTGTGGTAGCTACGCTAGAAATTCCCTCTTGAACGATATCGGGGCGTTGATTAGAAAGCCAAATAGCGGTCGATGGTCATTCAACTTGGTTGTACGATATATTATAGTTTATATATTTACACTTTATTCACACGCTTTAGGTTGCGTTACAGGACTGCTTAATTCTTAATATCAGTCGTTAACGTTATACGAAAATTTAGTTATTTACTGCAAGCTAATTGTTATCGGCGAGCTGTGAACTAATGTCTGGCACTAGGAAAGAACGTTGATTTCCGCATAAAAGCGATGACTACTCCAGAGGATATTACACTAACTAATAATTCTCAACAAACTAGTAAAATGATTTTACGATAGATCAATAACAACATGTGAATCATATCTCAATTTTACACTTCCAATTCTAACTTGTTAATTAGACCAAAAGCTTTATTTCGTTTTCTAACTTGTAAGACGTCTAAATGCGATTAAGTTTTGTAAGGCTTTCAAATACTTTCTCGAATGTATGCGTTATTCAATCCAACTGTGAGAGTTTACACTACGTTTAAGATGTACGGTACTAACAAATAATTGGTAATTTCGAAAATTATCGGCAAATCTTTGATAAAATCCTGGATACATGACAATAAGGATTATGCGATATTCCGCTTAACTTTGTATGAGGGACAAGCCATTATTATTGAGAATAAAAGAACCAGTTTAACTTTTTGAAAATTTTATTTTGGATATGTTCAAAGTAATTGTCTTCTACTGTAATCCACTTAGCCGTTCTTTCCTTCCACTGCTTAAATGTTCCAAGTCAAGCAGCTTTAGGAATGCTATTAAAATAATACCGAATAGCAGTATCGATATCTTCCTCATCAAAAACCGTTCTTCCTCGTAGCCCAAAAACAGCCAAAAGTCGCACATTGCCAGATTCGATGAGTAGGGAGGGAGTTTGATTACATTAACCTTGTTTTCAGCCTAATATACTTCCGGCAAACAGTTTTCGATGTACCATTTAGCTGGGACAGTCTTCTGCTTCTCTGGCTTAATAGCATTTACTAGACTGGTACTTCTAAATAACACATCGTACATTACTTTCTTCGTTTCTTGCTGCTTTCTGATTATTGTTGGTGTGGCCTCATGTTTATGAATCCATACGCGTCTCTCTTGTCGAGTTGGCATGTCGAAAAATAGTATGTAAGTTTCATAGCATGTTACAATTTTCGACAAAATTTTGTGTCCAACATTTAAGCAACGTTAGAGTGTCGTGGCAAATTCGTACTCGTTCTGCTTTTTTAAAATCTATAAGATGATGGAGTACAAAACAACTTACGACTTCTTTCAGATAAAGGTGGTCGTGTATTATTGTTTTCACAGATGAGAATCCAATCCCCAGTTGAGCCTCTCCTACGGCGTAACTTGTTCTGTTACCTGCGTCCATAATATTTACAGCAGCAATGTTTTCCTCTATCACAAAGACAATGGGAGGGCCTTGTCTTTGTGGTGATCAACTGTAGTTCTTCCATGTTCGAATTCCTTGTAACATCTGTAAATTGCCAAGGAAGGGCCCTGATCGCTAAATGTACATTTCAAACTTCCTTCGCAGTCATACGCACTTAAACCTTTCTTAAAGTCATAATAAATCATCATGCGAAAATATTCACGGGTTAATTGCATTTTTTTCACTACACTTTAGAAATTTAAAACTGTCTTGTTCAAATTTTAGATAAATTGTCCAATGAAGCGGCAAATATCAAGTAAAGAGTTGCTCTTACTGAGGCTACATTTTTTGTTTTTCATGGCCTGCCTAATTTCTTCATTCTTTATAATTATAGCTTGTCCCTCGTATGTCTAAGATTTATTATTATCTTAGATCTAAAGGTAAGTATGAAGAACTTTGTAAGTAAACAAAAACTGATCCTTCTAAGTCTTTTCCGTCTTCAAAGAAACACAAGGGTTAACAACAGATTCTAGTAGTGTTAAGCGTCCCCTAAGTTTTACGTACAAATACAGAACCTTCTATTTACCCAAATTAGAAACAGGGTATTTTGAAGGAAATGGTTCGTTATCAGTCAGAGAGATGTAACACTTGAAACGTTTGATAAATGATAATGGCAAAATGGAGAGAACAAGCCTACTATAACAATTACATGTACTTGAAGGCCTACTATTGAGTGTTATGTTAATATAGTGTCAATAAACAGAGTGCTTTCTGGAATACCAGTTTCAAGATTGTTTAGTAATACTTAGTCCATTAATGATCTGGTTTAAAATAAAATTCAAATTAATACTGATAAAAGTTATAAAACCTTGGCCTATCTGTTTAGCTGAGAGTAGGCAAAGATGTAGAATTCTAGAGGTAGAATAAATGTGAGTAAATGTCTTTATAATATCATGTCATTTTAATGGGTCAGCACTTCAATAAATTTAACTAGTGTAACAACTGCAAAACTTTCATAAAGTTTTCGTGATTCGAGTTTTTACTCAACGAAACTTTGTCAGCTTTTAAAGACACGAAGTGGACAATAAAAGCAATACCGCTAAGATAGTGAAATGCATTGTAAGCAATATCGGTAATAAATTCTGGATACAAATCGATTTTTAACCTCATTCCATAAAATACACTCCTTCCAATTAAATTCCAAAATTAAGATAGATCGTTAATTTTGTTGAAGTTTTAGATTACGGCATACCTACCTACTTAAGAGGAAGGTGTTTTCAAAGTGTCAAACCTAACCCATAATTTTTCATATCTAAAGAACTATTAAAAATTCAAAACGGGGGAACGTCAACAAAAACTTTTAAAATTAATCATTAAAAGCTCCATTCAACACGCGTGTACAAGAAGCAAGACATATTCATCAAGAGTAGCACACAGATGCGTCTGTTACTATAGCAACGCGTTGTATGCTAAAAGAGGGTGTGATCGCTTTAGAAGGGCTGTTGGATTCTCCTAGTGTAGAGTAAACCTTCGGGCACTCTCGTTTCAATCATAAATCAAAATATAATAGAAGAGGGGTTTATAAGAAGGGGACATTTTATCATCGTTCTTAGGGTATCACGGCGGTGGTATTAAATGAGATGACGAATTGGAATAAGGGGATGGAATGGAAAGAACTGGACATAATTTGTTTTGCGATTTACTTAAGGGCCAGATTGTTGATTTTTGCTTATTCTTGTATTCATTTCTAATCAACCGTTGAAACACTTATCGATTTATAGAAAATCACACGGAGATTAACCGCAAGGAGGGTGATATTCAAGATGGAAAAAACGTTGAATGGGCAATACACCGATGTGTACATACTGCCTCAGTTGTATTCACACCATCCGATTGTAACTCTAACTCTTAATGTAAACAACGTATATTATACATTTCACAAACGACTGCAACCGCTAGAGTCAGCAAACGTTCATAATCAAATAAGCAAATATAAAACCTTAGGAGAGGGCAAATACTAAAAATACAAATATTTACTTACTTCTGTAATAGACCTATAGAACATTTCATGATTTATATTCTAGAAATCTTCGTTTCACAAAATGGTTCAATCAATTGTAGTGTGATTACAAGAATTTTAATTTTTCAGTAAAATCTTTGACTATAAGAAACACTATATAATTGCGTAGTTGCTTGTTTACTCACCACACTTTTGATCATCTACCCTCACGGGAGTAATGCGTTTAAGGAAATTACAATTTTTCCGGTTAGTCTTTTCCACATTGCATAGTTTACTTTTTTTCTTTGAGTGTTACTGAATTTTTAATTTTTAATTTTCCTTGTTTAATTATTACGTATATAAATTAATTAATGCCACCACTTCAATTCAAGATCGATTCAGAAAGTCTTTTATTTTATTTGTTTGCGTAAAAAATTGTTCTGAACTTTACTTTCAGTAAATGTAGCCACTACTGTTTCAAATGTATCATTATCAAGAACTTATTCCTTTATTACTTGATGTAAATCATATTTTATAGATTTAAAATGTCTGTTAAAGGCGCATCTATAACATCAACCTGTTCGTTCACTAAAGGTTACTTATGTTAATGTTATCAATTTCGATTGTGAAATCATAAGGTGATTATTTACTATTAAATATTTAGCATAATTTAATTTGTCTGTGTGTTTATATTTGTAACATCTAATGTTTTCTTGGAATCTAATCCCAAAGTACCTAAGTATTTTTCCAATATCAACAGGATGGCAGATCAATTTATAAATACCCCATTACAAAATGTCGTTAGTAGAACCTTTGGTATTAAATAAACATTTAAGAACGTTGGTAATAGTTATGAAAACTACTTTGTACTTGTTGTTTTGTAATATGTCAGCTACTTTTTTATACTTTTCAAAATATGAAATTGATATGTATTTATTTTCTGTTGGTTCTGTGTTAACTGGGCAAATGTTTTTGATAGATACTTTTGACTTTTAACTAAACTGTCGATTATATTTGAAATTTAACTATACTCTTGTGGTCAGGGCCGTTCCGAATCGGGGGTGCAAGAGGTGCGGGATACACGGGCGGCAAGCTGTGCGGCCTGCAAGCCGAGGGGCGGCGGCAGACACGACCGAGCTGGTAGCGTAGTGGCGACAAGACCTGCCTAGCATTCGGGAGGTAATGGGTTCGATTGCCGTTACCGTCTACCTTGTATGAGGTTTTTTTCAGGGGGTTTTCCTCATACACATGTAGCGGCATGGTTACTGCGTATATGCACACCATGTGCGGCTGCTTAGGCGAATGCTGGGGTAGTATTTTCCCCCTCAGAACCCTAACTCCGTTCCCTCCGATCCTATCCTGACCACACCCATCCCTAATCCCACCATGGATATATACGTAATGTATGTATGTATGCTGGGAATCCATGATTGTGGCTGAAGGAGCTCGGAAAGCTCAAGCAGCTCGCCCTCCCCCTTGGGGAGGGAATGAAATACGTGGCCTTTTCCTTTTTTTTCGGCGGCAGACACCCGGCTACTGAAAAATTCGAAAAGCGACAAATTGTAAATAACCATACATTTCAAAACCTAAGCATACAAAAATAAAAGACTATTGCTTGATCATTTAAAAAGAGGCAGTTTGATTCGCCTAAGGTAATGTTAGCCATCGGAATGCTTCATCTGTCCTAAGTTTTGTTTAAGCGCAGCGTATTGAAATCCCGCAATATTCCTTTATTCTTTAGGTAATGGGCACTTACCCCGTACCCTACCATAGATCTAGATCCCCCGCTCCCACCAGTGCCACGAATTAGTTCAATGAAATTTATTTCAAAGTCATTTTTTTTAAAGTGTAGAAGTGTTATTTTTTCCGGTACCACGACTGCTTCTTCAATTTACATGAATATCGTTAAATGATTTCTTTGTAGTAGATAATGACAGATTTTTGTGAAAAAAAAAAACTTTTTAACGCTTACATTATATTGTTGCCACCTTGTGTAATACACAATTTTGTTCTAAATAGATGTCTGATAATCGGAAAAAGCTTTCTGGAGCGCAATCTAGGAATAGACAGCTTAAAAAAAAGAGTTAGCTCAAAAGGCAAGTGGCTCACTGAAAAAATTTTTAATCTCAGAAAAATCGGAAGAGGAAACAGGGATTACATCACAAGGTTAGAATGATGACGAGATAGAAGCGGCACATAAAGGATTTAACCGAAAACGAAAAGACAAATCCTGAAACGGTTGAGTCTGTGTTCGAGAACAAGTCAGATGGTCAGTGGTTGTTAGAAGAAGTAAGCGAGCATAAAGACGATATTTATAAGGATCCTGGGAATTGTAGAAAGAAATATACAATGGGGGAAAACAAAGATGAAAATAGTAACAATTTACAGCAGAGGGATGAAGTAGACAATGAAAAAACTAGATGAGATGAGATGATGAAAGAGTTGGAGGACATGATAATATTGGGAGAGGATTTCAATGTGAGAATAGGAGAAAATCGGACCACTACCCCATGGAACTAACAATGGAAGGGGGAGAAAAGAAGGCGTTGAAGAAGGAAGGGAGGCAAATAATAGTGAAAATGTAAAGAATTGTAAAGAGAAAATAAAAAACATAATATGGAAAGGGAAAGGGCTAGAGGAAAACGTGGAGCAAATGAAAGAGAAGATGGAGGAAGCAACAGAGAACGTCAGACATAAAAGATGGAGCCGCCATACAATGCGTTTGAAGAAGTGGTGGGATACAGAATGTAAGGAAACCAAGAGGATTGCAAGAACACTAAGACAATGGAAAAAAGGGAACGCAGAACAAAAAAAGAGTACAAGGAGACATTAGGAAAGCACAGGGAGACATGCGAGAGAAAAAAGGAGGAAGAAAAAAAGAAACAAGAGGAAAAGATTAAGGAAATAAAAACGGAAGAAGTACGGAAAGAGTTAAAGAAAGAAAGAAAGAGAAGACGGACACAAATGAGGATACAGGTAAAGGAATGGGAGACATACTTCAGGAACTTACTGAAAGGGGAACAGGGACAGAAGGGAGAAGAAAAACAAAAGTATACGACGAGTAAGAAGTAAGAAGGGCAAGCGATGGAAGCAATAAAGAAAGTGACAAAGGCAAAGCGGAAGATGGGATACAAGGAGGGGAGTGGATATATGGAGGAGGAAATGTAGCAAAAATAATGACAGTAATAAAATATGGAGAGCAAAAGGTTTCCTGGAGAGATGGAGGAAGGACTAATATGCCCAGTATACAAAAAAGGAGACAAAAACAAGTAGGAAATTACATTGTTAAACACAGCATACAAAATATATTGACAGTGCTAGAAGGAAGGCTAAAGAAGGACATAGAGGAAAATAAATTGTTACCAATGCAAGATTCAGGGAAGGGGGAATAGCGATAGATAATACATACATATTGAGACATATGGCAAACAAGGAAGTAGAAAAGGCAAGGGGGAAAATGATAGTGGTATTCATAGACCTAGTAGCGGGATTAGGTATAGTTAATAAGGAAGAGCTGTGGGAATATTTGAGAGAAAAAGGATACATGAAAGGCTGATAGAAAGGATGGAGGAAGTTTATGAGGAAACGAGGAGTAGGATAAGAGTAAATGGGGAACTGAGCGAGGAATGAGTAACAAGAAACGAGTTGAGGCAAGGATGTCCATTGAGCCTTGTAAACAAAACGAAGGTAATGGTGTTTAGAAAGGGACGATGAAGAAGGAAAAATGAGGAGTGTAAATGGAGGGAAGAAGAAGTACAGCAGGTAAAGGAATTCACATACTTAGCATACACGATGAGGCAGGACAACAAAGATGAGAACACAAAGGAAAGATTGAGAAAACGAAATAAATTAATAGGGCAAGTGTGGAGTGTGGGAGAAAGATTGCTTGGGATGAAGCTAGGAAAAAGGAAGCTACTATTCGACAAAAATAAATAGTGTGGTGTTGTATGGAGCTGGAGTGTGGGGGTGGAAGAAGCATAAAGAGGTGGAGGGGCTAGAAGAAAAGTATTGGAAGTGGGTATTGGCACTGGAAAGAGAAATACGTGGGTATATCGCCAGAGAGGAAGTAACAAGAAGAAAAAATAAGGGCAGAGGCGGGAAGCTGAGCAAAAAAAGCACGTGGAGGAAATGAGAAAAAGAGCGGTGTGTAAATTATTACAAGAATGTTGGAAAAAAATAAAAGCAGAAAAGAATATTATGAAAGGAACGGGTACGCGAAGGAAGAAGTGGAGAGATTAAGGAGGGAAGGAGTGGAAGTGAGAATGGACATAATAAGAAGGAACACGGGTGTACAAAAAGAAGAAACGTGGGCAAAAATGAAAGAATCAAAATATAATGCAAACTATAAGAACATTAAGAGAGAAGGGATACCAGAATTTGCACGGGCAACAAAATGGAATTTTTTTTTAAATAAATTGAAATAATGACACAGTTTAATGATACTATATCAGATCATACCTCCAGAATTAACAGAAATCCAAAAATTATGCTTCACTATTTGGGTGTTCATAGTCAAAATGAACTTATTTCCCTTTCGAGAAAGAAAACAGGACACGAAATAATAAACCTGCTGAAAGATAGTAAATATTATTTCATTATTTTAGGCTCCACGTCAGATATAAGTCACTAGGACAAACTTAAATTAGGGATTCATTTTAATATCTAATTTCACAGGAAGGGTATAACTACTGATGATCTAAGAGGACGATAGTGGTGCAATAATGTACTGCAAAAAATTTAAACCCTAGAGCTTTCTATGTGTCTTGTGTAGCCCACAGTTTTTAATTTAGTCGTTAATGATGCTGCTAAAGTGTCTTTAGAAATAACAAGTTGCAATTTTACAAGAGCTGTACGTTTTCTTCTCTGCATCGACTAAACGTTGGCAGTTATTAAAATATGAAATCCCTACTTTAACATTAAAACTCGATTCGGATACTAGGTGGGAAAGCAGCATCGATACACTAAAAGTTCTTAGGCACAATTTATATAAAATGTATGATGCTTTATGTACGCTCTATTCTGACAATATACGAGATTCTGACCCAAGAAATTTTTTACTGCTAAAAATTAAATCTTTTAAGTTCATCTTCCATGATCATATGATATGAAGTTTAATAGTCAAAATCAACGTTGTAGGCAAAACAACGAGGAATGCAAATACTGCTTTACCAAACGTTATGTTATTACTGCAACAAACTAAGGCATACTTACATGATATTAGATCAGATAAAAGATATGATAATATTTTAGAAGGGGCAAAAAATATTGCCGAGAATATCGATTTCGCCCTTCATTTCCACCACTTAATACTAGTAGAACTTGTCATTGACCATTGTTTACCACGTGCTCATGGTGTGTCTATGTTCTTTATATGCATTTTGGGAGGAATATATATGAAATATATTTGTTTTCAGAAATGGATGTTAAGCGATTTTGTGGGAATTCTAGATATGTAAATGATGTTCCAAATGATGGCAATTACGAAGCCTCCGATGATGACGACTTGCCGCATCAACGTGTACAGAATGTAATTGTTTTCGAATCTGAGAGTGACACAGATTCATCTGACGCTGAATTAGAAATAGATACTGAAACTCCATCCTCCTCAAAAGCAATCATACAAAAAGGTAAAAATAAAAAACAGCCACTAACCCCAATAATAAAAAAACAGAAATTAGATTGGAAGGTATTAACACAAAAAAAATTACGATGAAAACGATTACATTTTTTTGGGATCATTAGAATGGCCAGAATGTAAGCAGGAATTAGATAGTCCTATTGATTTTGTTTTGTTTTTATTTAGGGACGAGTTATTGCAGCTGATAGGTGAATCAAAATTAAAATCTGTCAAGATAATGTAAACAAACCCGCAAGCATCTTTACTTCATTAGTAAAATTGCCTGCAACTAGGTTCTATTGGAATTCAGGTTTAGATCAACGGCTTGTATACGAGACTATGAGTTGTAAGAGATGGGTAGAAATCAAACAATTTTTGCATTTCAACAACACTAAGTTTGTAACCTCTTATAGAACAAAATATGTCAACAACTATTACGGTTCCCAAAGAAAAGTACCTGTCCATAGACGAACAAATAATACCGACTAAAACAAGACATTCCCTAAAACAATGCAACCCTAAAAAACCCAAGAAATGGGGATTTTGATATATTTGCTGGAAACCAACGTAACGTCATTCCTGCTGGAGCACCTGATCTTAGAGCAAGTGAATACGTAGTAACTAAACTTACTGCTACCGTTCCCCGAAATCAAAATTATAAAGTATTTTTTGATAACTGGTTCAACAGTCCGAGACTAAATGATTTACTTCCGTTAGGAACTGTTAGGATGAACCGAGTTACTGACTACGATATATCTACATTAAAAGAACTGAAACGGCTAGTCCTAACTAGTATGCAAGAAAAACTTGCTGTTTTAGATGGAATAAAAGTCTATTGTGTTTGTTAGTGTGATAATAAATTAGTCACTATGCTGTCAACTTATGTAGGTTGCTCCCCTAGAACATCTCGAAGGCGCTATTTTAGAGAAAATCACCGAGAAATTCCCTGTCCTAAATCAATTGATGTTTATAATAAGCATATGGGGGCAGTTGACCTACAGGATTCTATGCTGGGCTTATATAGGATTCAGTTACAATCAAGAAAATGGTATAAGAGAATATTTTTCCATCCAGTGGATATGTGCATTGCGAACGAATGGATCTTGTGGCGTCAAAAGAGTAACGAATATATGGCATTATTTGACTTCAAGCAATACATTGCGGAGTATTTGTGTAAGGTGGACAAGAATAGTTTACTACAAAAAAAAAAAATGAGGTCGACCATTGTCTAACGTTAACGTTAATTCACCATCTTCTCGTGTCAGAATTCCGGTAACTAAAACGCAAACTCCCAAGAGGAAACAGCCAGCTAAGAGTGCGGATTATTCTCTCAGTGAAGTACAGACGCTATTGGACACTGTCCCCAATGGAATGATACTCGATTTTTGTGCTATAATAATTGTAAATTTAGATCTTTTATTACCTGCACTAAGGGTAAGGTAGCTTTATGTTTAAATAAAGACAGAAATTGTTTTTTTACAATTTCACCAGTAAAAGTGTCTTCGTTTTTATGAATTTTATATTTAGTGTATACGAAGTCATATGTGGCAATTTTTTTTTTTTAGGAAAAATGTTCTATTTCTTGGTGATATAGGCCATTATAATCTCAAAAAAAATCCACAAAATTATTTTTTTATGTTTAGAACATAATTCGTGCGGTAAAGGGATATATTAAATAAACTACATTCATAATACAATACTTTAAAAAATAATACAAAACCGGGTAACAAGACTAAAAATGTTTTTCTTACTTTTAGTTCAGCGAACTTCTGATTAATATTTTAAAGATTAATTTTCTCTGCTAATTCATGTTCTCTAGCTAATAAAGCCAAACTGCTTAGCCGATTTTGAGTGGTTTTGGAACGTAAGAAATTTGTTATTATTTTCAATTTAGAAAAGGTCCATTCTCTATTTTCCACACATAGGCCTTGTTTGTGCACTTCGGCGAGCCGCAACGGCCTGCCGGTGCGGCGCGCCGCAATAAATTTTAAGATAGACGGCGAACCGGACCGTCTTGCTGGAGATCGGGTGGGGGAATCGTTGTTGCTAACCTGTAATCTCCAAGATTGCTATCAGTGTGTGCTAGTCTCTCACAATGGATCCGTTTTTGCTCGTCTATTGCTATTTGGAGTTGAATAAAAAACAAAGGCGTAAAAGGTATTGGTCAGTGCATCCGATTAACCCTGCTACAGCGGTAGATGGAGCTTATAAAACCTATACGGACTTCTACGGGAAGACAGTGAGAAACAAGGGATTGGTAGCACTGCCGCCGGTGGACGGCGCCCCGCACTATCATAAACAGCTGCATACGTCACAATGTAAATATAGCCAGCTGCGGTGGACGGCAGGCCGCAATAATATAAGGACAACCGCATGTTTTTAGACCCGCAACGGTGAACCGTCGCTTACTGCTGTACCCTGCTCTCAATTAATTCAATCTACTTATAACTACGCCGGCACACCGCACCGGCAGGCCATTGCGGCTCGCTGTAGTGCATAAACAGAGCCTTACACGCAAGGCCAACAAGATTATTAGAGCAATGCTGAGGTTAGGAGCAACATCTAAAGCAGTGATAAGCTTTAATACCTCACTTGAATTTTGTTTTGCATTTACAAACCCTAAAACGGATTCTTTTTCATTTACTAGCTCAAGTGCGTTCACATCTCCGATTCACCATCAGTCAATAGTATTTTCAAGCATTCACAATATTTAATAACTCGTTTTTGGTAAATTTTTTAAATTAAGTATGTTGAACAAAAATTGAAAATGATTGCTCTAGGTATTCGATAAACCAAATCTGGATTATAACGCATTCATTGATCTATTGTAAAAAAATAAACTCTATTTTAATCTTTAATTTGGGACTATTGCGCGCTTCGTAAAGAAAGTTAACAGTTTTTCGTCGAACTCCTGACGCGGTTGGATTAACTCGAAATCAGCTGGAATGTCAGTAACGTCGGTGAGTTCCTTTGCATTACAGAGCATTTTATTAAAAGCCTCATCCGAACGAAGAACCTTGGAAAAAAAATTGTATTATACAATTTTATTAGCTCGATAGCAGATGACAAATCATAGTCTTTCGTCTGTAGTAGTTTGCTGATCGGTTTATCCAATTTAAGAATATATACCAAATTACAATGGGACACAAAAGCGAAAATTGTTTAATACAGTGCAACAGGCCAAAATCCTGATCTCTTATACACGTGAGTAGAAGAGGGACACTTGAACTTTCACTTTTACGTCACAAATGCCCCAGGGTGTGAGGCACTTGTCGCCGCCATCTTGGATTTTGACGTCACAAGACCGCCCACGTGGGAGACCGCATTTTCCACCCTTATTTTTACTCGCTTACGTGTAGGACGTATTTTTTCACCCCTATTTTTTACACACCCACGTGTGAGACCGTATTTTCAACCCTTTTCTCTCGAAGGTCCTTTTTAACCCCTATTTTTACTCGCTTACGTATAGGACGTGTATTTTCAACCCTTGATGGAATTTTTATCCCTAATTAAGGACCTTTTGACAGCAATTTTTTAACCCTAATTATTATTGGTAGTATTAAGGACCTTTTTGATTTTTAATGGCTTACGTGAAGGACCGTATTTTTAACCCTTATTTTTTATGATTTCTTTTGGGGCTATTTTTCAAACCTTATGGTTGTATTAAGGAGCCTTTGACAGCTAGAACTTTTTTGTGGTTGCTAACGTGAGGACTGTATTTAGGGGGTGGGGGGCTGGTCTTGGCTTGGCTTAGGGCTGGGGGCTGGTCTAGGGATAAGTCTTAGGGCTGGGGGTTGGGGGCTGGTCTAGGGATAAGTCGTAGGGTTGGACCTGGGGGTGGACTTGGACTTGGGGTTAGTCTTAGGGTTATTTTTGATGGTATTAAGGTCCTTCTGGCTATATTAAGAACAGTGCTCCTGGAGGTTGCACACGCATACAATGTTGGAAATTGCATAAAGATTATTATCGATCCTATCGTTTTAAAATGGTCAAATGCTATTGGATGATCTTTTACCTATACGAGAAAACGTATTTTCTAATAAGGATGTAAGATAGCAGGTGTGTTAAGGATTAATCTTGCGTTGGGGAATTGAATGACTGTAACATTTAATTATAGAACACTTATTTTATTGTAAATGTCATAATTAAAAATCCCAGTGAGTTATAAAAAAAAATTAGTCATTCGGGTCTAATGAAACAAATTTTTATTAAGTTAATTAATTACATAACAGCAATATTGTCTTCTAAAACGAATATTAAAACATAGTTTACCTGCATTGAAATATGTTTAATATCCATCCGACCGTTAAAATGTTGTACGTCTTAATAATTTTTAAAAGAAACTTAATGCTTAGATGTGTTTTATAACTGTAATTAAAAATCTGTAAATAAATAAAGGCTTAACACCACACTTACCAGCTCTGTACTTTTTCGAGGGACTGCTTCACGAGTGATAGTTACTGCTTTGTGTTGCTTGCGTAATTAAACTTTCTAGGTTGTGTAAAAACTACCTATTGGTTTCCCCAAAGTGTAAAATATACAAACAACCTTTTTATCTTTATCGCACTTTCTGTAACGTGCATTTACCTTTCTCTTAAAAATAAAATCGGTTTGAAAAATATTCATATTGTACATACGGATACACAAATTGTTTTATAAAAAACCATATTAAGAGTTTGGAAAGTTACATTTTTAAATTCCACAACAATATGTAGTAAGAAATCACTGTTCTTGTTTACTTTAACTAATTACCGTGTAATTATATAACTCTGTTAAAATATAATAGTCTAAAATTGATTACCAATATAAATGGTTAACATAATTTCTTTTTAAAAAACACTAAATCATAAATTTATAACACGATTTTTAAAAACACGCGCTGAATTAAAAGAAAAAAGCAATGGGTTATTTTTGTTATTACAGGGCTCTTGATTAAAACAATTAAAGCACTAAAAAATCTCTTTTATTTATCAGAATAGAATGGTTGGGTAACAGGCGTTAAACAATAACCTGATTATCTCGTCATTTATAATTAAACATGTACTAAAATAGTTTTTTACAAAATCAAACATAGGTAAATTATGTAATCTAAAATATTGAAACATCAAGGTATAAAGGTCACACACATCCGAATGATAGTCTTGTAGTATTGTTTTATTGTATACGAAGCATCTAGAATTCTTCTCTAGGAAACGTAAATGATATCCTTGCGGTGGTCGTCCAAAGGAATCAAAATACTCTCCATTATCATTCTCGTCAATGTAGATAGCGGTCCAATGGTGACCTGGTTTGTTTGCAGGATTCGTGTTTACAATAATTGCACACGGTCGAGGTGCGTGTCTCTTTAGTTGATTAGAAGCACATACAAGCCGAAACACATTGTTCTTGTGGCTGGGGATCGATTTCAAGCATCTTAACACTTGTACCGCATACATCTTTGGAATTGGTATGCGTCCAGTCTTGCAGTAGTAATGCGTTTTCCAGTGCACACATAGGCTCAGTGATGTTATGGTTTAAGCAGCTATATGCTTTTGCTTCCTTTTTCAACTGTTTAATCGACGGGCAACCAGTCTCCTCCAGGTTTACTATTGGTTTGTTAAGAAACCTTAAAAACTGTTGTTTTTCACCGCCCTTAACGTGAATTTTGTTAAATGGGTGCAACACTCTCATCAGCTCCTCAAGGAAATTGTTGTAATGTACATGACCCCACCACCATTTCAGCCCATGATAATTATCTTCCATGAATTTTATCTGTCGTGACATGGATCCTGACATAAAGTAGCCTCGAGGTGGTTTTATTAGCATTAACCATAAACGACCGTGATCTGTAACCCGTACCAGAGAATAAGGTGTGGTACGCTCTTACATATAAACCATTAGCTGTAAAGTCTGGTTGTAAGGCCTTCGAAGGAATTTGTTGTCCGTCAATATATAACGACATGTAGTTAATATTGCTGTGATGAAAATTGAAAGGATTTGAGGGGTAGTCGCCGTTGAAGGCTTTATTTGCTACAAAGCCTACAATGCATCGTTTAGGTAACTGACCCAGGAAAACATTATCCAATGATTTTCGCTGTATGCCTGCAGGTATAGTTAACACTTTTACATCGGTCCTTGTAACAGGGTATTTTGCGGCTGTTGTTTCTAAAGCTTTAGCGTGCGCAATTAGAATAGTGGGGTTGATTCGCATACGTCTCACCAGTAAACTGGCGCCTATAATTCGCGTCTTGTAATTTGAAGCGCATTAGGCTAAAGGTATCTCTTGATCGTACAAATTTAGACTTTAACTCAACAACACTTATGAGAAACTTTTCGTGATTAAACAAATCCGAGTGCACGTGACCAATCATCTCTATCTGTTTCCCGGTAGCCGCAAGTGCCTGACGTTTTGAGAAACCGTTATTAGCGTTTCCCAGTGTATTCATCTGTCCAGCTGTATCATTGTGCCATAAGGTACATCCTAGATGTGAACTCTTGGCCTCCTTTCCACAATTTAGCAGCGTTTCGATATATGAACGGTAGGCGTTGGTGTTGTTTGGTTGTGATACCATCTTCTGATTTAAGTAAACCTCCACCTGTGAGAAAAGCGAATGCATCCAATTGTTTACCGGTGCTACAACATCAGCGTCTGTAAGTGCTGAATCATCATGCTTTAGAACTTTAGCTGTAATGTACAGCATGGTCTGGCTTAAATCTATATAATCGTTTCCATTTCCGGGGACTATAAATTCTATTGGGGCGTCATCACTCAGAGCTGACAAGGGCTTGTAAAATATCCATTCACCGCTCTCGATACTTGTCTGCGTCGATGGTAATGCGAACAAATCAAATTCGGACTTGACGCATTCACACGATTGGGCATGTAAAAAAGCCATTTTCTTGAAAATATATCGTCGTAAGCAGACTTCTTCTTAGCAACAGATCTCAGTGGAGACTGATTATTATCGGTCAGACGTACTCTTTTATAACCCGAACCATCCATCATTTTATCGATTTTCTCGTCGGCTTTACGCTTAAGGTTTCTACCTGCCTCGTGAAATCTTTCTTGAAACGAATCCTTAATAGGTCGATCCTCTATGACGTCACCAAGAATATTAGCACCCGTTCTAAGAGCTTCTTTACTAATAGCCTTTGCGCCAGACTTAAATAACGGTATTATACTTCTAAATATACCACCTAACCAGCTCCCTATTCCATGACCGCGTTGATAGGGCGCACCTCTGTAAATACAGCCGATACCGTTACCGGCCTGATTCATGTAATATTGCTGATAAGGGCAAACCATTATTGTACTTTCTTAAAGTGTAGCTTCAGGCACGACGTTCCAAACTCAAATGGCATTGCTGCACCCGTATCTGTTTTTATATTAATCTCTATGTTTTCAAATTCCCGTGTCATCACCGGCATGTAGTGTGCAGGCGAAAAAACCACATCTTTATGGACCCCGTAAGCATAGTTTTCACCCACAATTTGCGGTTCAACGATGTCGCAATAAACAAACATCTGAGTTGGTAATCCTATCCATATACTAGCGGGGTGAGGGGGTATTGGTTCCATGGCTATGTTCTGATACGGTCGATAACCCAATTGTAAGGCTAGACGTTGTGAGAATCCGAATAGCAAGAGCTGAGTTTTTAATTTCGTAGTGACGCGTTTAGTTAGATTATATTCGATTGTTAGCAGTTTACTTATTAGCACATGGTTATTTAGCTCGCTGATAATTTCTTCTATGCTGGCGTAATTTCCCGAAGCGAATTGTATCACGTACCAGCCATCTTCAATATAAATGATCTTCTCGCTGTCGAGTTGAAAATATTCTGCGGCCTTTTTTAATATCGTTTCTAACACGTTCTCGTCAGGTGGCTCTGTTCTATAATAAATTAAATTATCTGTTGCACTTACAGCGGCAAAAGAACATGGGTACTGAATTTCCGATATCCCTACAACCCACGAGCCCGTTAATCTTATTCGTTTTGGCAGTTGCGTAATAAAACTTGACGTTATATTACCTGGAAAATACGCCATAGAGCTATTACTCAATAAGGTAAGATAAAACTCCATTCTTATATATCTCTCAACTGCGAAGCTAACACCCAGCTATTAAATTTGTCACTGTATCCACGCCACTTGACCAGGTATTGTTTATTTCGCCCACGGCCCTTCTCTGCTAGAATCTTATAGACTTTGAATAACCGTAACAACTTGCAATTCTTCTTCGTAAAAGGTGCCCTCAACAGGATCGTTATTAAGATCGATTATTCTATAAACTGGTGGTCTTCTTTTTATCGCCGCACTAATTGTAAAAACTTCCTCGCTCCAATTCGTTTCATATCCCTTCTCAAAGGTGTACTTAGTTCTGGCGATTCTGACATGCTCACCGACTTTATATTTAGGATGGCGTACTGGACCTAAACCTTTCGCGTACAGGTTATTCCACACTTCCAAAATGTTTTTATCGTTTACAGCCGAGGGGGCCATTTTTATACTTGAATGAGGGCTATTGTTGTAGGCAGTCACAAGTCTTTCGAGTACATCAATATATCTCTAGGAATTTTTGTAAGTGAAATAACGCCACATCTTTGTTTTCAATGTTTTATTAAATCTTTCAACTACAGATGCTTTTACATCAGGGTTATTTGTTACATAGAAATTGAGATTTTGTTTCTTGAAAAAGTTTTGCACGCTGCTCGCCACAAACTCTTTGCCTTTATCTGTCTGTAGATTTGTCGGGGTATCGTCGCAATCCTTAAGCTCTCGTGGTATATTTATCTCTTTAATGTACGTCGCAAACTGACGCCAACCGCGCGGGTTTGTGGTTTTTCGTTTTCTTAACGTCTCGTGAACCAGATCGATAATGTTGGAATGTGGTATGATCTCACCTTTTATTGTGACAGTACCCCTTTTGTCCCAAAAAACATCGCTGCTCGTATTCAGTATACGTAACAAATTCGCGCCTTTTTTCTTATATGAAGGCGGAAGCGTTGATACTATCTCGTCGTCTGTCAGACCTTTGCGTTGCGGTAAATCTCTAATATCATCAGCAACAGCGTCACTGCTAATTGTTATACTGGCTGACGTAACTGATTGGAAAAGTGTAGATACCTTTGAAGAACTTGGTTATACTGCTGCCATTTGTCATAGTCGGTCATTTCAGTTTTTAAAGCTGCGTTGAAATGTTGTTTTGTGTAACATCTGGTGCCTGTAAGCGCTGTATAATGTCCATCGGCAGAATAATCATCTTCTTCAGAGTGTGGTCCATGGTTATTGAAACAGATTACCCAGAATGCCGCCGAGTAATGGTCCTAACAGGAGTGGTAGAAATGCACCACCTTTCTATACAAGAAACTGTTTCTTCTTTTTTATAGATTCGCCTCTCTGTGCCAATCGTCTTAAAGTGTGCTTATGTTGAGAGAGTCGCTGCTACTGATCAGCTGACAGAGGTACACGACCTTTTAAAATGTTATGTGCACACTCGCAAATACACTCTACCTGCTTACTATCCAAACATTTCAATAAAGCGTCACGTTGACTTTTACTTAATCTGGCTAATGCACGTAGGATATCAGTGTTCTTGCTTAAAACGTCACCCATCATATATGATGTAATATTTATGACTGTGAGACTTAAACCCTTTTTTCGCTATATATACCTGGCAGATACCTTGAGGCCCGAATATGTTTGTTCTATAACGTAGCACATCCGGTGTATTCTGTTTTAAATCGAACAATAAATATCCGTGCGGACTTGAAGTAGCATCTTGTTACGCGGCTTCTAAAAATTTTGGGTTGTCCGGCGAAATCTGTCTCGCTAAATGCTGTATCTGAGCTCTGTCACGTGGGTTCTTAAACAAAATTATGTAATGTGCGTTGAGAGAAATATCCCGCTGTCCACGTCCTTGATGAAATATGTTCTGCGTTAAGAAAAACATACTTAGATTTCGATGATGACAACCCTTTGTAAAAATATCAACCACAGAGCCGTTAGTTTCGCGCATTAGATCGTCAATTATTATTAAGACAGGTTTTTCCCCGTCAAACTGTTCCATATCAGGTGAACCCTTTTGAAACTCCACAGAGAGATCTTTGAATAAAGGCTGCCACTCACTGTAAAACCAGATAGTTTTTTCAAAACCTGTATCGCAGGCGATTTTGATATTTTTTAGAAAATCAACGATAAAATACGATTTCCCACATCCCGACGGACCTGCAACTATCGCCGAAAAGGAGTGCTTAAACTGACCTTCCATCTTGAATCGATATACGATACTAACAGATACACCACCAACAGCTTCGTTTAAATAGACTAAATAAAAAATCTTTATGCAATTTCCAACATTGTATGCGTGTGCAACCTCCAGGGGCACTGTTCTTAACATAGCCAGAAGGACCTTAATACCATCAAAATAACCCTAAGGCTAACCCCAAGTCCAAGTCGACCCCCAGGTCCAACCCTAAGACTTATCCTTAGACCAGCCCCCAGCCCTAAGACTTATCCCAGCCCCCAGCCCTAAATACCGCCCTAAGCCAAGCCAAGACCAGCCCCCCCACCCCATAAATACAGTCCTCACGTTAGCAACCACAAAAAAGTTCTAGCTGTCAAAAGGTCCTTAATACAACCATAAGGTTTGAAAAGTAATCCCCAAAAGAAATCATAAAAAATAAGGGTTAAAAATACGGTCCTTCACGTAAGCCATTAAAAATCAAAAAGGTCCTTAATACTACCAATAATAATTAGGGTTAAAAATTGCTGTCAAAAGGTCCTTAATTAGGGATAAAAATTCCATCAAGGGTTGAAAATACACGTCCTATACGTAAGCGAGTAAAAATAGGGGTTAAAAAGGACCTTCGAGAAGAAAGGGTTGAAAATACGGTCTCACACGTGGGTGTGAAAAAAATAGGGGTGAAAAAATACGTCCTACACGTAAGCGAGTAACAATAAGGGTGGAAAATGCGGTCTCCCACGTGGGCGGTCTTGTGACGTCAAAATCCAAGATGGCGGCGACAAGTGCCTTACACCCTGGGGCATTTTTGACGTAAAAGTGAAAGTTCAAGTGTCCCTCTTCTACTCACGTGTCAGTTTCAATATCGTCATAAATACTTAATAGTATCGTAAATACTTCCCATTTGAGTATCACTCAGTAGTTTTAGAGTTAGTTCCTTAACGTACCTTAATATTATTGCCCATTCGAAGGTTGACGAAGCAAAAAACAAGTAAAATTTGAGGTTTCTATGGACGTCTTTACCATATCGTTGACAATTACATTTTATGAATGACTACTACATGGCAAGTAAAACGCTCGTGGATTCATCACCGCTATTCTAGATTGTACCTCTGATTTATCACCTCTCATATTGGCCCCGTTGTCGTAAGCCTGGTCTCTCCCATCCTGCAAATTTGAACCCAATTTCCCAAGTTGTTTAGATATTTAATTATTTTAATTATTATTATGTACTTCTTTATCGTCTCGAGCCGTCATTGTACGTTCGGCAATACCGCGGGCGGGGGACGTGAGTCGATGTTAAGGGCTCATGTTTTTTTTGCCAGTTAGTAATACTTTGTAAGAATCAGAATAAAAGTTTGTTCTTAATGTCGTGTTTTATGATGACGGGTGAGAAAATAAAGCGAGGTATACCTCCCTAAACATGGTCCTTCGAGCCGGATGCAGAGGTACGTGAAAATAAGTGCATCAGTTCAAATTCAACAGTCTTTATATCGTTTCATAATTCTTTATTCACGCCAGTCTCCTTCAATTGAACTCAAAATGTATACGGAAAATCAAATGTATTATCGATTATAAATGCAGTATTTTAAAATATTCGAAATTCTTTAATGTTAAACCAGGTATTTAGTCGCCAAGCACCCTTTTATTCACAATGGGCAGATATGAAAGTATTCAAGCTTAGTTACTTTTGCATCGACCTCATAATCAAATCAACTTTTCAATTGTATTCACTTTTTCTAAATCCCTAGATTGTTCTAGGAATGTTTACACAATGACAACTCCTGAAGAAAATTTAAAACAGCTAAAACAAAAACTCGGCCAATTGAAGGCCCAACTAACGGGTTTTAATTATTTTGTAAGCCCAGTTCAAGCTAACGAAAAACATTAACCGAAATAAATACCCGTTTTAAAGCAATCGAATAAATTCTATCGACGTACAAACCAAAATCGACAATATTGAATCATTAGAAGATGATACAGATTTTACCGATCTTAATTCATTTGAAGATACATATTATGAATGTATCTCACGCCTCGAAGCGCTTTTATTCAATAATCAAAATGATAATTCAACTCACGCTCCCTTAGATGTACTAAACGTAAGTCAAGGCAGTTTGATGCCTCAAGCTAAATTGCCAGTTCTAAATCTACCAGAGTTTTCGGGTGAATACGATCAATGGCTGTCATTCTATAATATGTTCGATAAGTTTTATCTTAAAACGTGCCTCAAGGGAGACGCTGCTCAGGTTTTACAAAACAACGACGTAACTGATGATAATTATGCAGTGGCGTGGAATATCTTAAAAGAGCGTTTCGAAAATAAGAAAGTTATAGTAAACTATCATTTAAAGGCAATTATTGAGCTCTGGTAATTAAACATGAAGACTGCTTAGCTTTAAGGAGATTTACTGATACCATTTTAAAACATTTTGGTTCTTTGAAGGCGTTAGGCCAACCCACTGATACCTGGGATACCCCTTTTATATTTATTCTGTCTGGGAAGTTAGATGTACACACTAAACTGCAATGGGAATCATCACATAAGGGTGATTTTCCAACGATTGACGAATTCACAAAGTTTCTAATCTATAGGTGTCAAATATTAAAATCCATAGAACCTAACATTAAAGTGTTAAAAACTAATAATTCGAACAATAAACAAAAATGTCGAGCCCTGCTTGATAGTGGATCGCAATCTAATTTTATTACTATCGCTCTTTATCAAAAATTAATCCTTAAGGGTCATAATATACAAATTCCAGTCATGGGTATCAATAACTTCTTAACCAACATCAATATCCAAACAGAAGCCACAATCCAATCAAGTTATAATAATTTTAAATATAAGGTTTCAATCTTGACAACAGAAAAAATATCGGATCGACTCCCACAGATTGGATCTGACACTTCTAAACTAAAAATCCCACAATCAATAAAACCAGCCGATCCACACTTACACGAACCCGGGCCGGTTGATATCCTTTTAGGAGCCAGTATATTTTGGAAATTGCTATGCATAAGTCAAATTTCCAACGACATAAATTACCCCATTCTTCAGAAATCTCAATTGGGTTGGTTAGGATCGGGCCACTTCCCTCCAGGTGCCTCCTAACAACTAGCGTTTGTCACCTCTCCCAAACCACAGACAATCTACATAATCAGATTGAGCGATTGTACACCGAGGAAGAACACGAATGCGAACAAGAGTTCGTAACTACTCATTCTCGAGACAGCACTGGTGGATTTATTGTAAAATTACCATTAAGGGGCGAACCTAATTCATTAGGGGATTCACAATAAACCGCGATTAAACAGTTTTATAACAAGGAAAAAAGATTATTAAAAATCCAGAGGTAAAGCAACAATATGATGATCTTTTGTTGGATTATCTCAAACGTGGTCATATGGCAGAGATACCCCTGATCACTTGATCACAGTTAATCCAACCTACTATTTTCCCCACCATGCTGTCATAAAAACAAACGAAACAACTAAGCTTCGAATTGTTTTTGACAGTAGTGCAAAAACATCTGGAATGTCATTCAACGACCTTAACAAAGTAGGTCCACAACTACAAGATGATCTAGTCTCAGCTACCCTTCGACTCCGAACCCATAATTATGTATTAATCGCAGATATCGCCAAAATGTACCGCTTGTTTGGCGAATGGATCCTAACCACGAATTGAAGCATTACGGGTTAAATACGGCGACCTATGGAACCACCTGTGCAACGTTTTTAGCCATACCTACCTTACACTAAGCAGCTTACGATAATCAATCTATTTACCCAAACGCATGCAAGGTTATTTTACAAGACTTTTAGGTGGACGACCTGATTTCAGGAGCCGATACAGTGGAGAATGCTGTGCGGTTAAAGCATGAAATTAGTACGATACTAGCCAGTGCTGGTTTTGAACTACGTAAGTGACTTTCAAATGAAACATCCATTCTAAACTCGGACTTGTCTAATTTCCCCGAATTTATATAGTAAGTAGCGAAACACAAACTTTAGGGGGTCACTGTGGGATGCAAATCAAGGTTGTTTAAGTTATTCAGTAGAACCGATAGACCTAAAACAACCTATCACACAACGAAAGATTTTATCCGCTATCGCGAAAATATTTGACCCTTTAGGGCTAATCGGCTCGACAATAGTACAGCAAAATTAATAATGCAAGCAGTGCAGCAATCGCAAACAGGTTGTCCATAGAACTGCATACTAGGTTCGTTCAGTATTGTAGCCAGCTCCCATGTCTCAGGTCAATTAAAATTCCTGGACAAGTGAACATTCCAAATTTCACACGGATCGAAATTCACGGTTTCTGTGACGTGTCAGAAAAGTGTTATGGGACATGTTTATACATCCGCATCACAGATCCTCATAACAATCATTACGTTAACCTGGTATGCTCCAAATCGAGAGTTGCGCCCTTAAAACCTATATCACTGCCTAGAGTAGAACTATGCGGTGCAGTTTTGATAACACAGTTAATGCATAAGACAGTCCAATCATTGTGACTAGACATTGTTTTACTGTGCGATTCAACAATAGTATTGGACTGGATTGCAGCAGAACCAAAAACTTGGAAAACCTTTATCGCAAACAGAGTGGCAGAAGTCTAGAGATATTCAAACATTGGCGATTGGAAACATCAATTCTAAAAATAATCTAGCAGATAACATTTCCAGGGGTGCAAGCCCACAAGCTTTACAAACTTCATCTCTGTGGTGGTCAAGATCAGAATTTCTTCAAGAAGATATTAAATTTTGGCCAGATCGAAAACGCGTCATAACAGTAAAATCAATTTTTTAAGCACTGATCTTCCATTGTTGGATCAAATTGAGCTAGTAGAGTGATTTGTAAAAAAATTCATTGCCAAAATCATAAAGTTTGTCATTGGTATCCCTAACGGCTAAACAATTCTGAGCAAGCATTTTTACTGATTTTTTGATAACTAATGTTCTTTTAAAGTGTCACTGAGGCGCCTCCAACGTACAAATCCTTTAGTAGACAGGGAACTAAAAGGGCGCCTAAAAAGTTTACAGCAAGAACGATACACACCGTTTCTATAATGGAATTTGACTAACCAATTGCGCAGTACTGTTTCTACGTTTTTCAATCCTTTCGTATAATAATGAGCACTGAATTTTTGATCGGTGTTTTCAACTGGATACTTATAGTGCTTTAATAGCTTACACTAAAAACATCTTTCAGCGTCTGACAAACTAGATGGCCAAGGTCCTGGATCGGAATCTAAGATAACCACAGGTTGTGTACTTTATTTAGTGGTTCCCGGAGTAGGTTCTTCTATATTTGTGTCATTATCGGTTACGGATAACTGATCCACAGTATCATTGTAATTAAAGTTTGAGTCTGCTTCAACGTGGGACAACTCTGGGTTGTCAACCTCTTTTTTCATGGTTCCTAGCCATTTAAGTAAACTCCCAGCCTGTTTATCAATTTTTGATTTCTTTTCGAGCTTATTTGTTTTGTATTGAGCACCAAGTAGCTTTTTATGTCCATCTGACACTCTAAAATATATAATAATTAAGGTATCAAGGGTGTTACGGGTATAATAATGCCCCGAGGTCAACAGTGTACTTCGCGAGGGCTTCTGGCCCGAGGGATGTACGTTGAAAGAGGGCATTATTCCTGTAATACTCGTGGTGCTTTCTGTATTTAATGTCCTTTTAGTGAAACGGTTAGAGTATTTACTTTTTTACGTTTTGGTATTTAACATTTTTATTTGATGTTAATAAAAGTTTCAGCAAACATATTTTGTTTCCATAGTAATTTCATAATGCCCTAGGACATTATTATGCTTCTAACATGTTTAAAAATCGATGCATTTGTAAAATAACACACTACAAGGACATTAAACCTATAATGACTTTATTATATGGAATTTGAGTATTATCAAACCAAACATCTAAAAGATTAGTCAGTTTTGATGTAAATTTTGTTGCTATTTTTAAATTATTTTCCTCAGTAGAAAAAATAGCGTAAAAGACACGTTTCATAAGTTACTTGGCGCACTTATCCAATTGGAGCCCTCGTCGCTAGGCTCCTCGGGCTGCGAACCTGAATGCGTGCGCTAATTGACTGATACTTGTGTTTTAATTTACTATTTTTCACTACTAGCATAATTACGTCCAAATATACGTAAATTTTGCAGTTTTCAATCTTGTTGAAGCGCTGCCTTCTACTTCTACTTCCCTAACAAACAGGGAAGTAATATACCAGTGCAGAACGTTACGTCAAATGAGGATCCATCCACTATTAACACGACACGTACAAACTGCACTATTAATTATTATTTTAATAAATAATTATTTTATATATTCTTCCATTTGCATTGTTTGAATGAAAATTTCTAACCTAAACCGTGCACCCCGTGAAATAACAAGTCAGGACAAGTCAAAAGTCACATGATGTGACGTAAGAATAGACGTCTCGGAGTTTTAGCAGTCAACGCATTAACGTTTTGTTATCTCACTGCGTGATCCTAATTAGTTTTTGCTAGTTTAAAGTATGATTGTCTTAGAAAATTCGACAAATACTGGTACGATAGTATATTAAGAAACGAGTTTCATAAAACACGCGTTTATTGCACACTTCGAAGTTTAGAAAACAAGCCGCGCTATATGAGGTTGTAATACAAATGTAAGATGTTTTGCAAGATTATATGTAGTAGAAAAGAAAAAGGAACAGGTAACGTATTTCATTCCCTCCTCAAGGGGAGGGCGGGCTGCTCGAGCTTCCCGAGGTCCTTCAGCAGAATTATGGATTCCCAGCATACATACATTACGTATATATGCATGGTGGGATTAAGGATAGGTGTGGTCAGGATAGGATCGGAAGGAACTGAGTCAGGGTTCTGAGGGGGAAAATACTACCCCAGCATTCGCCTAAGTAGCCGCACATGGTGTGCCATATACGCAGTGACCATGCCGCTACATGTGTATGAGGAAAACCCCCTGAAAAAATCTCTTACAAGGTAGACGGTAACGGGAATCGAACCCATTAACTCCCGAATGCTAAGCAGGTCGTCTCACCACTACACTACCAGCTCGGTTATGTAGGAGAACCAATTTCACTAACAATAGGACTTAAAGGAATATTAGGTTTATGGATTTTTGGTAAACCATATAGTTTTGGAGAAATAGCTTCAGAGTTAGTTTCTTTTTTATTGCTCCTGGAATAGATGATAATTTAATCAGTTCTTTAGTTTTTAAAAGAAAGTTTTTTGTTGGATCTTTTGGTATTTTACGATAAATCTTTGGTTCCAACAATTGTTCTATTTTATGCTATAATTATTCATATTTAATATAACAGTTGCATTACTTTTATCTGATTTTAATATTATTATATTTTCATTACGTTTAAGATCGAGTACAGCACGATTTTCTTTATTTACCACATAAAATAACACTATTTTCCAAAAATAAAAAGTAGGTAGGTACTTCATTTTCTGTCATAATTGACATAATCAAGCCTAGTCGCAGTCAGGGCATAAACACGTTCTTAATTTATCTTTTGATGTCAAACCGACGCACTCTTCATGAACAAAATTACAGCAAGCAGAGCACAATCTTATATTTGCCTCTCTATCCTTTTGACATACCTTACAAAACCATGATTCTTTTGTAAGTTTGCTTTTTTCTTACAAATAAGACTTTTTTGGCGGTACTTGGATTGGTATCTGTTTGAAACAAGTCTTTGGTCACTACTTGTGCTCTGAAATTTAGAGCCGGTTTACAAAAACTTACTCGTTTGGTGGTTTTTTCATCAACAAGCAATTCCTGGAATGACACGTTCATTTGATTAGAATTCGGCTCAGGCGGTCCTTGACTATCCTCATTAGAATCAGAACTGCTTGCATCACTTAAATCATCGTCGTCTAGAGTTATATCAGATCCTGTGTCGCTGCTGTCATCGGAAGACTCTCGACTTCTCTTCGTCTTTTTGTTTTGGAGTCCAGACGTAGAAGGTTTTGGACTTAAAGGTAACTTTGGACTTTTTGATACATTACGAGACACATTTTCATCAATATCTTGGTTAGTAGCTGTGCTAGGGGCAAATGCAATTTCGGGAATGGCATCCTGGTTGAAAGGGTAGATTCCTGTCGCTGCAAACCCTGATTTGATATTTGCCGGAGTTAATGCTTTGTCCAAAACTTTCGAAAAAATTGCCCCAAATCTGTGTTTTGTAATAGAATGGTACCTATTAATAGACAGATATTTTGTTACTTCCGCGTCCCAATAATACTCGAACGCCCTGAACACTGCTTTGTCCATAGGTTGCAGTTCGTGGGTTGTATTTCTCGACGATGCTGAAATCAAGGTGACATTTGGACCCATCAAAAATAAGCAAGCACGGACCTGCGACTTTATATTTAACAAAATGTTCGAGCAGCTACAAAAAGTTGATGCTGTCATGCTTCCCTTTGTCGCCATTAATATGTCAGAACCTGGTGGTAAGTTATCTTTCCATTCTTGTTTCAAGCGTTTACCTTTAAATAAAATTATTGGAGGAATAGGCACACCCATCACATTACCGCATGAAACATGCTACATGTCTAACCAGCATGTAAACACTTTTTTGAAAGCGCACTCGACTAGACTCCTGCGTACGGTCGTTTGACCGCAGAGTACTTGGATGCGTGGGGTTTTGGAGGTTTGCTACCCTGTTGTTGACGTGGTTAGATAGCCACTAAAGGATAGGCGCCACAGGTTTTAGTCAGGAAAGGGATAAAAGGAAAGAAAAAGGAAAAAGAGGAGTAGAGTAGGGGCAGGCCCTGTAAAACCTGAAACAGGTAGTGCCCAAAAAAAAAGAAACAATTTAAAAGAGAGACAAACTTTTACCGAAACAACCAAACAGTAACCGTATATTTAATTTAAATTCACATTAATAATTGTCGAATAAATATCGAACGTAAACAATAATGATAATATGCTAGTTTTCCCCCAAAGTATTCATAACAATCTTAACTAACAAAATAATTATAATTCAGCCCTGACGATGGCAAGTGGTGAGCCGTCGCAGATGCCCACAAAGAAAAAAACTAACTAAATATATTCAGTTCGTTAATCGAACCCTAAACGAAAAAAAAAAAGTTTCGTAATTGTGCCGCTCCCGACGGTTGTAAGTACTTACAAAACGAAGCCGAAAGGGCGAAAGTAACCCATAAAGTGCGATCTAAAATAGATCCACAATGAAAATAGTAGTGCTTAATTTTTTAAACGGCTTGCCTACGTTTCACAAAATAGAATTTAAATCCCCAATGATTTTGATTTCGGTTTCTTTAATTTTATTAAAACCCTTAAGAAGTGGTATTAAATAGAAATATCTGGATAGTCTGTTCAGTGCAAGGCATAGAATTGCAGCAAAACATTCAATAGTACAGAAATTTTTATTACAGCAAAACCTGCTCTGAACAAAATTATCCGTAATGACAAATAATTAATATTAATGAAAGACAAAGTACAGAAAAGTTACAGAAATTCTAAATTTGAATATAAATATATATACAGTTTCAAACAATGACTGTAATTCATATGACCTCGATATCTGTTCCACCCTGTATAATGTATTTTAAAGACAGGAGCTTCAACGCGCAACTACCGTGTGAAGGTAGTGAACTAAGTAGGTCAACGTCCCAGTGAATAATAGGTGTGGTTTTTTTTTCCTCTTTTTGTAGGCAGAAATTAATTACAAATTGAACAAATCAAACTCTAGATTATTCAACCACTTCAGCCTCCAGTAAAAGAATGTTATTATAACAGGGATTGTAAATGATAAATTTTTGTTGCAAGTAAGTAAATAAGGTTAAACACCGAATGTAACCTAACTATGTTGTACGGATTTTAGAAATACACTGTTCATTACACAAGTCCTGTGTATATTGAATAACAAAGAATTCTGACCTTTGATGAAGAATTACCAAACTGTAAATGCCCTTCGTGTTTCGAAGGTGGTAGTTACTTTGTGAAACCAAGACAGCTAATCAGTAGCTAAGAGCCAGCATTCCAGTATGAATAGGTACGGAGGTGATCGGTAGTGGATTCCAATTTGCTAGTTACGTATATAAATAAAGAATAGCTGTTTATTTCGCCGGTATCAAGGCGCTCTTTTTTAGATGTTTAGAGCCGATAGCGATGATTTCGCTTCAACAGACCTATGTTATAAATTTAATTAATCTTGCGAAAGTGCCCGAGGATATGAAGATTGAGAATTTCAATAAGATCCGCTTGTAAAGCGTCAGTAAAGTTTTATACCAAAAACCATTACATTATATGAAAAATTTTCCAAAGAAACGATGCTTAAACATCTTATAAACGGAAGGAAAAATTTTTCTTGAAGATCAATCTCCCCATCGGAAAATGGCGTGTTAAGTAAAGAAAAGATCAGGAACAACGCCCTAACAAAAGCAATATTGCAAACCTGTCAAAACTATTCAAACTAGATAAGAATGTTAAAACCAAATTTTGATAAATAAATTTTACAGATATCTAATTGTTGTCTTTTAAAAACAAGATTCCTTTTCAAACTTTATTAAATGACCCTAAATCTTCGAGATGGCGCAAATTGTTTAAATACCAAATTTATATCTATAAAGGAATAAAAAGATGTGTACGTTAAATAAACTAGTTTAACTGTAGAGGTGCGAAAAATAATTTTTGAGGTACGAAATTAAAACATTCCACCAACGAATAAGGAAATATTAATATTTAGATGTAACTAATTAGTTCATTAGTTCATTCATTAAATAAAGTAACGGAAGTTATCGAAAATACACGTTATTCACGATAAACACGTAACAAACAATGGTGACATTTTTACCGTCCTCATTTTCCGCTACATGAACTATCCTAACGCCCTTCAAGGCCAAGACTTTTTGTTGGTGATGTAAGCATAGTTGCAACCCTTTTCGTCAATGTTGTATATCCTTTCTGGCTTGTCCTTGATGTCCATATCTTTTAAAATGCCCTCCAGTTTATCAAAATGACCCTTTACTATAAAGGGATAAAATTTTTGCGCACGGGCAGGATTTAAATTTGGTGCTTTTCGAGGACGAATTTGCGGATTTCTTGATAAAAATCCTTTCAGCCAAAATCGTCCAGCCATTTCTTTGTCAACCCTAAACAGATTCCTAATGTTATTAGTTTTTGTGTAATTGTATACACAAGAAGTAAGGGAGTAGCCCACTTGAGAGAGTCATATGATTCATTGAGCCAACTCCGATTCCTGATCGAATGTAAGAATAGGTTTACCTCCCAGTACAGATTTGTTTTTATTTATTTGTTTCCAAATAACGCCTCCAAGTTCTTCTTGGAATGTGGAATGTTTGACTGGCGCTGTAAACAGACATACAACCTTGATGGGGAGCCTCTATAGCTCTCGTCATGTTCTCCTGTGACAATTTTCCTCTAACACCTTTATTTGGCGGAGCCATTTTAGTTTAGCTGTATGAACAAGTTAATAATCACGACAGTTCAACTCTAGAATGAAATTTAAAGTGTGGATAAATATGGCGATGGCCGTATTACTGGATAGCAAAATTGGCCATATTTATCTACACTCTAAATTAGAACATGGATGCGTTAGAAGCAGTAGGTAGCATTAATAATTTAGCGATTTTTTTTTCTGAAGTTATCAAAAGCCCTAATAACTATTTGCGATAATACTTACTTTAAAAACACAAAATAACTCAAAATTGTCCAGCGCGATATTAGACCACCTATCATCAGCTGGTGAATATTAGCCATTTGTAAAATCAGAACGGAATTACAGAAGAAAGGTTTGGGCAAATGAATTTGCAGAAAACTTTTATTTAGTTTCATTTGTTTAAGAGGTTTGAATTTTTGACCATATTACTGGCCCTGGCCATATTTCCCACAGGTACCTTATTTTGTTGTGTGTATAATTTATTAAATTTTTCCTTTTGACGTTGAAATGAGATGTCAAAATTTATTTTTATAGATTTAAATGTTGTAGTTTCAATTTGATCCCAATCTTCTCTATTTAATATATATGAAATTTCTAAATGTAAATATAAAAGGTTTCTTTCGGTTTTATCTAACTTCCTACGTATTTGATTACGTAGAAGAGCATTTTCAGTTCTTCTATAAATATTATTAGCTTGTTTGTTATTAAAATTTCTTTTAATATAGAGAAACTTTGGGATAATTTTTTTGGTCTCGGCATCTTAATAAAAAAGTGAGTGACGATAATAATTGTGTTTTACGTTTCCTTAATTTTTCAAATTATCTGAAAGAACGATACGTTTCCTCCTCATTAAGGACTGAAATATGAAAATGTAAACTTTCACCATTATTACACATAATAAAATACGTTTTTTGTGTGAGTTCCTTTGGTTTGTTGTACCGAAATTTTATGTGACAATTGCGTCGGAAGGGTAGCGCAAATTATTTATGATAACCATTTGTTATTTTGCCATACGAGTAATATTTATAGTAATTTAGAAAAGGAAGACGTTGAAACTAGCTAGTATCACTGCATTTTAATTAAACGAAGTGATTTGATTGGTGAAAAAAAAAGTAATATAACGATTGTGTTGATATCACGATGGTGGTTTATTTATAATGTACATCTGTAGGTTAATGCACTTGTTCTGTTTTTTTTAATGTGAGCCCAATTTCGTATATAACACCTTATTTACAGGCCGAAGAACCATAGAATTGTATCGCATATCGAAGAAGTGATACAAAGTATGAAAAATAGACAGTTATATTAGCCGGTAGAGAGGCAATAGAGTTATTATTGAACAGAATAAATTTGGTTGATATTTAAACCATTGGCCGTGAGCCATTTTTGTACGTTATGTAGCATACAACGCGCTTTACAATTAAGTTCTTCTTGATGCTTGAATGAGATCGTAAATGTTGTGTCATCCGTATACATGGTTATGTGATCAGTAATAAACAAACTAGGTCGAGAGTAAAAATGTTGAAGAGTAATGGACCTAAAATGGACTCCTGCGACACGCCCGCGTTTACATCTTTTATGATTTATTGAGAAGTCTCGATAATATTATCAATTACATATTTTATTTGTATAAATTCTTGCGTAGATTTTGGTATGAATGAAACGAAGCAAGCGGAACACCTTTGATTGCATACTGTTCCAACTTGTGTAAAAAAGTTTGATATCCACTGTGTCAAAGGCCTTTGACAGAATACAGAAAAGGGAAGCACATGAGTTTTATTATTAATACAAGAATAAACATGACTAAAAAATTCGTACATAGCTGTGGTTGTTGAGTTACTAGTACAAAAACCGTGTTGATTGTCATTTAGCAAATTTATACTCCGAATGTAAGTTTTTAGGCGATTATACCGGGTGGCTAACTAAGAACAGCCGTAGGCCATATCTCAGGAATGGATTATAGCACAGGTTCAGGAAAAAATTTTTTACAACAAAAGTGGCCTCGAGAAACGCCTGGAAATTATTTTCAGAATTGTAGGTCCACCGCTAGAGGGCGTATTTGACAGTTAAAATTTTAAAAAGCAAATTTTTTCAAAATTTACTCAATTAAGGGGCATATTAAATATTATAATCAGATTCCTCGACAAATTCTGCATATTTTTTATTTGATAAGTTTTAGTCTATCTCTTCAAATAAGGGGTGGAAGAGAGTGAGAATCTTATTACGAAAAAACGCCTTTAATTCAGGTTCTGCTTGACCGATTTTAATAAACTTGATGTTGTTTGAAAGAGCTTTTGTTAAACAATAGAAAATTTGTGAATTTGAAGCAATCTGATTAATAACATAAATGCTAGAGGGCGCTGTTTAGTATTTTTTAATATTGTGTTTTCTCTTTACAATTTTAAATGGAAGCATAACAATTTAAGTAAGTCTTTAAAAAGTAGACTAAATCAGTAATAAAACAGTGAAAACTGCAAGTCGATATGCTTTTCCTATCCTGAGATATCGTAAGAAACAGGTAAATGGCGGAAATTGTTCTTCCAACGTCTAGTAGGCTAGTTCGCATTAATGTAAATTATTAAATTTAGCCTGGATGAAAAGATCTTACATTGGTCTGCGGTAATTTAAACTGTTATCATACTAATGTTATAGTTGCCGCTAAAGTGATGCTTGTATAATAGTTGTCCGTGTAAATAGTTCGTCCATCATTCAATAAATTGTTCGCAAGAGTAAGAACGATATTATCAGATGATGACTGGCCTTCAGCCTCAATCATGTCCACAATGTACTAAAAAGTTATAAGCATACTCTTTTTCGAGAAAAAGTTTATAGCTTTATTCCGAATTCTATGACACTTGTTTTTTATAAACTGCTTGAAACTAGTCGTTCCAGAAATGGTACAAGAATCTTATCGATGCATATGGATTTTTTGGAGCAACTATAGCTTGGAATATTTCGTCGAGTTTGTTCAAAAATGGTGATATTTTTTGTAGCCTCTCGTTGCTTATGACTTCAGTATCATGAAAGTGCCACATTTTCAAGATTAGTTGAAAATGATTACGTGACATTAACCTTTTCACTGCATATTGGTACAGCAAACTTTTGACCAATAAAATTCAATAGCCGGCTGTTGACACAACCCCATCCACAACAACATTCCAATGAATTTCTTTATCTCAAAAACATATGTATCGTCCCACTGATGTATTCTAGCTCTGGGTGTAGTCTCTATTGCTTTACACTGTTTGGCATATCGGTTGGTCTCCAAAACCATCGTATTTAGAATATTTTCACGTTTAGCGTGATGACCTTCGTGTATTTGGGGGTGGATACCAACACTAAGAATTGTAAAAGGAATTGTTTTAGATGTTCTCCAGTCACAATTAGATTCGTATTGTCAACGTCAGGTATGTTGGCTCCCTCACTTTCGGTATTTACAGTGAAGGCTGTGATAACCTCTGGATCTCTGTACCTATGAGTAGTATTACCGGTGTCAGGTGGTACACCACCATTATCAGGAACATTGATAATCCGATTACGTTTTACACAAGAAGTATTATTAGAAGATTCACGACGTCGTTTAAGGCCACCTAATCCAACGCCTGAATGACTGTCATCTGAAGATTCTGTAGCTTCATTACAGCTTGGAACGTATTTGCCAGAGATTTTGCTCTTCATCTGATAAGACCTCTTGGAAGAAATCATGCTTATTTGCAAAAAAAAATAAAGGGATAACATATAGAACAAACGATTTACCTGCCATAACGCTTGTAATTGGCGGTCTTCCTCTTCGAAAGATATTATACTTGCACTAATCAACTACCACGTGTTTTGTATAACATTTGTGAGATCGTTTACTATTTAGTAATAAAATAATGACACATGCAGTACACTGAATAGACCTTCTCTGTATGCGTCGGCGCAAGCATTTTAGTCGCTATTTGTTGTGAGACACCACATTAATGTCATATGGCTGTAAACCCAGAATTGATGCCTTGTGGCCACGTCACTCAGTGACTTATACAAGTTCTTGATCAAATTTAACTTGGAGAGGGGCAACATGTAATCACATAATTCATATTTAGCACAAATAAGACAAAACTGCTATGATCGCTGAAAAAGAATTTCTTTAACATTGCGGCAGTCAACGTGTTAACAGCCGGAGATTCAAATAAGTGACGTAGTGAAGTTATAGGTACGTGTATAGAAAAAAATATTTATATTACTGTTGTATAGTATAGGCATACTAGACCTAATTTTGGCCGAGACGGAAGAAATTGTTAGAAAGCTGATCCCTCCTGGAATGCGTCCCTTACGTCCCCCAGTATTTCTCCGGAAAAATCACCAAGAAAAGTTTCCTTAACGTCCTTTCGTTAGAATGCAAAAAACACAGTTCCCCGTTTTTCAGGCTTCAAGTGACGTGGATGTCTTGATTGTTAAAACGGCGAGAACTCAAGCGGAATCAAAACGAGTAGCTGTCGTCGTAGGCGTCGTCTCCGATCTACTGGTACTCATCGCTGTCCTGACACAACCCCAAAGTTCCGTGTACATGTTAGTACCAATTAATTCCACTACCGCTAGGAAATTTTACTGCTGTAGTGAGTTGTATGATGGCCTAGGTACTATGACTAAACATATGGCGAAGTGGTCTGTTTGACACATCAATGTGCAGTAGATGTGGCGGAGAATTGTGTTTGAACCATAGTGCACCAATCATTGAGGAAGATGGCCCTGATAGTGATCTCAAAGACGGTTGTGAACGCGAAAATATTGTAGATGTGAAATGAAGTGGGGCTTTCACTATGGAAGCCGTAAAAAGAGGAAAGTTTAAGGAGAGCTTATTATTGTAATTGCAATTCATGTTTTTTCTATACCACGATATATTATACTGGGTCCGCCATCGCTCCGGCGTTCCTTTTTAGCATCTTTATTATTTGTTGTAAAGAAAAAGTATAAAAACGAACTATACCTGATTTTTCAAGCCCTATAACCTAAAAATATTTTCATATATACAAGGTGTTCCACTTTTGTCGTACAGCACTCTACTCTTTTATTTTAAATGGAACGCCCCCCCATTTTTTAGGTTCCTGAGGGGCACTTTGTTAAGCATACATGTCGCCTACAGTCCTCCGTTTCGCAGCTATCACACGTTTTTTTGAAAAAAGGATTACGTTTGCGGTATACTCAAAAATGACTAATATCTAGCAAAGTAAAATAGACAGGGACACGTATTTTTCGCCATTCGATAGAGCATGAAAAGTCAATAAAAACTTATGAAAAGAATAATTTTTGAGATACAGATTTTTTTCGGGTAAATTTTTGATTTTCGAAAAATTGAGTTATGGATAATTTGATTTTTTTTTAAATAGAAAGGTATAAATTTTTTACATAGACAGACGCGAATTTTTTTTCTCTTTCGATTTTGTTAATACACATATGGGTCTATCTTTTGCCGTTTTTACAGAATTGGTGATTTTCTATTTTCTATTTTCATTTTTGCTATACACAGTAGCCATGTAACAGAAAAACAAGGAAAAGGACGCAAAATAATAATTTATTTTAATTTCATGTTAATCGTATTCCATTTAACAAACTAACGCTAAAGAAAAAAATCAAAAGGAAGCAATTAAAAGTATTTTAATTCAATAAGTTTTTCAAAATGTCGTCCATTTTATTTTAAAGCCTTGACATTTTTGTGTTGCATTGGAAAATGCGATTCTTATTTTGTTTTTTATTGTTTCTTGCGTGATACTAGACAACAAATTACCAATATTCATCATGGTATAGATATTTACGAGTACACTTTTATTGAAGTAGGCTTTCCTAGATTTACATGAAGTACTAAAACAAAAGCCAAATTATTGTTTGACAGTCACAAGAAATAGCAGAAACTGACTTATTAGTTGTAATTAGCTCTTAATCAAAATGAATTTTACTCAAATCGGATTAGTGGACATGGTGTTTGTTTTGTGCGAGTGTCAAAGAAATTGTCCTCTGATCGACGTCCTCCAAGTACCCGTGCGTCACAAAAATTATTGGCTCGATTTGAACAAACGGGAAGGGTACACTGCAAAGCAAATGTTAAAAGAAGAACAGCAAGAACAGAAGAAACTGAATTTATGGTAATGCAAAGCGTCGAAAATCCAATGGCAGTACAAGACAAATATCTAATGCCGTTGATAGTATTAGTATTACTTCGGTAAGGCAGATACTAAAACATAATAAATATCATCCATATCATGTAGAATTACACCAAAAATTAACTGTGGGCGATTTTAATACAAGAAGAGCTTTTTGTCAATGGATGTTAAATAAGTTAAATGAGGACCCACGTTTTACGTGCATTATTTTATTTACTGATGAAGCTACCTTCCACAGCAACAGCCGAGTAAGCCGTCGGAATTTTCATTATTATGATAATTTAAATCCACATATTTTGCGATATTTGGATCATCAGCACAGATGTACGGTAAATGTGTGGGGAGGAATTGTAAATAACTTTGTGACAGGTTCTTATTTCTTTGCTCATCATTTGAATGGTAGCCTATATTTGGAATTTCTAAATAATCGGTTACCTGAATTATTCGAAAATGTTTCTGACAACATAAAACATATGTGGTATCAGGATGATGGTGCGCCTTGCTACTATGCTAGGAATGTGCAGAATTTTGTAAATCTTCAATTTCCCAATCGCTGGACCGGCCGAGGAAGTCCCGTGTCGGCTTGCAAGATCGCCGGACCTAACATGATGGAACCTACAACACAAGAAGTAATTAAAAACAGAATAAGAACCGCATTTGTTAACGTAATTCCAGAAATGCTATTAAATGTGCGCAGCAAAGGTTTGAAAAGTATTTGGAATTAAACGGACAGAATGTTGAGCACATCTTAAATTAAAATGTTTGTTATTGTTTATTTTTATTTTTAGCTAATAGCTTTAGTTTGTTAAATGGTTATCATAAAATTAAAATAAATTATCATTTTGCGTCCTTTTCATAGCTTTTCTGTTACATGGCTACTGCGATATAGCAAAAAAGAAAATAAAAAATAGAAAATCCCGAATTTTGTAGAAACGGCTAAAAATAGACCCATATGTGTATTAACAAAATCGAAAGAGAAAAAAAATCCGCGCCTGTCTATGTAAAAAGAGGTATACCTTTCTATTTAAAAAAATCAAGTTATCCATGATTCAATTTTTCGAAAATCAAAAATTTACTCGCAAAAATCTGTATCTTTCCATAAGTTTTTTTCACTTTTTCATGCTCTATCGAATTGTGAAAATCGCATGTCCCTACCTATTTTACTTCGCGAGATATTAGTCATTTTTGAGTGTGCCGCAAACGTCATTTTTTTTCAAAAAACGTGACATAACGCCGAAACGGTGAACTATAGGTGATACGTATGCTTAACAAAGTGCCCCTCAATTTTAACAGGCAATTCCAAAAATGTACTAATATACAGGGTGTTCCATTTAAAATAAAAGAGTAGAGTGCTGTGCAGCAAAAGTGCAACAAAAATAAGGTAAAGTTCGTTTTTATACTGTTTCTTTACCACAAGCAATAACGATGCTAAAAAGGAATGCTAGAGCGATGGTGGACGCGGTATATATGAATTGTTTTTTTAACACATTTAACCTTAAAAATGATCTCATTTGAAAATAAAAACAAATGACGAAAATAGAATGTCTCTATGTTTTTTCGATCCCGAGTCACCACCATTTCAAAAACTCCAAGATGGCGATCGATTTTTTTAAAAGATAAAAGTGGTTTACTGGAAATCGGTGTCCGGTTATTTCCCCGCCGACAAAATCCCGCCGGTCAATTGCCCGCCGGAAAATTGTTCGCCTGGAAAAAACCCCGCGCGGTGAAATGTTCGCTGGTAAAATGCCCGCCATGACGAAATTCCTTCGGTCAATTTCCCGCCGACCCCTGTTGTGAAACATAATATGCGTATAGAAAGGGAGTTTTTTACACATTAATAATATGCTAGGAACCGCATTAGCAATAATTACCCGGGTAATTATTGCACATAGTGTTAACTAATGACGTTTTCATTTTGTCATTAATGTAAAGATTTTTAATGATTTGTATGAGAATTAGAAAGTCATATTTACGAGATACTTATAAATAATAAATGTGCCTTACTTGCAAAAACAAGCGTAAACGATTGAAATTGGAAACTATTAACTCTATCTTTTAAATATACAAGCATAAGGAAATTAAAACATAAAATACGTAACGAGCTTTATCACGAAAATAGGGGAATATCGGGGAATCATTTTACCTACAGCGGCGGGCAAATGACAAACGGGATTTCGTTATGGCGAACATAATAAAATTTATTATTATTAAAGCTCTTCCTTTCTATACGCGTATTATGTTCATTTATTCACGACAGGGGTCGGCGGGAAATTTACAGAAGGAATTTCGTAATGGCGGGTATTTTACCAGCGATCATTTCACCGCGCGGGGTTTTACCAGGTGAACAATTTTCCGGCGGGTAATTGACCGGCGGGATTTTGTCGGCGGGGAAATGACCGTGAACCCTGGAAATCTGAGTCACAGTTAGAAAAAAATGTTTTAATCTATTCTCTAATGCAAACAGGAATTTTATACATCTGTCCGTTCCGCAGTAATGGCCATTTTAGGGAATTTCCAATATGGCGGTCGTTGTTAAGGGTGTTCTCCACTTTTATTGTAAAAATGCCATTGTAGTTTATTCTCCTACATGAACAACGCATTTTAGTGTAAACGGCGTCATTCTATGAGAGTCCGTTCTCGAGAAATAGCCATTTCGAAAGAAATCAAATCAATCAAAAATTATTAATTTTATTAAACACATAAATAAAAAGTTTACCTCGAGTAGGATTTGAACCTACGACCTGTACTTTGCTAGAGTACCGCGCTAACCAACTGCGCCATCAAGGTTCAAGCCCCAATCGAAGTAAATTTTGCAGGCTCACATTCCATTAATATAAGTAATTTGATTGGGACCTGAACCTTGATGGCGCAGTTGGTTAGCGCGGTACAGGTCCTAGGTTCAAATCCTACTCGAAGTGAACTTTTTATTTATGTATTTAATAAAATTAATAATAATTTTTAATTATATATTTAACTTTGAACTTATTCGTTCATAACAAAAACTTATAATAAATCAAATCAAATTTAAGGAGGTTCCCCATATCAGATTTTTGGCGATTTTTATGGAGAAGATCAGAGGGACTCAAGGAACATATTTGAGAGGGAATCAGTTTTTAACAATTTTTTCCGTCTCCGACCCTAATTTGCCTATACTATTGTTACAGTGATCGATAAAATATAAGAAAACGGGCCGACACAATATTTCTGCCCTATAATTGTGCTGTGATGCGTAAAGTATTAAAAACATGACTTTCCCTTTATATGCAAGTCATCAAAGTATGGCTTTGAAATTCCTTTTTTAAAAGTACGTCAAAGTAATACGTTTTGATAAGTACATTTATCTTCTACGTATGCATAGAATATGTAGCATATTTCAGCACATATAATTGCTTCAAATGGCATATTCAGAAAAGTTCAGATATAAAAGATAGACGAAAACGTTCTTTTGTAAACGCACCATTTACCTAAAAGAATGAATGTGGGTTATAACAAAATGTTAGATCTCACGCAAAATCTGTATAACTTGTGGCCAAAGGGAAATGTCGATCCCCTTCTTAAGGCCTCATGTATTACACCCCTGGGTTCTGTTACAAGAGCATTAGTTATTATACGACCGTGTATCGACGTAACTCTCTATCATAATAAACATGCTAATTTTTACCAGCAATCAAACATCAGTCAATATGCCTTTAATGTGAAAATCACCATCTGGCGTTGTTAAGGGTGCACAACCCTACTTTATCGAGTGTTTGGTAAATTTAAGTCTTTGTTTCGAAGAATAATCATAGTGACACTGTATTCTATGGTTCATTTAACTAAAATATAATTTAGTTTATTTCTTCTTGTGCAATTGTTATTTTTACGTGTGCATTACAAAAGATTTACTGGGGCTGTATACGTTTAGCATAAGTTATTAGTAGATAATTCAGCTTTGTTGTTGCTTAATGTACGTGTACATACTCAGTTGGTAGAGCGGTACTCTACCAAAGTACAGATCGAGGGTCCAAATCACATTCGAGGTAATACGTTTCGTTACGTACTTGACAAATTTTTATTATATATAATTTACACTTGAACTTCTATTGGTTCGTTAAGACGAATAACAGTTAAAGTTAAAGAAAACATATACTTATATCAATGTTTGAGTTTTACTGCAGTGCCGCTCGGTGAGCTTAAGCGGCCTTTGTTTAAAACAGATCGTGCCGCTCGCACCAAGGTTAATAAAAAAATATTTTTAATATCAGTAAATATAATAGCAAAGTTCTACAAATTAAAGGTTTGCTAACAATTAAATAAACATTAACCTAAAGGACAATAATTATTTATCATAATAAGGAATACGATTCATAAAAGTTATGCACGCTGAGCTTTAATTTCAGAAAACTTTTGGAACAATGAGTATTGCATCCGGTATTTCTGATCTTTGAAGCATTGTAGTCCTAAGGTTCTTAATCAAGCTAAGTTTAGAGAGGAATCTTTCAGCTGAAGCAACTGAAACACCTAGCCTATTATTCTTAGTGTAATTGGCGTATTAGCAAAATAACTTTGTAGACCATTTTGTACCAAAAAAGTTCAAAGGGGTCACGGTTTTTTCTAAACTACAACTAAAAAGGGTATTTATTTCTTCGAATAGCTCTATTCCTTCTATATGTTTCTCATTCTTATCAGTTATAATTACTTCTAAGTCTAGGAAGTGTGTCTTCAAATCTGATTCACAATAATATATCAGCGTATTCTTCATTTTTGAAATTCGTTTTTACTTGTATTTTATAAAAACAAAACGGATTAACTTAAAGCTACTTATTTGCTATGTTTGCAAGCGTCAAAAAGAATTTGAGTATGAATTTTTCTGAAAGCTTTCTTCATTCAGCCAAAATACTTTAATTTGCAACTTTTAAAATTCTCTAGATACGGTTCTGATAGGTAGCAAGTCAAAGGGGACTGCTTAAAGTGGTTTAAGTTTCTTTCTTCAAAGGAATATCTTTACCTTCTAACCTACATATATGGTCTACATGGTTATGTAATGGACTTATAGTCGTTTTTTTAAGTTACTACGACTAGGGAACTCCTTCAAATTGCAAATAATAGTATATACAAACGTTTCAAGCGAATGTAGTATTTATGACTACAGCAGTATGATGCAATTTTCTTTACACTCCTTGCTTACCTACATAAACCCAGACCAATAAAGCAGTTCTACAAAATTTTTTTCGTATTTCAATATACAGGGTGAGGCATTTAAGCTCTGTCGGTTTGTATACGAAAAATGGTAAAATGTTTTTGAAATCTTTTTTTTAATTATCGTGTAGGTTCATTAGGAGCACGTTTTAAAAATATTTTCGAATATGCAGGGTGGTCCATAAAAATTTTACGCATCAAAGTTATGAAAATTTAAATGGAACATCCTATATATGATAGCATATTTCGATTCTGTGGACTAAATAAAGGTCACTTACTGTTATAGTCCCTATACCTAACTCCACCTGTTGTCGAGATATTTCATTATTTGTGAGAATGTAGATCGAAATTCAAAAGAACTTCTGCTTTACGTGCTCGAGGATTTTTTTTCAAATGTTTTTCATTGTTTACTGAAAGCATCAAACTTTAAAATCCACCGAAGTTATTATCACGAATTTATACTGGGTGTATAAAAACTCAGTTACTATTTTGACCAACATTAAGGCCAATTAACTTTCTTATTTTAAATAGAATACTCCATATTTATTACCATATTTTTATTCTAATTTTAATTCCCTACAAAACTGTATTAGGGTTTCCTATACCCATCTCTTACAGATTTTTTGTAATTTAGGATTTTCTAATTTAATCATTAATTTTATGTCATTTTTTACTCGATTTTTTATGAGCAGGTTTTGATGAAAAGCTTTTATTGCTCGAGATAATCCAACCGTTTAATTGAAAGACGTTAATAACTGGGTAAATAGCAAAAACATTGTTTTATTGAACAAACTCAGCTTAACAATGACTGAAAGACGTTAATAACTGGGTAAATAACAAAAACATTGTTTTATTGAACAAACACAGCTTAACAATGACTGATAGACGTTAATAACTGGGTAAATAACAAAAACATTGTTTTATTGAACAAACACAGCTTAACAATGACTGAAAGACGTTAATAACTGGGTAAATAACAAAAACATTGTTTTATTGAACAAACACAGCTTAACAATGACTGAAAGACGTTAATAACTGGGTAAATAACAAAAACATTGTTTTATTGAACAAACACAGCCTTGATAAGTAAGCAATTTCAACGTTTTAACAAATGTTCAAAATGATTTCCGTTCCTTTCAATACATAAACGAACTCTCTCTAGGAAAGTCTCCTTCACTTTTCTCAACATGCTTGGAGTTATGGAATTAAAAGCTGTTCTGATGCGCTTCTTCATGTTGTCGGGTGTGGTTGGTATGGTAGACAATATTTTTGATGTATCCCCACAAGAAAAAATCAGGACTAGTTAAATCAGGGGATCTTGCCGGCCAATTTTGTGGGCCGCCGCGCCCTATCCACCTGTTGGGAAATTCCTGTCCAATTCGTCCCTAATATTAGAATGAAAATGCGCCGGCGCTCCGTCTAATTGTAGCCACATTTCCTATCGAGTATTAAGTGGTATGTGTTCCAAAAGAACAGGCAAATTTCCTCTTAAAAATTCGAGAAACATATGACCGTTCAAATTGCCATTAAAAAAACGGACCTACTACATGTGTTCCCATTATACCACCCCACACATTTACGGACCATCTGTGCTGCCTAGCGAGAGTTCTAAAAAAATTAGGATTTTCGTTACTATAATAATAAAAGTTATGTGGAACGTTGATTCGTCCGAAAAAAGCACAAAATCAAAAAAATTTCATTATCACCAAATTTTTCTAAAACCCATAAACAAAATGCAAGCCTTCGATCGTAATGCACTTCTAAAAGTTCTTGGTGTAATTGAATGTGATATGGATAAAACTTATTCTTCTTTATTATCCTTCCAACGCTCCGCTGACTTATCTCAGATTCTTCACTTATTCTCCGCTGACTAGTATGTGGATTTTCTACTAGATATTCCATAACGGTAAAATTATTCTCTTCGTTACCCTTAACCGGCCTTTGCTTTTGTCGGGTCTTGTATGATACACTTCCAGTGCTTCGCAAAACTTGCAATAATTTTTCTAATGAACGCCTGTCGGGATGACGTATATCAGGATACATTTGTGCGTAAACCCTAGATGCTAGCAAGCAATTATCATTGCATTTCCCAATTACTAAAATCATGTCGCACTTTACAATTCGAGAATAGCAAGCCATTTTAAATAGTAGGTACCCACCTAATAAAACTTATTCTCAAAGTTGATTAGCTTTAACACGAACTGTGTGTATTTTATGTGACTGTAAGACCGTCAAAGCCTGCTTTTCAAGAACAAATTGCATGAAATTATTATTGGAATAGAAAATCCTAAATTACAACAAATATGTAAGAGATAGGTATAGGGAACCCTAATACAGTTTTGTAGGAAATTAAAATTAGAATAAAAATATGGTGATAAATATGGGGTGTTCTATTTAAAATATGGAAGTTAATTGGCTTTAATGTTGGTCAAAATAGTAACTGAGTTTTTATACACCCAGTATAAATTTGTGATAGTAACTTCGGTGGATTTTAAAGTTTGATGCTTTCAGTAAACAATGAAAAACATTTGAAAAAAAATCCTCGAGTACGTAAAACAGAAAGTTCTTTTGAATTGCGATCTACATTCTCACAAATAATGAAATATCTCGACAACAGGTGGAGTTAGGTATAGAGACTATAACAGTAAGTGACCTTTATTTAGTCCACAGAATCGAAATAGGAAATCATATATAGGGTGTTCCATTTAAATTTTCATAACTTTGACACGATAATTAAAAAAAAAGATTTCAAAAATATTTTACCATTTTTCGTATACAAACCGACAGAGCTTAGATGCCTTACCCTGTATAATGCGTTTGTTGAATAACGTCAATTTAAAATTACAAACATTCCTTCTATATTTCATTTTCAATTACTACAAATAATAAAATATATATCACTAATGACACATTCATTAGTTATTTATTAAAATGCACTATTTAATGAGATTTTTATATTGGAAAGTGGACATCACAAAGGAAATACCGCATTAATCTCACTTGCTGTGTTCTGTTTAGATAATTACCTAATTAAAGGAAATTAGGCCCATCAAGGGAACACTGTATATAAAGAATACAAATTTCGCATGGGCACAGTTACACGGTGTTACTTAACGTGTACGATTACCTTTGTGAAGAGAAGGACAATAATGGAGAATTGATATGTGTGAAATCTGTTCAAGAGAGAACGGCGGCTGCGATGGGAGTCAGCCAAAGAAACGGTTTCTAATTTAGTCGCTTTGCGAAGTAGAGGAGAAGATTTGCAACCTCAAAAAAGAAAATTGAAACCGAAATCCGAAAACCTGCCAGAGCATGTCAAACGTAGTACTAAGGAAATTATTTATGGCATCTACGCTCAAAAAGAGCACGTAACATTAAAAAAGCTACAGCATGACATTATAGGAAGAGAGTTATGCACCGAAGTGTCTACAACGACTCTTTGGAAAGTAGTGACACAGTTGGGTTTTAAGTACAAGAACACATGCAACAAAAAGTGCTGTGTGAGTAGACCCATGTCGTCACTCAAAGCAATTGCTTTTTACGAGTACTTCTTAAAAATATTAATTCATGTTATCCTAAACCATGCGTCTACTTAGATGAAACCTGGATAATAAGCAAAGGCGCAGATCGAATATCTTGGAAAGATGGTAGCAGCAGGACTTTAATGCAACCTGCCAAAACATCTTGCGGCAAGAGGTACGTGATAGTCCACGCTGGTACGGAAGAGGGATTTATCCAGGATACAGGTTTATGTTTCGGTACCTCCAACAAATCACTTGACTATTATGACTGTATGAAGGCGGAGCTCTTTGAAAAGTGGTTGGAGGACAAAGTTTTAAAGCAATTAGAGCACCATCTATACTTGTTATGAATAATGCTCTATACCACAGCACAACGCTTGACAAACATCCTTCTTCGACCTGGAAAAAGGAAGGCACTGCTCAATGGTTGAAGAACAAAGCAATTGATTTTGAAAAAGGGTTATTAAAAGTTGATTTATTGAATTTGGCAAGGCAAAACAAAAAAGACAAGAATTATGCTGTCGATGAGCTAATTGGATCCTATGGACTTGAATATTTCGCCTTCCGACATACCATTACCACTTTAACCCTATAGAAATGATATGGTCTATTTCTAAAACTTTCTATGATAAGAATATCGCTAAAACGTCGGGAAAGGAGGATGAAGTGCAAACTACATGGAACCTTGCATTACATCATGTAACTCAGGAAATGTGGAAGAATGTTCAACATACTAATAAGTTGATAAAAGAAACTTTTGAATTAGAACGAGTTATAGATGAAGCAAGATCGTTAATTATAACTGATTATCAAGACAGCAAAGATGAGGAGGTCGATAGTACGAACTGCAGTTTTAATTCAGAAGAGGATGTATCTTAATTTAAAATTTATTATTTGTAGTAATTGTAAGCCATTAAAGTAAAATGTAGAAGGAATGTTTGGAATTTTAAATTGACGTTATTCAACAAACGTATTATAGAACTTCTGCTTTATTGGATTCTTTATATACAGTGTTCCCTTGATGGGCCTAATTTCCCTTAATTAGGTAATTATCTAAACAGAACACAACAAGTAAGTCTAATGCGGTATTTCCTTAGTGATGTCCACTTTCCAATATAAAAATCTCATTAAATAGTGCATTTTAATAAATAAGTAATGAATGTGTCATTAGTGATATGTACACTTTATTAATTGTAGTAATTGTAAGCCATTAAAATAAAATGCAGAAGGAATGTTTGTAATTTTAAATTGACGTTATTCAACAAACATATTATATATTGAAATACGAAAAACTTTTTGTAGAACTTCTGCCTTATTGGTCTGGGTTTATGCAGGTAAGCAATGAGTATGAAGAAAATTGCATCATAATGCTGTAGTCATAAATACTAATTTCGCTTGAAGCATTTGTATATGACACTAATTCTCATTATTTGCAAGTTAGACCCATTTTACCATTGGCTGCAACAATTTGAAGAAGTTCCCTATCCGTAGTAATTAAAAAAAAGACCATTTTACAATGTTTGACAAAGTTTCTCCTAGATCGGCTATGATGTTTGTGTATGTGTGTGTGGGTGCGCGCAGTGTGTTTGTGAGTAGGTGCGTTTGTGCGTGGGTGTGTGTGTGTGAGAAAGAGAGAGCATTTGAGTGTGTCCATGTGCGTGTTCGTATGTGTGCATGTGGGCACGTGTTCGTGTGTGTCAAAGATTTGATTACCAGCTTTTGGTGAATCGTGGACACTAAGTGTCAAATAACGGTTCTTATTTAACACAATGCAGGAGACACATTACATTAAGTCTGACGGTACAGGTGGTTTATGCTAAGCGGGTTTTAACTCATTATCCGGAAAATGATTTACCTTCACGTGGTAAATATACTACAGTTTTTTCTTCATAAATATATTTCAATATTACTTATTTATCGGCAGATCTCTACACCGAAGATGAACAGGGGAATTTAACTAAATTCTATGTGGTCTGGGTTTTAATCTTCAGGGGATATTATGAAGCAGGAAAATACTTTGCGTTTCTGGAATTGGGTCAACCTTTGTATACGATTACGCCCTGCGCGTTTATTCTACTTATAGACGTGTCACTAGTGGACAAGAGCAAACATCACGGTTTTTCTATCCAACTTTGGGGATGTGTTGGTGAACTAGACCTACTTCCCGCCCTTCCGACTATGTTAAGAAACGGTTCCGGGCTTACTTCCCTGCGACAACGCACTGGTCGGGAGCTGAGAAAAGATCAGATATTGCAGAGTGGAGAGTATCCGAAGCGGCGAAGGCCTCCATACAGGCTCCGATATGTTAAGCGGATTGCGTGGTTTTTTGTAATCAAGCTGTAGGCGGACAGTACAACCAGGCGATGTAAGCGTAGCTTAATGGTGTATGGAGAGAGGGGATAAGAAATGAGATTCTGCAATGAAAAGGTTTTAAACGGTTTTAGAAATAACAGCAGTAGGAATAAAAAAGATTACTTCTTAATTTGTAAAAGATAATAAAGAAAATTCTTATAAATAATCAATATGGGCACCTTTCGTAAAGAATATGAAATCTTTATACGACAAACGGTTAAAGTTAATTTTTCATAAAATATGATTATTTGAATATTTATTTCGTCTTTACTTATGAAACTTTCTGTTACATATGAGTAAACGTAAGACTCAATCCATCGAAATCAGTTTTTTTTTTATTAATAGATAAAACTTTACTGTAAATGTCCATCATTTCTAGAATTAATCGCTTACTTAACAATTTCTCCTTAATTAAAACTTTAGGATTGTCAAAATTAAATTTATGGCGAAAATTTTGGAATTCTCTCTCATAATAAATTTAAATTGTGTGACGTTTGCCCTATGTAGCATAAATCACTATTTAAGCATTAGATTTTTTATGAAATGAAGTATATAGTATCTTTCAATTTTGAAAAAAAAAAATTATTTAGAGTGTTTATACATTTGAGGTTTTTACTTCGTAATTATGTTTTTATTAATTACAAAATGCTTACTAAAATTTTTTCTACTTAAATGTTTTGTGTGACCTTTATTACCATATTTTTGCTGTGTACGCGTATTATATAATCTGTGATATATGCGTAGCAAAAGACTGTCAAACGTCGTTATTAACACTACTATATTAGAAATAATACGTCGAAAACAATGATTAGGTTTTTAGTTTTACATAAAGTGTAAAATGATATAATTAAATGACTGTACCACTCCTAATACACACATAAATGTAGTATCAATTAATTTTTTTGAGTCCTTGGCCTTGTGCGTAGCTGATAAAGATTGCTATGAGAACCTTGCATAAACTGGTGACGCTTCTGGGCACTAATGATCTCTTCCTACGTCCGTTATTCGAATCATTTTTTTCATTTTAATCGGTAGGACTACGGTATACCGGCCAGATGCCCCCTATACCTTTATCGGACCTTGCTTTATTCAATATTCATGGCATAGTATATATATATATATATATATATATATATATATATACGTCATTTCATTCCTACCTAACTTAAACTAACTTAAGATATGTAACAACAAATTGGCATATAACTACATGGTAAATATTTCATATAACTCAACACAGCAGGATCTTCGGCCTCTTGTACCTCGTTTCGTCGTTGGCGTCGTAGTTCCATAATCCCGCGATGACGGGATTTGGATGGGCCACTAGTACCATCTCCTGGTTGGCTGCGACGGTTTTCATGAAGTCCATTAGGGTGGCCATTTTGAGGTCCATGTTGAGTCGGTCGTTCCTGACGTACCAGGGAGCGACGGTGATGATCCGGAGACACTTGTTCTGGATGGTCTGAAGGCGCTTGATGTACGAGGGAGCGGTGAATGCCCATGCTTCGCAGGCGTAGGTCAGCATCGGGCGGATGATCGACTTGTAGATCAGCATCTTGTGTATTCGAATTAAACAGTTTAGTGTCATTTATACTCGCTCATGCGTTGGTTGTTGGAGTTTATTTTTATTTAGTACTAGCTTCCCCGCGCGCGTAAGCATGCGTGTCTGAGTGTGAGTGAGTATAAAAGTTTTGAGAACACTTAAACATGAAATAGTTGTCTTTAACTTGATTGTGAGTGTGGAGTGTGTACTTGTGTGAGTGGATGCTGATGTGAGTGTAGTGTCGCGTGTCGCATGCTTTGCCCTGTGAGTCGCGCGTGCGTGCTTGCTTGTTAGCTTGTCAACTTACGCACGTATGTGTTTGTTGCACACGCGTAATGTCTGTGTTGCCACGTGTATTGCATTACAGTATGGGACCACAGGTACTGTGTTGCAATACACATTGCCACACTATTCTGATCAATTTTAAACGCATTTTGTATATGTACTGATAACAAAAATCGTATGTGCGTGATTTCATAAAGTTCTAGGTAACTATGTGAGGTCCGTCTGTTTACGCGATAACTGGTAGAGACATGCAAACAGACCATAAAATGGTTTCAACCGAGAGTACATTTAATCAATTCTAAATTAAAAATTTTCACAACTTTACACTTCCATTATAACTTTATTAAATTTTGTTAAAATGTTAGTTGATTGTGACATTTTTCATTGTTAGCCCTAGATCGTTAGAGGGAGTTCTGACTTGTGATCTTCAAGACAGTCTAATAATATTTCATTTACTGAAGGTCTAGCTACACCTTATTAAAATAAAATTAGATTTCACAGTTGGCTTTTATATTCGTTTATCAAGCTGTTATATTAATAGCAGACTTAAATTGGCGTTTCCATATTTAATAAATTTATTTTGACAACTCAATTAATTTTTAAAGTTATTATGATTCACTGAGGATGATAACTATAATTGCTATCGAGATGTTTAAATTTGTATAGAAATAAATAAAAAATGCACGATTTCACGCCCAAAAGATAGGTATTTCTATTATGTGTAATAATCGTGAAAGTTTATGTTTCACTAGCTTTTCTTAACATAATTTAAATTTTATTAATGCCATGAAATTATCATACATCTGTATAAGCTCCTTTTATTTGCATTGCCGTTTCTATGTTATCTTTTTGCGTCTCTATGGTATTTTTTCATGTCCATAATTCATTGTATCACAGTCTAATTTCCGTTTATTTTTTTCATGTTTTGTGCTTATTTTTGTAATACTAAAGTTCATATCACCAATTTTTCTATTTCCCGTACCTGCTGTTATTATCTGTAACATTGACTTTATGCTTCTACATGTAGTGTGTCATACGCATGGTCCTTTACTTTATTGGGCTTACCAAAGGCGTACAGTTTGTGCCGCTTTTTAACTGTTGTTCACTAATTATTTCCATTCTACGTAATTGTCGCTATAAAGGGTGGGTATCTACTGCGTGGACGGATGATTGCTCCTTAACTATTAGAGATATCAAAACTAATTTTGGTGTGGTAATACACGATCATTGGACCTACATTCTAAAAGTATTTGGGTATATACAGGGTGATTGACAAAAATATGTCAACCCAAACCTGTGTTTTTTTACATAGAACACCCTGTATATTTTTGCATTTTTTCATTCACTGTTTTATTTATAATAAAACGTGTCGAAAGTCGTATCTTTATCACTAACCGTACTGCAGATATCGTCACCTTAGTACCAAAATAGAGTTAACTTTGGAACCACGATGCGAGCGTTGTCACCACGATTTTGTAAATCTGTTTATACCACCCACTATTAGAATAGTCTGCCAACAAACAAGCTGGGAAATTTTTTGAAAATATGTGAAACTATACAGAATGATTAACTTACGCGAAATGTAATCTTTCTCAATTTTTTCAAATTACAACACCCTGTATATTTTTTCACATTTCGATTAACCGTAAAAAGTAGATACTAATTGATAATAGGTTTCATAGCCATAAGACGGGCCCTTCTTGAGATATTGATGCTTTTGCTTAAAAATATTCTAAAATACAAATTTACTGTGACAATAGAATTCAACAAAATTAAAATATTGGTCCATTAGTTTGTGTTTTTGGATTGTCGTTTTGGCAATTTTTGTATAAAATAAATTTTTCTAAAAAGAAATGGTCGATATGATATTTATTTACGGCGAAGCTCATGGACATACTTTGCTGGCTACCCGTTTGTACTGTGAACAATACCCAGAGAGAAGACAGCCGCGGAAAGAATCGTTTATGAATGTAGCCGAGAGATTTATAAATTCGGGAAGTATGTGTTATCCCAAACCCGGAAAAACAAGCCCAAATGAAGAAATTGAGTTTCAAGTCGTGTCATCTCTTACAGAAAATCCGCAAATTAGTACCAGAAAGCTAAGTACACACCTAGACCTAAATAGAAATACAGTTCGCAGCTTTATTAAAAAAAACAAATTACATCCTTATCGTATCGAGCAACATCAAGCTTTAAGTGAAATATATTTTCAAAATCGTGAATCTTTCTGCCAATGGGTAACTACTAAAGTCAATGAAGAACCCAATTTTGTTAATAACATTCTATTTACGGATGAGGAAACTTTTCACAATAATGGCAATATTAATAGACATAACTATCATCACTATTCAGATACTAATCCACACATCTTAAGAGTTGTTGATCACCAGTATCGTTGGTCAGTTATGTGTGGGAAGGTATAATTAATTTTAATGTGGTTGGTCCTTTTTTCTTTGATGGGAGTCTTACTGGAGAAAGATATTTATAGTTTTTGGAAAATGATTTACTCGAGCTTTTGGAAAATATCGAGGTAGACAATATTCGTACGATGTGGTTTCAACTGGATGGCGCCCCTCCATACTATGCAATCAACGTTAGGCAATATCTCGACAGAAATTATCCGATGGGGTGGATAGGACGAGCTGGTGTGCAAAACTGGCCAGCCAGATCGCAGGATCTTACGCCCCTTGATTTCTTCCTTTGGGGCTGCGTTAAAGAAAAATTTTACCAGATATAAAAAATAGAATTAGAGCTGGTTTCAGTCCATTTCGTCTCTAATGTTGTTGCGAGTGAATCTTTCAATTACCGGGCGAATTGCAAAGAGTTTGGCTAGGCGTGGTCAACATTTAATTTGAATTTATGGTTTTATTCGTTTATGTTTACTTGTTCAACTTATTTATAGGTGTAGAGAATTATTTTATTGTTTAGTTATTAATTAAGTTTTCCAATCAGTTAAAGAATTTATTTGCTATGCGTGTTTTCTTATTTGCTCTAGATTTTGTTTTATTTGTTCTTCTGTATGTCAATATTTTCAAATGAAGCGTCAATATCTCAAGAAGGGTCCGTCTTATGGCTATGAAACATATTATCAATTAGTAACTACTTTTCACGGGGAATCGAAATGTGACAAAATATACAGGGTGTTGCATTTGAAAAAAATTGAGAAAAATTACATTTGGCGTAAGTTAATCATTCTGTATAGTTTTTCATGTTTTCGAAAAACTTCCCAGTTTGTTTCTTAGTAGAATATTATTAATAGTCGATGGTATAAACGGATTTACACAATCGTGATGACAACGGTCGCATCGTGTTTCCAAAGTTAAATCTATTTTGGTACAAAAGTGACGATATCTGCAGAATGGTTAGTGATACAGATACAAATTTCTACAGATTTATTCTAAATGTAACGGTGAATCTTAAAATGCAGAAATATACAGGGTCTTCTATTAAAAAACACAGATTTGGGTTGGCATATTTTTGTCAATCGCCCTGTATATACCTAGATATTTTTAGAATATAGGTCCACTGATCGTGTATTACCACACCAACATTGGTTTCGATATCTCAAATAGTTAAGGAGAAATCCTCTGTCCACCTTGTATATTCCTGTGATGTAACTGATCGGTTGTGAAATTTTAAATTAAAATACGCCTAAACAATATTGCTACTGACTAAGTCATGTGTATTAAATATGTTATAAGTTATAATACATTTGTAATGTAGTGGTTCAACAGATTTCAAGCTTGAGTGCAAAATTTTGGAAATTACTTTCGAACATACCCATGCTAGTTGCATGTTATTTTTGGTAGGTGTTGCATGGGAGAATGTGAAATTAGCAACAAATTTGTATTAAATTGGTTTTAATGTCACCGATCTGAAATTTCAAAACGCTTTAATATTACCTATGCGGAGATCCAACAATATCTGGGAAATTCGTATCACTTCCACTTAATGCAATTATAACACCAAGTAGATTTATATTCTCTAATCGTACTTCGTGGAATCCCATTATCAACAGTACGAATGTTTCAAATATAATTCTACAATTTTTTTTATTATTATCTATTTCTCAACGCGTTTCAATACAACATATACCAATACCAAGAGACAATATATATAAGTAAAATAATAACAAGTAGTAACAAATCATTAAGGTAAAACAGCGAACTTAATTATAATTCTATGTTTAAAATAGCTGTTAACGGTGAGTCTATAAGATCAACCTGTTCGTTCATTAAAGGTACTTTCAGTTTGTGCTTATAAACTTCGAATTCCTACAACTCATCTAATTTGTCGTTTTTATTATAAAAATGTAAAAACTGTTTGCTGTTGGTGAAGTCATAAGGTGATTATTTACTATTATATGTTTGGCATAATTTGATTTGCCTTTGTTTATATTTATACCATATAATGTGTTCTTTGTATTTAATATCAAACTTCCTAAATGTTCGTCCAATATAAACTGTGCAATGAAATTTCTTAATTTTTGTTGAAAAAAAGTGGTTAATTCTATATTGCAACTTGGGTAATTGCAGTATATTGAATAAGACAAAAAAATTATTATTTATAGATGGTTGTAAGTATGATAAACAAGAAAACAAGTTACACTAACTTTACTTCTAGAACGCTCAAAACTCCTTTCCAATATCTGTTATTAATACGATTATATGCAATTTCTATCTCAACATGACTTTAAACGTAATTTTAATCATCAACTCTATTAAAAGTAATTATTATTTAATACTACTTTCTATTGGAGATTCAATGCACCGATAAAATGTTAACTGTAACCGAAATCTGTATAAAAGTTGCTTCTAAATTTTCCTATATAGTAATATTAAAACTTTACTCAAGCCTACTTGTTCATATGTTGAAAATTTCGACTTAGTTAATCTAATTAAACTAATCTCTGACGTTTGGTCATAAATACTAATTTTATAAATGAACAATAGGTCAATATCTGACTACCCAAATTCAAATTAAACAATTGTTACAAATTTACTGTATGATATCATTGAAATCTCTTTTATAAATCATATCGGCCCTGCAATCTTACTGCTTAAACTATAGACATACACTATATAAACCTCTCTCTCTCTCTCTCTCTCTCTCTCTCTCTCTCTCTCTCTCTCTTATATATATATATATATATATATATATATATATATATATATGTACAGGGTTTTCCACGGTAGGCGTTCGTTAGAAGTTTATGTGGTTAGAAACAATTTAGAAATCTGAATTTTTGGACTTAAGGGTTTTATATATATATATATATATATATATATATATCATTCTAAAATATTTTCAAGGTCATGTTACTTCCGGTTATACCGGAAGTCGCCACTAACTTCCTTATTTTAAATGGAACACTGTATATTATTTTATTTTTGGATTCTTGACAAAATTTTAGGATAAGTCTTATAAGGGTTTCCTATACCTTTTTTCAACTGTTTCTTAGATATCTTGATTTTGTCAAAAATTTTGAAAGACGTAACCCTATTTTCAACACTGCTTGTCTTACTTATTTTTGACTGATGGAAAGTGCTTCTGGAGTAGACAGAAGCATAAGAACTATACTTTTGAAATACTCATTGACAATTGATTTATTGCATACATGGTGTTCAAAATTTGATGAACTATTAAACAATTTTCAAAGTTGAAAAACTTTGTTAATTCAAATATGACACTCTGTATATTATTGGATGAATATATGCAGCATTTAGTTATGCATCGTTTGGCTATAACATTACCTATACCTATTATCGACAATTTTCTTATTAATTAATATTTTCTACTTTAATGTGATTTTTGACAGAAACTGAAATGTTTTTCAAAAATAAAATGAACTTAATTCAAACTACACAAATTCTATTTTATTAAAACAATGAAATAAAACAAGAAGATAACAAAATTGAGAGCATAATAACAAATGAAAAACATAAAACAATTATTTGAACATAACTAGAAGAAAAGTGATAAAAAAGATAAAATGAATCATTACAAATATTCCACATGACCGCCAATTTGATTTAAGCATTTTATAACTCTATCATATACTCATTGCGAAATAGATCGCTGAATTTCATGTGGACACATGCTATTGAATGCATTATGAACACGATTTAGCAATTCCTCTCTAGTTTGAACTGGCCTAGAGTACACTAATTCTTTTATACAACCCCAGAGGTAAAAGTCCAGGGGCGTCAAATCGGGTGATCTCGGTGGCCAGTTCCAAGGTCCTTGTGGGCCAATCCACCGATCTTCAAACATCAATGTCAACTGTTGGTGTACAGCTATAGTGGAATGTGCGGGAGCACCATCCAGCTGATACCAACTGTTTGCCCTGTCACATGCAGGTAGAGTATTTAGAAAATCCATAACAAATCCATGGAGAATTTCAAGATATCCCGCCCCATTCAAATTTTCATCGTACACTTGATATGCCACTCTATTATCCATAACTAAACAAAAAACGTTAAAACTAAATTGGAACTGGTGATTACGTTCTCTTGTTACATGGGGATTATCTTGTGCCCAGTAGTGATTATTTCGGCGATGGAAAATTTCTTCTCTCTACTGAATTTTGATCCATCGGTCCAAATAATGTTGTGAAGAAATCTCGGATATTCGGTCATTTGTACAAGAATAAATTCACAAAAGTTAACTCGTACCTGATCACCAAGATGTAATCCTTGCACAGTTATTACCGAAAAAGGATGCATTTTATACTTCTTTAATATTCTGTGGATTGATGTTTGTGAAATATCCAAATCCAGTGCAGCTGCTGTAATTGAAGTTCGTGGATAAGCGTGAAAATAAGCTAACACGTTCACCTCGTTAACTTCATTATCTATCACTGGCTTTAAATGCGTTCGAGTTGCCCTTATACTTCCAGTTGCAATAAATCGAGCTTCAATTCTTGCAAATTTTCTAGGTGTCATTAATGGTAGGTGTGGATACCGTTCGTTAAACAACCTGCATGTTCGCCTAACAATTCGTCCACATTCACCATACGTGTAAAACAAATTTAATAAATCATTGTTAGAATATTCTTGAATACATTCCATTATAAACAGTACTTAAAAAAATACTTAAAAAATTACAAAATCACTTAAATTGTACTGATTTGACATTAAATCAACAACAATGTTTTAATGCGTGTCAAAATCAAGGCTCACTAGATTGCAGTTTTGGAATTTTATCGGCTTTTATAAAAAATACGGAGTTATAGGAGTTATAAAATGCTTAAATCAAATTGGCGGTCATGTGGAACATTTGTAATGATTCATTTTATCTTTGTTATCACTTTTCTTCTAGTTATGTTCAAATAATTGTTTCATGTTTTTCATTTGTTATTATGCTCTCAATTTCAGTTTCTGTCAAAAATCACATTAAAGTAGAAAATATTAATTAACCAGAAAATTGTCGATAATAGGTATAGGTAATGTTATAGCCAAACGATGCATAACTAAATGCTGCATCTATTAAAAAATAAGGAAGTTAGTGGCGACTTCCGGTATAACCGGAAGTAACATGACCTTGAAAATATTTTAGAATGAAAGAGAATCTTAAATAACCCTTAAGTCCAAAAATTCAGATTTCTAAATTGTTCTTAACCACATAAACTTCTAACGAACGCCTACCGTGGAAAACCCTGTATGTACCTACATTACCAAATGGATTTTTTTTATTACCTGTGTATTAGAAAATGTTCTGCTTGGTCCGAAAGCCCTAAATCACGAAAAAGAATGTATTTACTCTTAGTATGTACGGGGACTTTCAAAAAGGTTTATTTTTCTTAGGGCTATACAAGATGATTCTAAATTAGATGCAAACCTTCAAGAAGGTGTTAGTATGGTTCATTTGATTTTTGATATATCTCTAAAACGAAAAAAGGTATTTTTCTCATTCTTGGTATATTAAATAGAGATATAAAGTGCATTGGTTTTAGCTTATTAATACGTTTTTATTATGTACAGTAGCATAGAAGCAATGGGTAGTGCAACCTTTTAGTCCCTAATTTCTACGCTAATGAAGTAAATTGGATTTCTTTATTAAAATACCTAATCTAGATGTTTTTCAGATAAGTCTAATAGTGCTTCGTTTTCGAGATACAGAGTGTCAAAGTTAATAACCCGCTTAGCGGTTGGTAATAAATACTTAAAGATGCAAATATCTCACGGAATCATGTTATATTTTACCAAAAGCTGCAGGTGCAGGTGAGTTGTCATGGTGGAAAAGCCAGTCCCCTGTTTGGTTTAAATCGTATCTGTTTTGACGAACACTGTTGCGTAATCTTCGTCAAACTTCCAAATAAAAAGCTTGATTAACGGTCTGGCCTGGTGGAACAAACTCTGAATGACCTACCCCTTCACATCAAAAAAGCAAATGAGCATTATTTTGATCTTTGATTTGACTTGACGACTTTTTTTGGACCGAGTGACAATGACGTCTTCCATTGGCCCTCGTGTGTGTGTGTGTGTGTGTGTGTGGTGTGTGTGTGTGCGTGTGTGTGTGTGTGTGTGTGTGTGTCTATATATATATATATATATATATATATATATATATATATATATATACAGGTCTCATAACATTACCTTTTATAGATATATTTAAATATAGAATTATAATTCACATCAAGTTTGCTGTTTTAGATTAATGATTTAATACCATAACTTATAGTTGTTATTAATTTACTTACATCATTTTTCTTGATACATGTTGCATTGAATCACCTTGAGAAATAAATATTTATATAACATTGTGGAATTGTATTTAAAACATCAGCAGTAAGGATTATCAGTAAGAATTTCATCAAATTCATAAGTTTTTGTTCAAATTTTGTTTATTTCAGATTTTATAAGCTTTATTTTCCATCTTTATGGTGGTACAAAACTTAAAAAGTAGTTAGGCGTAAGCGTAGATTTAATATACTAAATTCAATATTGATTAAGAGATTATAGAGTTGTGCAAAGTTATCTTATAAAATACTAAATTGTTAAGTGATGTTAGCAATTCAAATACAGTTAAATGTGACACTAAAATAATCTTATAGATTAAGTACTGTATTTCACCTCTAGCAATATAAATGTTTAGCCTCTTTATGCAATAATTTATAAACATTTTCTGTGAAATTTGCATGGGTTCTTTCACTGTAATAATTATTTTAATAATTTGAACTTAAATTTGAGCTTTATAACTATTCCGTTTTCTATTGTAAAATTAATTGTTTTAATACTTCATATTTGATTTTTTGTATTGTAACATTAGGCAGTATTTTACACTAATAGCGTTTGAACAAATCTGTAAATTATTTACTTTAAACAAATCTTACAAACCTTAATACGTATATTGAAACTTCAAAAAGGTTGTTAATACAATTTCAGCTCTTGAATACTATTACTAGTATTAGTAACCTGCGATAACTTTTTTTAGGCACAACATAAACTCGTGTTTGAAAATCAAAGGCGGTTTCAATGAGTTACTAATTGAGTAACAAAAAAAAGACAATGATTATGTCCCGTGATGTTCAAACACAAAAAAACGACAAACGGCGGTAGAAAGCGATCTTAATATACTCAAGCGCAATGACCTCAATATAGGTGGTCCCTGTATGGTTTTGCTACGTAACACGGCGCTTATCAATTACTGTTTCACTAGGTATTGTTTTATATAACTTAAAAACAAACACACGGAAGTTTACCTGTTCAGTATCCGCTGAAATGACTGTCCTCAAATACTAAAGTACCTAAAATGGCAATACTTTTCCATAAAATGAAATGTTACGATAATATCTGATTGTAACTTAAACTTTTACGGCACTGTCTTTTTAAACAACTTACTACGTACAGTGTTAATTTTAGAAATCATGAATACTTGTATTTATTATTTACTTCCTCCCTTATGAAAATTGGGAACTTTCTGTTACTTTCTCAACCATACTTCGGGGACGGATATAATTTTAGCACTCGAACATAACAAATAAAACTTTCATCCCGTACTAGCAAGAGTAACTACTAAATAATTGCAAATACCAAAATTATGCGAGTCCATTAGTACTATTCCAAAAAGATTTAAAAATAGGACAACATCGTATTCGAACTCCAATGCTGGCTTTCAACCCGTTTCAAGTAACAAACAAATATATGTTTTGATCGCGGATCGTTCAGCCGTAATTAATCATTAGATCAATGACATTTTTACATCAAGAGCGCGCATAAGAAATTACAGCGCGCACCTGCTACTTATCCCCCACGTCTTTTACAACCCTAGACAAATATTAGTTACAACATTTCTTACATAAAGATATATAAATAAAACATTTCGAAAACATCAGCAAACCACGACGCATTATCAAGATATTAAACATCCACTAATTATCCCTTCCATCGCAACAACAATGGCGATTTGACAAACGTTTATCACAATAATATAATTTTCGTGGTCCGCTACCTAAAAACTGCTTTTAATTACCGAACAATTATAACAGGAGAACTTAAACCCATTATTTACAGAAAGGAATGCTAGTAATCGGTTACGGGAATGTCTTAATGGGATTAAGTTAATTATTATTTGTGTTGTTTATAATTAAAAGTAAATGAAGCTGCGCTTTATTGTACAACATTTACATCTGTTTCGGGGTTATGCATAGCGGATTATTTGGTGTCATTAGGTTTTAGTACCTCTGACCAATTGGGGTTTTTATTAAGAAAAAGGATTTACATGTGGAATGTAAATTGCTTGGGGACTTTCTTTAACAAATGTGATTGGCACTAAATTTGACGGGATGTAGGAGTTCTTTGATTACAGACAGAGTTAAATATTTGATTATAGGCTTCTGGTTAGCTGGGGAAACTCTAAGTCTTAAACAACGGTTCTTAATTAAAACAAAACAAGAAGGTCATTAAATTAAGCCTATCAGGACTCTCTCGGTAAATATAAGGGGTTTTTTCCTTACTAAATATTTATCAGGGTAAAGTGGATCTCTACTCAGGAGACGAACAGTATTGGAGGAGTGTAGGTGGCTGAAGTAGTGTTGAAGCTGCAACTGTGATTGCGGTCGTGATGCTACAACATAATAGGTTTGGTTAATAATATATTTATTAAGTAAATCACTACATAAAAACAATAAATTAAGCAAGGAGTACATACTTTTCAAAAAACCTTGCAAAATCGTTATCCTCTACATCACTGTCGCGTGTAGAGATGATTGGTATCTCATTTTCACCTACAAGTAGCTCAACTGGTTCTACTTGTTTCGACCCCATACTAATACATCTTGCAGCATGTTGGCTTTCTTCTTTGTAGTGACAGTTTTGATCGTTTGTTGTTTGATGCCATTTTGTTAGTATAGTATGTATGCAACGACTGAATATTGAAATAAAATTTTAAGATTATATACATGTAAATTTGTTAACGTGTACAAAAATTGCTAACAAGTGGAAGTGGTTACCATTGACCTGTGCAAGCAAAGGTGATGAAAGCAGCATAATCTAGACATGAGAAAATATTTCTTATGATGTCAGCAACCGTTCTGCAAAGATAATAAAGAAAGTGCAATCCGTCTGAATCTTTTGAAACGTAATCTAAAGCTTGTGAAACTATTCCGCAATCATAAGTAGCAGACGACGGAAACTATATGTTGCGATGTCAGCAATAGATATCAGTAAAGAAAGTGCAATGTATGCGTCTGCCTTAAGCTCGTGCGACAAGTTGTAACCAGTTCGACCTTGAATCCGGGTTTATATGACTATATAAGCAGATAAAGAGCAGCTTTATAACAGTCAGTATATTGCACTCGTAACAAGAATTTAAATTGTAAACCTAAAGTATTTGTATAGTTACAATAAATATTTGCTACAAGTCTATTATTGCATAATCGACAGTGTGTTTTTTATATCATCGCATTCTTGGATACGGTTTTCAATGTAACTATGAGTGAGGCTATACCGAACAATAGTGATATTGTTAATTTAACAAGACGTATTATTCCATTGTTGAGAACCAAACATGAATTTGTGAAGCACATCCGTATAATTAACACTAAAATTAAGCTATTGCAAGATATAATTCAAAATAAAATTTATTTAGAGGTAAATGAAAATTTGCTTAAGCTCCAAAGCAATTTATCATTGTTAAAGTGCTATCTTCTGAGACTTAAATGGTTAAAGAACGCTTCAGAAATAGCAGGTGGAGGAATTGACACTAAAAAAAACGTACACGAAAATTAGGTTGGTGCTCCCTAGATTCATGCTTTAATGGTAGATTACTTACGGGAATTATAGTTAATATGCATACATCAAGGACCCTCTCATTTTTTTACAAAATGCACACAATAGTTGTTATGTCATTGATATTGCGACCAATTTACGTGAGTGGTATATTGAAAATGTTTATTATAAACTACAAAAAAAATTAGAGGAGTTTTCCGAAAGGGATCCTGGTTGTGCATTACACGAAGTGTTACATTTAAAGGTGAATATTAATAGCTATGTTCCATTTAGAGGCGGCCTTTCAACTTACGTTAAAGTTCCCTCATTCATAGCGCTAAAGCATGCGGTAGTGAATGTTAAAAATGACGACGAGTATTGCTTCCCGCGAAACGTAATACCGGAAGTGTTCATAGTTATCCTCATTTTGGAGATGTTTTGAATTATTATTCAATTCCCTTTCCTATCAGACTAGATGATGTAAAAATTTGAAAAATTAAACAAGCTCTACATTAATTTGATTTGCATTCGAGGGAAAAGTATATTACCATTTGTATTAAGTGAAAATCAAAATACTGTCAGGGGGGGCTATAAATCTTTTAGTACTTTCTGCTAATTATCAAGCTGCGGATGATATTAATACAAAAAATAATACTGTTTATTATTTCGCGTGGATTAAAAATATGTCAGCTCTTTTTTTTCCAAACAACTATCGAATAGGGAGCACAAGAAATATATTTGTTATCGATGTTTGAACCACTTTTTTTCGGATCACCTACAAAAACACATCACTCACTGTCATCAACTTAATCGATGCTCTGTCAAGCTATCTACCAAAGCAGAAATGTTTTTGCAGTTAAAAAATTCTGCATTCCAGGAAAAGGTGCAGTTTGTAATTTATGCAGATTTAGAAAGTATTTTAGAAAAGCGTACAAATTTAACAGATATCGAAAGTAATACTCTATTTCACTCCAAACATATACCCTTCAGCATTGCTTACTTCTTGAAGTGTTCATACAATGATTCTTTATCTCGATTTAGACTTTATGGAGGAAACGATTGCATTCAATCGTTAGTTAAAGAACTTCAAAGTATTGCACATTGGACTACCGAAATAATCAATAAAATAATTCCTATGGAAACTTTAAGCCCCACTCAGGCTGAGAAATTTGAAACCGCCATAGTTTGTCACATTTGCGGAAAACCATTTACTGAATATGGTATAAAAGTTAGAAATCATAACCATTTTACTGGAGCATTTCGAGAGGCATCACATCAGAACTGTAACCTAAACTATAGACTCTTACATTCTACCGGTCGTATTCCATAATTTGTCAGGTTATGAATACCATTTCTTCGTTAGACAATTGGCTACTGTTCCCGGCTCGATTTCACTATTGGCCATAAACAAAGAAAAATATATCTTTCACGAAAGTAGTAGAAGGCACTAAAATTAGGTTTAGATTCATTGACTCTTTCAGATTTATGAGTAGTAATATTGAAAAGTTGTCAGAATATTTGGAAAATAGTAAAAAAATGATTACCCGCGCTAATTGTAACAGTGATGAAGAATTTTTTCTACTAGTTCACAAAGGTGTGTTTCCTTGTGAATATATTGATACTTGGGATAAATTAAGTGAGACCAGGCTCTCTCCCAAGGAGGAACAGAATTAATGATGCGAGTTTTGCACATGCGGTTAATGTTTGGAGCAGATTTGATATTAAATCGTTAGGGAAATACTCACATTTGTATCTAAAAACGGATGTTCTACCTTTAACTGACATTTTCGACAAACTTATTTAAGTACTTACAAACTTGATCCGCTGCACTATTATACAGCCCCCGGTTTAGCATTCGATGCTATGCTTAAAATTACGCAGGTAAAGTTAGAACTATTTACAGACATTGATATGCTAATGTTTATTGAAAGAAGAATTAGACGTGGTGTAGCTCAATGTTCTAATCGGTATGCGAAGGATAACAATAAGTACATGGGAGAAATATTTGATCCCACCTCCGAAAGTGCGTATTTAATGTACTACGACGTAAATAATTTATACGGAGCCATCATGTCAGAATTTCTACCATTTGGCGATTTTTCTTTGTTCATGAAGCTAATTTTGAAACTTTAGATTTAATAAACCACCCCGTTGATTCGGAAATTGGTTATATAGTCGAGTGTGATTTAGACTATCCCATAGAATTACATGAGAGTCACAGTGATCTATCGATGGCACCTGAACTTAGATTTCACCCGTATCTGATTCAAATTCTAAAATAAAAAAATTATTGCTTACATTGTATCCAAAACGTAATTATGTACAACGTACATCGTATATTACGTTTTAAACAGTCACTGTGGTTAAAAATGTATCGATTTAAATACCGCCATGCGTCAGCAATCTCAAAATGAATTTGACAAAAATTTCTATAAATTAATGTTTAATAGTGTTTTTGGGAAACTGATGGAAAATGTACGTAAATATAAGGATATACGTTTAGTAACGAAATTGGGTGGTCGCTATTGTGCTCGTGCTTACATATCAAAACCAAGTTTTCATAATTGTACAACATTTATTGATGATATGCTTCTCATTCAAATGAATAGGCTAGAAGTATATTTCAACAAACCTATATATGCAGGCTTCAGTGTTTTAGACGTTTCAAAAACTTTTTTATACAATTTTCATTATGGTTACACGCTACCTAAGTTTCCTAATAATGCCATGCTCTTGTACACAGATACAGATAGTCTCATATATGCCTTTTCTGTTCCCGATATCTATAAATGCATTAAAGAAGACATTGATAAATTCGATACATCCGAACAGTCCCGACAATATCTTCTGTCTTCTATTAGCAAATAAAAAAGTTCCTGGCTTAATGAAAGATGAAAATCATGGTAAAATTATGTTGAAATTTGTAGAACTTCGTGCAAAAATGCTTACAGGGTTGATGAAAAAGTTGTAAAAAAAAATCGAAGGGTTCTACCCAAGCAAGCGTGAAACAGATCACGATAAATGATTATAAACATGTCTTGTTTGATGTTAAGACAATAAGGCGATATCAACATTTGATTAGGTCAAAGAAACATAATGTGTTTACCATCAAACAAAATAAAGTAATACTTAATCCTTACGATGATAAACGATTGGTAAATTTTAATTTCACCTTGGGGATTTATTGAAAACGAATTGCAGGAAGAACTACTGTACTGTTGTAATCAAATCTATAGAAAATACCTGAAGCGTTCTTTGATGGGAAAGTCCTCCATAGAAAGCTATTTATTTGTATTGAATATACTGCAGCATATTGTTATTCTTGATGAGTGTTTTAACTGTGTGCTATAAATTCAAAGTGTACAAATGAGGTAATTATTAAGACATTATTTGATAAAAAATTACATTAGACAATACAATTAAAAGCTTTATGAGATTGTGTATTAGTAAAGGTTACAATTCATTAACTTTTAATAAAATAGATAAAATTTTAGACAACATGAATTTACTTGGCGACATGCCGCTTAAAATGTATGTATACAATATTTATTATGGGTGGTGATTCAACATATGTTAAATCTAGCTTAGAAAATATTAATTCAGCGCATAAAGACACTTTATTACAACTGAATGTATTGAGAAAGCCGCATATTATGCTAATTACAAGTCCCTCAATATTTTGATTGAAATATTATTAGAAAAAAACATCAACTATAAGTTTCAACCACGGGAAAACGAGGAACACTACAAAATTTTCAACTGGATGTTAGAAAACATTCATAAAGGTGAAACAAATACAAATTCCTTCTTAGGATGGACCTGTGGGCCAGATTCAGGAATATGGCCATCAAGTAATTTAAATGATTATAGAAGTATTTTAGGTTTAGGTTTTTTAGTACAGGTTTTCCTTTCATGTCTTCCAACATGCACGTAGTGGGGCTAGTAATTCGAACTTTTACAACCTTAAATAGTTCACGAGACCAATTGGGTGTGTATCCCTTGACAAAAATACTTTTAAATTTACTGATTCATACTGTCACCCACACAATATCGATTCATATGTCTTTATAAATGTCATCGTCACTATCATTGAATTCTTTCTCACGAAACCGACGGTAGCTTGTTGTATGAACTTTTCATAGAAACACATCAGATTGTAAGATTCAAGAAATTCCAATCTATAGCTTATTATATCCTTTAAATTGAATAGTTTTTCTACATTATGGGCATTGAATGTGCAAGAACAGCAGTAGTTTTCTATCATAACAGTTTTCAAAATTCTGTCATATCCTTTAATCAATTCCGAATTGTAATAAATACCAAGATTGCTAGATAGAGATTCATAATGTTGATCAGAGATTATATCTTCTTCATCGTTTACATTTGACCAATCAATTTTGTTTAAAATTTTTTGGGATCGGAAAAATTGTAATTCTACATATGAATGCTATCTTAGAAGCTCATCCCATTCCTTCATATCCAACACTACATTATTGCTTTGATCACAGTTGCCACACCCCATACGCACTTCTGGTGCAAGATTGAGGTGTGTACTGTATCCAATTTCCATACGTTTTGCTTGATGAGTATCGTTCGATAGTTTATAATAAGTACAATCGATTAAGAATTCATTAGCTGCTTGTTTATACACTTCATCCTTGTGTTGAAATGATGATGATGACCAATCAGTGTTAGGAGAAGAATAACCTTCATATTGCTACTATGATCTGGGGTATCCATGGTGAACTTCTAAGTTTGGATCGTTCCAGGGATGATTTTATTGTTGCCTGCATTATAACGACTGTACTTGCTCACAATTGCACTAGGACTAAACACTGTTCAAGAAATGATTCTTGTTAAAGCACGCATAATTTACATATGGTGAGGTACTACTGCTAAAAACAAAATGTTATGTTTGTTGTTTTCCCAGCTGCACCCAAACTAGTTTAGTTATCCCTCGTGTTTAGTAGCGTTTTAAATTCTTCTATTCCTGTTTCTTCTTTGAAATGCTCATAAAAGCGTTGAGGTAATACACGTTTAAAATCATCAGTTTCCATTACTATACGCTCACCGTACTTAGTATTAATTGCCCCCACATTAATCACTTTATACTTCTCGATATCTCGAGGTCACACATATTTTTAAAGGGTTTGCAATAAGCGATTTGGTTTAAACCTGCTAATTCCATGTTTAGCAATTACAAGTTGCTAAATGACTGATCTCAACACACAGCTCACTGCAGTTTATACAGGGTGAATCTTATCTAATCCGCCAAAATTAAAGGAGAACTAGAACTCATCATTATAAGCAAAAAAGTTCATATGTACATGGGTCCGGAAATGCTTCGTTTCCGAGATACAGGGTGTCAAAGTTGAAAAAATAAATCACGATTTCTTCAATATTTTTTGGCTGTTTTGAAATAATTTCATGAAATTTCGTATACGGGTTTTTTTTGGGACAGTTGTTATCAAAAGAACATGTTTACTTTTAATATTAATTTCTTTTCTTGTTTTTTAATATTGGATATTTTAGTGCTCCTTACAAGTTTTAAATATATAAACATTGTGAGTTTTAAATGTGTTTTTCTCAGAAACGGTTGCTCCTAGCGACATCACTAAAGTATACCTTTTTTTAGCAGAAAAGATAGGAGAATCGATTTTTCTATTCCAAAATGGTATACAGTGTAGCACAAAAAAATTGCAACGATTTAAAGGGGTCGAAATGGTTGCCGCTGGCGCCCTCTAGAGACCACAACTAAATGGACCACAAATTTGAATATTTCATTGCAAAAAACCATCGTATACGAAATTTCATGAAATTATTTCGAAACAGTCGAAAGATATTGAAGAAAACGCGATTTCTTTTTTCAACTTTGACACCCTGTATCTCGGAAAGGAAGCATTTCCGGACCCATGTACATATGAACTTTTTTGCTTATAATGATGAGTTCTAGTACTTCTTTAATTTTGGCGGATTAGATAAGATTCACCTGTATAAGAAAAAGGAGTTAAATACCCATGTTGAACTACTTTTAGTTTATTGACGTTGACTCAAATTAGTCGCTAATTAAAAGTTTACTGAATCGTGCGCACGCAAAGAACGTTCTTTTATTATAAATCTGCATCCTTCAAAACCACCAACCTAGACAAAAACTTCTTGTTTCCACGAACTGATTCTATTTTTATATTTCTAAGAAATATAACATGATACCACCGCAGGTCAATCACCTTTGACCTTGAAAACTCTATCGTTTTTGATCTTGACGTTTCGACCTTCAAAATACAAGAACCACTACTTATTAGCATACACTGAAAATCAGTAACCTTGGACATTCACACATATATGACTAGCCATGTGAGTCAGGATGTGCCCTATATGATTAGCCAAGGATTACGCACGTGCACGACAGATTAACTGACTTGACCTTCAATAGAAAATTCGTATGTCGTGAATCAGATCCGGCCCTATGTCACCACTTGATTCGATTTTAGAAGAAATTCATCGAGCGAGAGGAAAAGTTTGTTAGGGGCAGTTTTTGGATTTTATCAAATATTTCTGAAACAATGGCATTTTTCAAATATATAAAAATATAGGCATATAAATCTTAAAATGATAAATTAATAATGATCGATACAATTTTTTGATACGAGACTTGGTTTGACGGCAAAAAAATTCCTAATGTGGAATTTCAGTGATTTTTGCAATATTTGAATAACTATTAATTTTATACGAAAATGTGTAAACATGTTATTTAAAGATGATTTGATTTTTCATAACTCTTCTTTATAAAGTTTAATTACTTCGTGAAATAAGTGTTACAAATTAATTAAATAAGATTGAAAATTCTTAAAATGTATTAACGAGACCTTTTTATAAAAGCGGGTGGCTTTAGAATTTTTTTTTGAAATTAGCATTTAATTGTATATTAACCTCTATCTTGTAACACCCTAAACGAGTGTACAATAAAATGTTTACTATTAATTGTGCTGGTTATCTTGGTCAGTACCCCAGGGGAGGTTCAGTTGCCAATTTTCAACACTCCAATGTATGTTGGGTTGCCCGGAGTGAGAATAAAGTAACACAATGTATAAGAAGTATATTAAGAATATAATTTGCGAACTGAAATTAAAATATAATACTTTTTAATAATGTAGAAACAAAAAAGGTTTTATTCTGGCTTAAAGAATTAAAATAAACTCAGTTCTGTAGTTTGAATCCTATGTCGGAATCTGGCTTCGGGTTAGATCGCACCTGGTCGCAAGCTGTAACAAATTTCATTAAGCGGGTTTTTTCTACTTTGTAAGTGTAATAATAATTAATTAATAATAATGAATTTCGGTCGGGTTAATGGTGGGGGTGAAGATAAATGGAGCGAGTGGTTTTCTTATAACTGTTTTTGGAGCAACAACTTCAATCAGGTAAGACAGTGATTCTATTGTTTCTTTGAGATAATGAATTGGTGAATAATGCTGAATATAAGGGTTGAAACCCATTGACTTAGAGGAGGTTTAATCAATTGAATATAATTGTTTGAGATGGACTGGAGAACTGAGTTACTTAAACAGATTAGGAGTGTCCTTGACCTACACCAACATTTGCAATTGCTATAATCAGCTGTTTGTTAGTGTTGTATTGTAAAATTTGGATGTTTGTGAATGTGAATTATTTTTTAATGTATATTATTAAAATACATTCAACGCAATTGTACTAAATGAAGTATGTGTAATACAACGAGATTTATTTAACTTTTCTGGTGTAAAGTATGGTGCACTAAATTATGTTTAATAATTAGTACTGGGGTTAGGTGAAATAAAATTATAACAACCCTTTTTTGAGTTGTATTAAAATATACCTTAATTTAATGTCTTTCATTCATTTAGTTGTAAATATAATGCATATCTTCATAGTGCATATTTTCTTAAAGGTATATTCCCATAAATTGTTCTCTGATCATTGCGCAACGCGTCATAACTTAATCCTTAGCGCAAATCCTTGGGCGCACGACCTCATCATCTACTTTCAGAGCATCCATTTTGATCACTTCCTGATGCACATTGCAGCAGGAAGCGTTGTGGTGGTTTTTTACCTAAATTTTATGTGAAAGTGCCATTAATTTTATGGTAAGATATCTTTTAACTCGTAATACAAAAAATTAAAACATTTTCTTTTTTCAGGCACTTTTCCTTTTATTTTTTTACTGCTACTTTTAATTTTACTTCGATTTACAATTCAATTACATTTTAAGTACGCATTTAATTTTACTGTTACGTACGATTTCATTTTATGATTGCAATTTTTGCATTGAAAATTTCAAGAAATGCAATAAATATTGGATTATTCATTTCAAGAGAATTTATAAGGATAATTTCAGTTTTGGGTGTGGCTGATAACATAAAAGCATTGTTATTGCGAATATTGCGCAATTACATAAGGATTACGTTATCTTGGTATGCATTTCCGCATCACATTTTTTATAATACCAGGGATCCTCAAGAAGATTTTGTATATATTCAACAGGTATAATGTTTAATGATTTTTTAGTAATTTAAGGTTTTTACAATTAGTTTTTAACATATATTTTATTTAATCATCTCTCGTTTTCTGTCAATAAACATAATTGTATATTTTAATTTTTTTAGATTTTGATAAAATTTTTATTGTTAACAAACTCGGTTTAGTTGTTCCGGGTAGAATAGACAAAAAAATAACTTGGCGTCCTGGATCATTTTATTAGTATTACATTTCATTTTTTTATTATTTATGTTCAGTGAAAATAACACTGTAGATTTTGTGGTAATTGAGCAAATCAAAATTATTGAACCTACCCTAATTAAACTACCGACTTCATTATAAAATTTTGTGAATTTTATCCTGGTGGTTTTATATTGAAATTACAGGACCATGGGATAGGATAATTTGGTTTCGATACAGTTCAAGATGCTGTGTAACAGAGGGAGGATATAGGGGTAAGTGGTATTCTTATAGGTGTCTGGTGACGGTATAAGTTTTATATTGGTGAATCAGGATCGGTTATCGAATTAGTGATTTCTATCCAGTCTTCGGGATGTTACCTTCGAATGAATGGTAGATAGGAATTAGACTTACACCAGGGTAACACGGAAAATTGAAGGGATGCGATTTACACTAAGCTGGTAAGGGTATGAGTATTATATTGTGAATCTGGATTAGATGGATAACTAATGATTTCTATACACCCTTCGTGGTAGTAACACCGAACAGATGTTATATAGGGATCAGGTTTATACAAGGGTAATAGGGAAAATTATAGGGATGTCACAGTATAGGATTACCTTGTAATTGGGGTCGAAACCACCAGTGGTAAAGCAATACTATTAGCAATCTTTATCTATCCTTCGAGGTACGTACACCGATAGACCAGATTTGAGATTGTTTCTCAGATACTAGGATTAGAGAGGAAAGGGGCTTCGTAAAGTAGCCTTGCTTCTTGGGGCCGAAGCCGCCAGTAGTAGAACCACGTTACTGGGTAACTACTTACTACTCCTCGTGGTACAAGCACCGAGAAAGTGTGTAAATAGGTACTTACGTTTCTGGATAATTATTTTGATAACTGAAACTAGGATATCGAGAGATCAGGAAATATATCAGGCAGGTTAGGAGGGAATTAATGACAGGCAGGTTATAATAATCAGGCAGGTAATTTGATTTTCACTGGCCAAGATTTCTAGATCAAGTGGAAATAAATTCGAATTGAAATAGAATGTGATGAGTGAAAAGAAAAGAAGGAAAAGACCACGTTTTTCATTCCCTCTCCAAAGGGGAGGGCGGCTGCTCTAGCTTTCCTAGCTCCTTCAGCCACAATCACGGAATCCCAGCATACATATATACATTACGTATATATGAATGGTGGGATTAAGGATTGGTGTGGTCAGGATAGGATCGGAAGGAACGGAGTTAGGGTTCTGAGGGGAAAATACTACCCCAGAAGTCGCCTAAGTAGCCGCACATGGTGTGCATATACACAGTGACCATGCCGCTACATGTGTATAAGGAAAACCCCCTGAAAAACCTCATACAAGGTAGACGGTAACGGGAATCGAACCCATTACCTCCTGAATGCTAAGCAGGTTGTGTCACCACTACGCTACCAGCTCGGTGGATGAGTAAAGGTGAGCGCGGATATTTATAAGGGATTTACTAGGAGAGGGAAAAGGAGTGGGAAACGGATAGGATTTATAAACAATACTTATTCTTTCATAACAAAACTTATAATAAAATACTACATTCAGTTTGAGGAAACAAATAGGAAAGAAGTTTTGATAGGAATTTCTGTACTAGGATTGGATAACCAATATGTGATGAATTTTAGGATCATTACAATCTAACATGAAAATCTAAACGTCCTTCTGACATAAATTATTGTTGTTGCTTTTACAGTCTTGACTGTTCTTATTATGAAAGTATTATAATAGATGTTCCATAATTATCCTACAAAATGCATTATTTTATTTTTTTTAATTTCACTGTATGGGTGGGAAGGCAGTTTGTTGTTACTATAGTGCGAGTCACACCGAGAATGCAGTGTGACGGGGTATAGGCAATGTATTTGTAATGGGAGGCTGGCACACTGTGTTGCCGGTTGTCCGATGGCTGTGACAGGGTCGGCTCTGATGTTATTATACAGTGCCGCTAAAAAGTTGGACACAAATGAAATTTTTTGCGAACGATACGTAAGAGTAAACTGCCCTTATTTTTGAAAAAATCGGAAAATTTTAGTTGAAAAAATCACTCAAAATTCTCAAATATGAATTTTCAAGACGATCAAAATATGGTTAAACAATTGTATTAATTAGAAAGTTACTTACAATGCATTTACGTCATTTCAAACCAAGCTTATGCGGGAAGATATCTTAATGAGCTTTTAATGTAACTGAAAAGTAAACAAACAACCCTAAATATAATACTGATTTTCAGTCTTGTTTGTGACTTATTACCGGTAAAATGGAATTTAAGAAATTCAAACGCGGATAAATGCTCCATGCGAGTGCGAAAATTATAATTTTCAAATTTAGTGAATGATGAAAAATTGAGTTTGACTGCAGCGGTGAGTCGTGCTTCCAAAATGAGTGGGGTCAGTGAAAAAACAATTTTTAGCATCAAGAAAGAGGAAGAGCAAAACAATGGTGAATTAAAATCTCCTGCAGCAAGAAAAAAGCGGGTAAGTCAGTCAAATTCTCGCGAATATGCATACGATGAGGGTTTTAAGAGCTTATTAAGAAGAATTGTGCACAATGACTTTTTTTTTTAAAAACATTCCTCCAACTTTGAAAGCTGTATATAATGTTATTCGACGGAATGAGAATTCGCCATCGTTCTCTTTAAGTACCCTAGGTAGATTGATTAAAGATATTGGTTTTGAATATATGAAGCGTGGTCGTAAAAGCATAATGTTAGAGCGAAACGACATCATTAATTGGAGGCACAGATATTTAAGAGATTTCGGACCTCGATGATGACTGTGTCGACGACGTGCAGGTGTAAATAGTGTAAAAAGTGTAAATATTTTATTTGTTTATAAATGTACAATTAATCCTCTGTTTATTTTTTCTTATATTAACTTTGCCTGAAATAATTATTTTGCAATTTTGAAATTTATTGTTTATTATTATTAATTATTGAAAACATAGTAAACGTCGGGTGTAAATAGTGTAAATATTTTATTTGTTTATAAATGTACAGGGTGTCCTATTTTCGATGTAATTGGGGGGTTTTAGGTATTTCCCAAATAGATAGAGTAAAATCATGGTCGGTACCCTTGGACAGATTTTTGAAATAAATTTAATAATCTAAAGAACATTTCAATATCTCGACTCGTTTGGGAAATATAGGGTGTTTTTCGTTTTATGCCGTTTTCTTTAAAATCCCGTAACTTTTTTGTTTGTGAATATTTAAAATTTTGGTAAAAACATCTTTTGTGCCTTTTTTTATGTGCAATTTAGTGGCGTACTCGATTTTTTTCTAACTCAATTTGTTTCCGAGTTACAGACCAAGGTTGCATTTTTTTAAATGGTAACCATAGTTGGCTATGACTCCATTAATTAGAGATTTCTTTTAGCTTTCTGAAAATATATAGTTTCATATATTTATCTCAGTAAATAAGAAAATTATAAACGATTTTTTGAAAAACATCTCTTGATCAAATCACTTATGTATAGTATAGTTTCATATATTCAAAAGGAAGTATATTACTATGCGCAGAACTTATTTTAAAACTAGATAAAAATTTCCTCATAGTATTTTATGCCATATTAAAAACTTATTGATTTAGAAAAAATAACAACATTTTTATTTTATGACAGTTTTTTCTTATTTTAGGTATTGTTCAAACTGATGTCCATTATGATGTAAACAAACTTCACATCGGCGCGAAATACACTCAATTGCCTTAATGAAATGAATAGATGTATGCCTTAAATCTTCAAATGCTGCCCTGGTTGAATTGACCAATTGTTCGTATGTTTCGTGGCGAGTATGATATATTTTATTTTTAAAAATCCCGCAAAAGAAATCCAGTATTGAAAGATCTGGAGATCTTGCTGGCCACTGAATAGGTCCGTTATTGCCAATCCATTGATTGTTAAAGTTTCGGTTTAAGTAATCTCGGACTAAAACAGTATTATGACAAGGCGCACCATCTTGTTGAAAATAAACATTTACCCTCTGCGCTAATGGAATTTCATCTAGCAGTTGTGGAAGACAAATGTTTAATATTTCCATATACCTCTCGCCGTTAAGTTTGCCGTTAAAAATGTGGTAAACAAATCTACCCCCCAAAATAAAGCATGATACATTAAAATCAAATCTACCTTGATTTTGGCGTGCTAATGTTACAAAATTGTTATTTTTTGACCAATATTGATTGTTGTTGCGATTAAAAATTCCTGCACTCGTAATATGACTCTCATCAGACTAAATGATATTGCGCTCAAAATTCCTATTTCGTCTAATCTGTTCTAAATACCAATTACAAAAAATAATTCGCCGTTCTAAGTCACCATCATTAAGGTGCTGAATTACTCTTTTTTTGTACGGAGTATAATTATATTTTTTAAGATTTTTGTACTCTTGATTTAGATACGCCTACTTCTGTTTCTATTTGTCTGCAGGAGGTATTAGGATTTTTTTCAACTCTTGCTAAAACAGTTATTTCGTCGTCTTGTTGGTTCATTTTTGCATAATTTTTGATCCTAGGCTTCTCAAAAGATCCATAAGTTAACAGATGTTCTTTTAATCTGGCGAATATATTCTTGTTGGGATGTCTTCGTTCAGGGAATCTTCAGTAAAGTAGCTTTATTATTTTGCGTTTTTATAAATACTAGCATTATTAAAGTATTAAACGCATAACCTACCTATTAAAATATGCCTCTGCAGCTAGGTCTGCATTAAAATTACACTGATAGTATATGCCAATCATATCTTACTTTTCAAAATTTTCATACTTCGTATTATTGACAGCCGTCACAAAAAAGTTATTAAATTGAATAATTAATTATTTAAGCAAAGTTTTGAAACATCTAATGACATTTACGTTTCCACCATTTATTTATATGAAACAACTGCGTGAAATGTCAAATAACTAGCAACGAATGCGTGCAGTAAACAAAGGTTCATAGATGACTTGATCAAGAGGTATTTTTCAAAAAATCGTTTATAATTTTTTTATTTACCGAGATAAATATATGAAACTATATATTTTCAGACAGCTAAAAGAAATCCCTAATTAATGGAGTCATAGCCAACTATGGTTACCATTAAAAAAAATGCAACTTTGGTCTGTAACTCGGAAACAAATTAAGTTAGAAAAAAATCGAGTACGCCACTAAATTGCACATAAAAAAAGGCACAAAAGATGTTTTTACCAAAATTTAAATATTCACAAACAAAAAAGTTACGGGATTTTAAAGAAAACGGCATAAAACGAAAAACACCCTACATTTCCCAAACGAGTCGAGATATTGAAATGTTCTTTAGATTATTAAATTTGTTTCAAAAATCGGTCCAAGAGTCCCGACCATGCTTTTACTCTATCTATTTGAGAAATACCTAAAATCCCCCAATTACATCGAAAATAGGACACCCTGTACAATTAATTCTCTGTTTATTTTTTCTTATATTAACTTTGCCTGAAATAATTATTTTGTAATTTTGAAATTTATTGTTTATTATTATTAATTATTGAAAACATTTAAACAAAGGCGAAGGTATAAAAATCATCAAACTTCCAACAAGTTTTTAGCGAATCTGTGAGAGCGGCGACCGGACTTGAGGTTTAACCGATCCCAGCATAACGACAACTGGCAACGGTATGCTCCATAAGACTCCACACTGCATTCTCAGTCTGACTTTCACTATAGATATTCTTTATTTTGTGGGTAACTAAGTATACAGATTTATTCATAAAAAAAGGCAAAAGCTTGTAGCAATCGTTAGGTTGACTTATATATACTTTTATCTGATTAAGCCTGCAAACCTACAAGCCCTGCAGGTTGCCATTGACTTTAAATGGTTCAATCCCGGAGAAGTTTCCATAATGCGCGTCTCTCTGTTTAAAAACGAATCTAAAACTAAACATTACCGTACGGTGTTCTCTTAATTTAATATTTAAACATAATTGTATTAAAATTAACAAATCAAGCATTCCATTCAAAATGGGGTGTTATATAATGTGTATTCATAATTGGAAATCCACGTGATTGGTTTCAAATGTAAGCAAGTCACGTGGGTTCACATTAATGATGAATAACACATGCCAAAGTGAGTTTAGAGACGTATGAAGGATTCCATTTGAATAAAATAGAGCAGCATTGTGTCTAGACGAAGCAGAGAGTACGTATTGCGAAACTAATAATGTTATTGTATTTAGGACAATTTTGTAAAAGAGATTTTTATTATTAGCCATTTAAATTAGAAACATTCCGGAAGGATAGAATGCGTCAAATATGCTGCAATAGGAATAATATAGCTCTAAATGGATTTAAATATTTCAGAATAGAGCACATTTTTAAGAGCATGCTTAAAATTAAAATTTAGTGGTAAACTTACTAAAGCACTAAAGTACTATAAGCGTTCATCCCCTTTAACGGTTAAGAGCAAATTACGTGTAAATTAGAGACGTTTGTCATTGATAACAATAGCTTCAATTGTTAAATTCCAAGAATATAATAGAGGGTGTTAGTTAACTTCCTTTTCTTTTATTAATCAAAGTAAGTGATTCTAACAGTATTTGAGGTTCTACCAAAGAGAGAGAAAAATGAATAAATAAAAAAAAAACATCTTAATGAAGATATGCATTAAAAGTGAAGAGGAAACGAAATGGAGTGTTAACGTAAAGACATTTTGAGTTTTGTAAAATCGGAATAAGCCGAAGGTACATCCGTTTTCCCAATTAAAAGGGACGGAGCACGCGTGTTAGTATCCAGCTTGCAGCATCGCATGCTCTCGATGTTAGTGACCGTCGCGATAACGTTGAGAGGGTTGTGTTTTCGTGTTTGGTGCGTCACTTTGCGTCGAGACGTCGAGCGTCGTCGTTGTCGTGTGTTTCAAGCACGGGCGTCGATGAATACGACCACCCCGTGATGTGTTGACAATAGCATTGTGATTGTTTGGTTAGGTTTTGTTATTGGAAAGAATGGGCTTATTTTGAGCAGCCCTTCGTTCTCATTGTCGCCAAAATATATTGTGCTTTAGGTATTGTTCAAATTTTTTTTATCGTAAACGTATTTATTATTTTATTTGTTACTGTAAAGAAATTCTGTATACTAATATTTATTTTTGTTATATCTGTGACCATTATGTTTCTTACATTATTGAGAGCTTTATTTTTTATGAGGAGGTGCTCTATTTTTAATTGTCTTGGAATGCGTCGTTTTTGTGATACTTACAAGAACACCGTATCACAGAAACGACTTTTTTAATATTAACAGACAGAAGCTTTCGAAATTACTTTTCTAAACCAAAGCTTTAACAACAAAAAATAAAAATCTGTATCCATATTTATTATCAAACCCGAAGCAAAGAATAAAAAAAATGTTTTGTGAAAAAATATCTAGAATTTTTAACTAACAGAAAAAAAAGCACGTGGTACATGAAACACTCTCTAACATAATAACTTATTAAACGTTTTAGTTATTCACACGTAAACGTGTTTTGTACAATTTCGTGACAAAGGTAAAAGTTTTTTTATCAATTTTATTTAGAGTGGATTGTTTCAAAATTGTAAAAATGATAGAAGCTTTCTTCTTGTTTCTTGACGAAAATTTTAACTTCTTGTTTTCTGACAACTACGTTTTATTGAGCGATTGTAAAGTTCAGCTTTAAGAAAACGCTATCATTTATTTTTCATTTTGGACGTTTGTACCCTGAGGGTTCTGGTGTATTGGATTTCGAAGGCTTTACGTGCTTTTGTTGTTTCTTGGTTTCGCTTTCAACTTTACGAAACTATTTTAAAATTTTACCTTCGTATTTTAGCGAACATGATAGTTACTTTTAGACACAATTGTAATCGTAAAGTTTGAAGTGCGCGAAATTATTAGTTTTATTCGAAGTTGTGTACCGGGATACTACACACTTTTGTGTGAGTGTAGGTAAGTCTTCTTTATGACAATTTTATTAAGGAAAAGATAAAATATTATGGTTAAATCCAAAGCCCGACAAAAAAAAATGTTTTCTAGTTGTCAAACCTACACCAGCGTTAACCAGTCAACAAATCATTGTTTTTAAAAATTCTTGTTTTCAAATGTACGGTTATAAGTGATATTGAAGGAAATTACTTCCGGCATACATTTAACAGAAACTTTATATTTTAGAAATACTGAATCTAACTCTACACCTTGTCAATCCCATAAGTGCGCCCGATTTATCGAAAACCTATCTATCTTAATAGTTATAGCCCACACTCCTCCAGCCTCGTGATGTTCGAAAATTCTCTAAAATACATTTTCTACTCCATTGTTTCCTTGCCGTTTTTCAGGCAATTGAACATGTCAATACACCCTTTTTAAAAGGTAACAACAAATATAAAATTCAGTGAGTGATTCCCAGGAAACACTAATGTTTGTATCTATTTATACTCCACCTTAGATTTATAAGAATTTCAAGTGTTGAGTTTTGTAATCTTGTTGAAATATTTACTGCGTTCAAAGGAATGAATAAATAATTTGGAAAATCTAGACCATAACGTACAACTTGAATTGTTGACCATAACTGCCAACTTAATGTTAGGCTTACCTCTCATTTTAGGATTAACCACAACAGTGAACTCCACCATAACTCCCAATTTTATCGCCCAACCTAACCACAACCCCAATTTTTCAGAACAGCCACAACGATCTACTTGGCTACACACCTGGACAGAATTCACAAAACTTTGCTAAAATGCAAATATCTCTTTTATGTCAATATATGGTGTGGAACAACCTACAAAGTGAAAATTAAACGAAACGATATAATACATTTCTTTAAGACAATTATGTAACCCATATTATAATATGTCCATAATGAAAACAGGCAGCATTGTAAAAACAACAACAACGTGTCAGATGCAGGTTAATAACTTCTAGATGCTAACTTGAAAAAAAATATTAACACACGACTTTCCAACATACAAAATGGAAATTAAAGGAAATGAAATCACTTTAATTATAATTTTTATAGTATAACTATGCAACCTCTTTTTTATATGTTCATAACGAAAACAGGCAACACTGTAAAAACAAAAACAATAATTAATTTTGTCGGATAGAGATTAATAGACATTACAAAAATAGGCAAAATTTTAAAAATAAAAACAATAATCTATGCCAAACAGACGTTTAAAACTTCATGTCAGAAAGAGGTTATCTAGATGCTAACTTAAAAACTTAAAAGAAATGAAATAATTTTAATTATAATTCTTCTACGATAACTATGCAACATTCTTTTATACGTTTATAACGAAAACAGGCAACAATGCAGAAACAAAAACAATAATCTATGTCATCATGATGTTTAAAATTTCTTGTCGGATAGAGATTAATAGACATTACGAAAATTGGCAACATTGTAAAAACAAAAACAGTAATCTGTCAAACAGACGTTTAAAATTTATATCAGAGGTTAATAGACATCTAGATGCTAACTTAAAAACTTAAAAGAAATGAAATAATTTTAATTATAATTTTTTTAAGATAACTATGCAACATCCTTTTTATATGTTTATAACTAAAATAGACAACATTCTCCAAACAAAAACAATAATCTATGTCAGAATGACGTTTAAAACTTCATGTCAGATAGAGATTAATAGACATAAACACATGTTAACGTAAAAATAAATTCCGAATCCGCCCGCTTCTGTAAGATATCAATAATATAGTTTAACCATTTTCATTCGTATTTAATTAATTTTTGGACTTATCTTGCGTTATATTAAAAAACTTATAAAGAAAAGTTATGTAAAATTAATTTTTTTTAAATATGTCTACACTTTTTCTTATAAAATTAATCGTTAATCAGATATTGAAAAAATTGAACTAACACTTAAATTTTACCTTAGGAATTTTTGCCGCTAAATTATGCGTTTTATCAATAAAATGCTTAGAACATAATTAATCGACATGTTTAAGATCTATATAATGTTATTTTTATGTCTTTGAAATATGCAGCTGTTTTGGAAATATTTGATAAAAACCTAAAACTACCCCTAATAACCTCCCTCCACCGCTGGATTTCTCCCAAAATCTAATCAGCTCCAAGCGAAATGAAAACAAGTTTAAGTACAAAACTTTATATACGTAGCTGCTTTCGTTCTGCAGTTATCGTGGATACTAACATACATCCACACAGACACACATGCAGACATCATGGCCGATCTTGGCGAAGCTTGGCCAAAAGTTATAAAATGAGGTGATAAGTCGATTTAGCAATAATGAAAAAAAGTCCATTGCATAACCTTCTATACCTACATATGTACAAGGCAAGTAAACACGGATTATACAGTTTAAGCATTTTCTACCTTACTTAATTAATATTTGGACTTATTTGACTTTGTATTAAGAAACTTTATGATGAAAAATTAAATTGTCTTTAAAAAAATATGCTTACACATATTCATATAAAGTTGATAGTTATTCTGACATTGAATAAATTTGAACAAACGCTTAACAATTTTTTTGCCGCCAAATTACGCGTCGTATCAAAAAATTGTATGAAAAAATTCCAAAGCCGCCGCTTCTATAAAAATATCGATAACGCAATTTAATCATTTTCTATCGTATTTGTTTCATTTTTAGACTTATTTAGTTTCGAATTAAGAAATTTTATGCAGAAAGTAATGTAAAAAATTGAAAATACGTCTACATATTTTCTTATAAAGTTAATTGTTATTCAAGTATTGCAAACATTTTAAACAAAGTAAGTATTTCCAATACCGAGAATAACGTAATTATTATGAAAATGTAAACTTTCACCATTATTACAATTAATAAAATACTTTTGTTTGGTTTTTTTAATGGTGTATTTTAAATTATACAATCTAAATTGTTTCGATAACAACTTTGTCAAAGTTGAAAAATTAAAACATAAACATCAGCCTGCTATTGATATTGTACTTTGAAAAAAGGTATAAAGCCAACTATAGAATTAAATTTTAATAAAGAATAACTAGTTATTCTTTACTAAAATTTAAACTCGTTATTCTTTACCAAAATTTAATTCTGTAGTTGGCTTTATACTTTTCTCAAACTACAATATCAATAGCAGGCTGATGTTTACGTTTTAATTTTTCAACTTTGACAAAATAGTTTACATCTGCAACAATTTTAATATATATTACTACTGATGAAGATAACTGTAAGTGTTATCGAAACGTTTAAATTGTATAATTTAAAATACACCATTAAAAAACCCAAAAAAGATAGGTGTTTTGTTAAACGGAATTATTAGATTACCTAGGAAATTCAAATCTATTTGCAACACTCGACGTCGTAAATGGGTTCCACCATATCGATCTATCACCATAGTCAATAAAATATCCGAAGACCAAGTGGAAATTAAAAGAAATGAAAAATATATTTTTATTGTAATACGTTCGTAATGAAAATAAGCAACAATAATAATCAATGTCAGATAGACGCTTAAACATTTATGTCAACTTGAAAAAAAAAATGCAAAGCCATCCGATTCTAGAAAATAATTTTAATAACAGTTTTTTAGGATAGAGACCTATAGACATCTAGATGCTAACTTGACAAAATATTCCAAAACCGTCCTTTTCTATAAAAATATCAATAATACAGCTTAATCATTTTCAATTCTACTTAATTAATTTTTAGACTTATTTGGCTTTGTAATAAGAAACTTTATAAAGAAAACGTATGCAGAATTAAATTATCCTTAAAATATGTTTACCCAATTTCGTATAAAGTCGATCGTTAATCAGATATTGAAAAAAATTGAACATACACTTAAGTTCCACCATTTTTTTGTCGCCAAATTACGTGTCGTATCAAAAAATAATATGGAACATATTTAATTTGTAATTTTAAAATGTATGGTATTTCATATCTTTGAAATATGCAATTGCAGAAATATTTGATAAAAAACAAAAATTGCCCCTAATAAACTCCCCTTTCCACCTACGATTACTCCCAAAATCTAATTGGCTCTAGCAGCTAAAATACGACACACACACACACACACACACACACACACACACACTCACACGCACGTATTCACGCACACGCACGCAGGAACGTACGCACGCAAGCACAAGGACAAGGACACGGACACGGAAACGGACACGGACACACGCACAAATTTGTAGATTAGGTCAATATACGTGCAATATTAGGTTAGATTAATAAATACACGGTTTAGTTAATGCTCGCCGCAGGTATGGTGTGTGTGTGCTCGCGTGCGTGCGTGAGTGTGTGTGTGTGTAAGCCAACCGGAATTTTTGGATTGAGAGTTGGTATTTACAATCTGTAACTTAATTCAAATCAGTATTTTTGAAATGAAAGTTGGTTTTTGCATACTGTAAGTCAAACCAAACCGGTATTTTTTGCTTCTCTCTCTCTCTCTGTGTGAGAGTGTGTGTGTGTGTGTGTGTGTGCGTGTGCGTGTGCGTATGCATGTGCGTGTGAGTGTGCGTGTGCGTGTGCGTGTGTGCGTGTGCTGTGTCTGAGTGTGTTTGTGCGCGTGTGAGTACGTGTGTATGTGCGTGTGTGTGCATGCCAAATCTGTATTTTTGAATTGAAAATTAGGTTTTTGTAAGCTGTAAGTTAAACCAAACCGTTATTTTTGAATTGAAAGTTGGTTAGTGCAAGATGTAAGTTAAACCAAACCTCTATTTTCGGAATTGAAAATTGGCATCGCAAGCTGTTAGTTAAATCAATTTGATGTTTTTGGGTTGAAAGCTGTTTTTTGCAAGCTATAAGTTAAACCAAATCTCTATTTTTGGATTGCAAGTTGGTTTCGTAGGCTGTAAGTTAAACCAAACGTCTATTTTTGGAATTGAAAATTGGTATCGAAAGTTGTAAGTTAAATCAAGTTGATGTTTTGAGTTGAAAGTTGTTTTTGCAAGCTGTAAGTTAAACCAAACCGTTATTTTTGAATTGAAAGTTGGTTTTGCAAGATGTAAGTTAAATCAAACCAGTATTTTTGGATTGCAAGTTGGTTTCGTAGGCTGTAAGTTAAACCAAACGTCTATTTTTGGAATTGAAAATTGGTATCGAAAGTTATAAGTTAAATCAATTTGATTTTTTTGAGTTGAAGGTTGTTTTTTGCAAGCTGTAAGTTAAACCAAATCTCTACTTTGAATTCAAAGTTGGTTTTGCAAAATATAAGTTATATCAAACCAGTATTTTTGAATTGCAAGTTGGTTTCGCAAGCTGTAAGTTAAGCTAAACCTCTATTTCCGGAATTGAAAATTGATATCGCAAGCTGTAAGTTAAATCAATTTGATGATTTTGACTTGAAACTTGTTTTTGAAAGCTGCCAGTTAAACCAAACGTCAATTTTTGAATTCAAAGTTGGCTTCGCAAGCTCTAAGTTAAACCAAACGAGTATTTTTGAATTGAAAGTTGGTTTTTGCAAAATATAAGTTATATCAAACCAGTATTTTTGAATTGCAAGTTGGTTTCGCAAGCTGTAAGTTAAATCAATATGGTATTTTTGAATTGCAAGTTGGTTTCGCAAGCTGTAAGTTAAGCTAAACCTCTATTTCCGGAATTGAAAATTGATATCGCAAGCTGTAAGTTAAATCAATTTGATGATTTTGACTTGAAAGTTGTTTTTTGCAAGCTGAAAGTTAAACCACATCTCTATTTTTGAATTGCAAGTTGGTTTTGCAGATTGTAAGTTAAACCAAACGTCTATTTTTGGAATTGAAAATTGGTATCGCAAGTTGTAAGTTAAATCGATTTGGTGATTTTGAATTGAAACTTGTTTTTGCAAGCTGTAAGTTAAACCAAACATCAATTTTTGAATTGAGAGTTGGTCTCGCAAACTTTAAGTTAAACCAAACGAGTATTTTTGAATTGAAAGCTAGTTTTGCAAGCTGTAAGTTGTGATTTGATTAATATTGATTTGGTTGATTGATTTGATTGGGATTGAATTGATTGAGATTGATTTGCGGATGATCGACTGTTTTCCCACGCCGGTGCCCTCACGTTATAAGAAATAAAAAATTAGGTGTGATTGTTATATTAAAAATGTTAATTGTACCACGGTCTAGCTCAGTGAGGTACAAGCTTAGGAAACTTACTGTAGTTGAAAACTCATTGATTTTCAGGTCGTGAGGGGAGGCAGAGATAGAGATATATCCATAGGTATAACCAGTAATGCATTTGTTTTGTTAGACGCCACTCAATTTATAGGTTTAATAATTAAAGTACAACAAACATTGTGAAATTTGTACCTTATTAACATAATAGGTAATCTGAATAAACACTAAACAGCTGTATTTAGATGTATATTTAATGAATTAAAATGTCTGATTAATATCAGCATAAAATAACTAAAATGATAGTGAGATAAATCCATAGCTCAAAAATTGAGAAGTAGATATGGAGTGGAAGAAAAACTCAAAACCAAAATTCTCACTTATTTTTTATTATGTGTGAATGGTGTAGTTAAAAAGTAATTCTACATGTATATATGTTTCGGTCTATTAAATAATTAGTCCACCATCAGGGTATGAACCGAATTTAACACACAATCAACTTGATATTAAAATATACAAGAAAATATCCAAACTGAAACGATATTTCTCGTGAAGATTTACCATTTTAAAATGACTAAATTAAACACAACCATACAAGCTTATAATCTATATTTACTTAAAATTCAAAATGTAATATGATCAACACTGTATTTAAGAATAAAACATATACTGGCCTATGTCAATAAATATTACGGTTAATGTAGGTTATGAATTCAAATGTTTTTATCTTAGGAACAGAAAAGAGCTGATCCTTTATAACCGTATCAAAATAACACTAACTGATTTGTTTACTTACCTAAACGTATTTTGTATAAAAGGATATTACTTACATGCACTGAAAATAAATATAAGTTCGTTTTAGACCGAACTATTTCTCATTCATAAGATACACATATGATAATTTCCATTTGCCAATAACGTACAAATAAACGAACTGTAGACCATATCGGTAAGGTAATTTTCGTGTCTTCCACATGCTAATAATGGAAAAACTACAAACGCAGGCAAACTAACAGCAAGCGGTAATGATATAAATGTATTCCCATTTTTAATTATTCAAAACACAAATTGCATATCAACCTGGTCAGGCACGCCATTTTATGAGTCCTTTCGTGACGTTATGCAGCACGCTTTCACAACGAACAAAAATCTTTAAATTTCCGTTTTTTCTTAACCCCAGCGGTTTCCTTAATGTAGAGGTGTATTCTTGTACCCTTTTTTGTTCCCTTATAAAAAGGAAGCAAAACTTAAACATAATGTAAAGAACTGTATGGCAGAAGAGACGGAAATAAAGTGACTCAAGCGGGTTCAGTACGCATTTATGTACACTAAAGTGAAAATATCGAAATACATTCAAAAATTTAATTATTGAAAGAAAAAGATACCATCGTAATGTAAATGTATTTACCAATAATAATACAAACTCAAAACTTAAATTAAGGGAACGATAGACAATAATTGAAAACTAATTAAGGTATCGATAGCCAAGAATTGGCACGTTATAACGTTTAGGAGAGTATCAGCTCTGAGTGTCGGTTAGTCTTATCTACAACGTAAGCGGTCGCTCTCGCGATTTAGGTATATACAGTGAGAGAATCGTTACTTGAAGGTTATGAAGAATTGTTAGCTCAGCTTTTTATTTGATTTGATTGGGATTGAGCGATTTGACTGATTTGATTAATTGCTTTGATTGATTGATTTGATTGAGAAGGATTTGATTTATTGCTCAGATCATGGAGTTTTTGGGCGGGGGCCAGAAAGCGTGGGGCATGGTCTAGTGCCAGATGAATTAAGACGATTTAAGGTGTATTAAGATGACTTAAGATGAATTTAGATTAAATAAGATGAATCTCTCCTTCCCTCATCACTTTTAATTATGACGTCATTATTATGAACCTTAAAAAAGCTCTTAATACTGCCAAAAGGGTACTAATTGCGGGAGTGAGGACCATAAACATGTCATCAAGGGTATGAAACTGGCGCCTGAAAAGAAGCTGGCAATTAAAATATATTAAACGTGTCTGCGGTTGCCTACCCTCCAGGGGCTGAAATTAAAAACTACACTGAAGGCATGCGCCGACTTCTCAGAGGCCCCACCTGTGGCTAACTTCAAGATCATCTTGACCTTTTGAGTTGGCCCCGCCTGGAGGTCCTTAGAAGCTATGCGAAAGTGGTCCCACTCTACTTCTTTAATTATATGAAAAATCTTGGCGTCATTGTTTTTCTCATATTTACACCATAGTATAGTAATGTACGTACTTTACATCGCCTAAAAAGATTTTTTGTAATTTAAGTATACAAATAATAACGTTTTTTCTGAAAAAAAATTGCATGGTTGTTTATTAAACTTCTTTTTAGTAGAGATAAAAGAAATAATAGACGCAATTAAAATGTTGGAATGAAATCTCTGGAAAATTATAAAATCAACAAAACTTTTTGTTTCTCATTAATTGTTTTTTTTGTGCAGAATGGTGGAAACATTCATTACGTAGTAACCATTAAATTCAGGATTTTGCTGTTATAAAAAAACAAATAATTATGGAGCTAATAAACTAATAGTTCTGGTAATTACTTAAAACCAAACAAACAAAATATGAAATTGCTATTCATCTGAGTATTTGTTTATATTTCATTTCCGATGTATTTTTCGTTTTTGTATAAAAGAAAATCACATGTAACGAAATTAGTTAACAAAGAATTGAGTAATTGAAAATAATATTGTAGAAATGAATCTTGTTTAAATAACTTTTCTATAACTCTTGTAACAAGTTGTAATTTCCACAATTTCTAAAGGTAGCATTTAAGTGTACAAGAAACTTTAGTAAGTTCACACGGTTATGTTTAATGCAGTTAGTTAAGAATTCATAAGGTTGGTCTGCCACAAATCGACTTTTGGTCTGAAAATTCATAAAGTTTCGTGTTGGACAACTTTTCGACTCTTTTGTTTTTAAACTCAATATACAACTGAGATTTTTTTTCCTAAAGTAGCAAACACGATACAACTAAAAATAAGGAAAAATGACGTGCATATTTATATTAAAACTAAATCTAATAACAAGTTCCTGAAATTTTTGAAAAGTTTTCGTTATCTGTAGATCTTAGTTTTAACCCTTCGTTAGTCGCGAGGTTATTCATAACATAATGAGTTACGCATGTGTCAAATTGATACATCCCACAAAACGGATGCGTTTTTATGTCTATATTAATCTCAAAGATTTGGTTAATTACATGACATAATTTCAGTAATTTTTACTATTGTATTTGCAACAATGCAAAAGCAAAATCAAAACAATCGCTAAGTGATTTATCTTGACTCGACTGACAATAATGTCATTATTACTCAACTTAATTGCCTGCCTTACTTTGACCTTCCGGCCAATAATTAAAAGATTAGAATTTGTTTACAAGTCTGATATTAATTACTCGCTTCTGATCAAACGAAGTGGCCGTCTAGTGTTAGGTACGTTGTGCTATCTAAACTAGATAGGCTTGATGAGGTAAGTGTCGCATCTTGAGGGGCAGGTAAAGAAAATGAAACTAATCAAATTAAAATCAACGAGCGTTGCTCAGCGGTGGTTCAGCCCGTTAATCTACTATTGTGGGAAATAACCACCAATAAAACGCACTTTAGTCATAAATAAGTAATTGCACAAGTTCATAAATAAATCAAAGAACACTAAAAAAAACAATGAAAGGGTTAAATATACACGTTGTCCCCAGAAATTTTTAATACGGGCATTTGAATGCTTTATTTGGCTCTTAGCAACCACTCTCATTTTTTGGATAGCTTAGTGAAATACTTTAATTCACTAGGCAACGGGAAATAAATATTAATTTCTAATTTGTAATAAAATAGAGAATCAAAGTGAAAGACAACCATATTTTAATATAACTAATTATACATAAATTCTATAACACAATGCTAACCTAACGAATAACAATTAACCAAGATTATCTTATTAAATGTTCGAAAACGTCTCCTTGTTGAGCTAAACAATATCCCAGACGATTGTAAAATTCTTGTCTCATTTTTCTTAACATCTCATGAGTGATATTTTGAATGGCTTCACGAATTTTTAATTTCAGATCATCCAAGTTGTCAGCCCTTTGCTACTGATGCGTATAAATTGCTTGCTCTATATCGCCCCAAAGAAAAAAGCCATTTGGGGGCAAATCAGGAGATCTTGGTGGCCATTTTATGTCCCCTTTGGTGCTAATAATGCGACCAGGAAATATTTGATTTAAATATTCCGTTGCGGCATAATGAGCAGGACATCCATCATGCTGATACCAGATGTGGGCCATATCAACATCCTGTAATCCTTCAACTGCTAGTATCACTTGGTTCTGAAGCAGTTTTAAATACTTTTGACCATTGAGATTCCCGTCAATAAAAAATGGTCCTATGATATGGTCCCTCAGAATACCGGCCCAAACGTTAACTTTTTGGGGATACTGAGTTCTTAAAGTTATTCTTCGGTGCTTGTTCGCTTGGGACCAGTATCTCACTACGGAAGGATTATGACGACCATATAAGGGGAAAGTCGATTCGTCACAAAACAGAATACTTCTAAGAAATTCGTGATTATTGTTTACTCTTTCCATCACATCTTCACAAAATTCCATTCGGCGACCATGGTCATCCGCGAAAACCTCTTGTGTCGTTTTAACTTTGAAAGACTTAAAACCATTCCGTTTAAATATTCGACACACTTCTGATTTTCCGACATAATTTCGGGATTTTCTGCAACCGCCCTTGCTGATAAAGTGTCATTTGCTGATATCATATTGCGAACCATAATTTCACGCATTTCAGCTTCTTCACTTTGAGGTCTTCGTTCCTTTGAGCACTTACATGGTGGATTTACAGAACCAGTTTCCTCAAATAAATGTATAACATGAAATACCGAACTGGTATTTACTGTCACTCGTATGCCAAAAAAACAGATTATTTGAGATTTCATTCATGGAATGACCTCCATAAAACCATTTAATAATTTGGGTTTTTTGTTCGGTTGTTAACATTTTGAAAACAAGTGTAGCAAATTTGAAGCTATCTACTATAAACTCTAATTGACATGCATTTAGCAGTAACAACCATGGCAACCTGTTGTAATAATTGAAAAGAACAAAATCACAGTGCCTGGAAACATATTTTACATTATTGCTCGTATTCAAAATTTCTGGAGACAACGTGTATAACAAAACACCATTAAATCAGGTTAAAGTACATACAAAACTATAACATTAAGAGAAAATGAATAAACAGCAGTTTAGTTACACAGACACTCAATAATAAAAAAACACATGTAGTCATACTCACAATTGGGTCATAAATAATCAAAATCCTAATAAAAATCGTAACACCAATCATGTCAGTCTTTAAGTAAATAATCATACAAAACAATAAAGCAAATTATGGTACATATAAAATACAACAGTAAAATTGCACAGATGATACGGTAAAGGCAAGGATAAAAGAAAACAGACAAGGAATTTGCCCGTACCCAATTGTTTAGTGACCACTAAAGCACAGAATACTTAAATTAAATTAGAATAAAGCAGATACAAAGAGAAATCAGCTCGCAAGCCAATCATTCTACTTAAACAAGCTGACAAAAAAAAACTCATTACAACCAAGCTTTACAAGCGTAAGTTATAAATAGATCACTAACATCGTGACCAATATATAAGTTTGAGTGCGTTAGAAAAATACCGTGCTCCCTTCTCCGGTTACACACTCGTCTATACAACAATAAAAATAAAATTCGAGGTGTTGAATTGACCTCGGGAGTGTATACACGCTTGGTAATTGCCTTTTACAATTAGTAACCAAAGCGGTATCAAATACCTGTTCATCAGCCCACCTCTACCCAAACATAAATATAAACAACAACGAACAATGCCAATTCGCACAAATATCAGAATAAGAGGGCCCCGTACTGCCTTTATTTTAGCATATTTCAGCTTAATGAGTCCGAGTACGAATAAGATCCCTTTGCAAGGCAATGTTTGATTCCTTTAATACGTTACATAGGCTGGTAAAATGATTAGCTGCGCGCTATCAGTTATACAAAAATACATACTTACACTAGAATAAATACTCCCTTAATTGATCACAGACACAAATCGTTAACATACGCGGTTCAACTCCCGATAGAAAAGACAACTTAGTGTTGGCGAATTCAAAAGAAAAATGTACACATAAGAATTACTTTAAAGACAAACTGTTTACAACGCTAACTGTAACTGCCCCCCCTTCGATTCCAAAACTAACTATATCTACTCTCGAAAAACCACCCCCGTTTTTCAAAAGTAATAAAAAATAAGAAACATTAATTTCCGATGGAACACTTTCATATTAATTATTGCGCGACATCTTAATTTTAACAACCCTACATGTCTCTAGAAGTAACAAACAGAGATATTTTTTGATCGCGGTCTGTACCGAAACCATTACTTATTAAGCTAGTGACATTTTCCATCCAGAATCGGGGCATAATACATTCCAATGATTCGTTACGCCCCTTCAATAAGCGTGCACCTGCCACTCACCCCCTAACATGTGTTTACATGCATATTAGTTAGAAACACTCCTGCATTTCTTAGATGAAAATATATAAATAAAAATATTCTGTAAACATTAGCAAATTACGCCGTATTATTAAGATATTAAAAATCCATTATCTTTTCTATCGTGGTAACAAAGGCGATTTGATAAACGTTTATTACAATAATAAAATTTTCGCAGACCGCTACCTACACTATGTTTTATGATAAAATTGGCAGAAAAGTTTAATTTTACTTACCTATGATTTTTTCATAAAAATTAATTTATCATAAAGTAAACAATCTTTTAATGACTATAAGTTTATTATTTTAATAAAAAATCAAGAATTTACCTTCTACCGTACCTCTTTTTAATTAATTCTTATTATACTCAAAGACCAATTGATACGAATGAATTTTAGTTTATTTACTTATTCAAGAAATTTTATCAACTAAATCTAGGTAGCATTATTAGCAAGGACTTCCAGAAGAAATTTAGGGTTTGCTGTATCTTTAAACCCAAAGGGTGGTTCGGAATATGCTAGTAATTTAGTCGAGTGGCGAGTAATTTAGAAACTAAAGGTGTCTGAACAACATTTTAGTCGAGTAGTTTAGTAACATCTTAGTCGAGTCGATCCATTTTATTCTATATTTTTCAATCGAGTAACGCCCGCACTACGCTTTACTGCATCGTGATTTATCCACTAAACAAGTGCGAACCTGTTTTTTTAGTCGAGTTTATTAGTTTATTTAGAACATGAGTGCCTATGGAATGTTAAATCCTCGCTTTATAAAAATAAACCACTCAAGCAATCTGATTATGTTGATTTCGAAAATGTGATGAACATACCTGGATTTGGCGTGAAAGAAATTAAATTGAAAACCAAAAGCATCAGGTTAGTATTTTTACCATCATAGAAATAAATATATAGTTATATTATAACAATTATTATGTTATTTGGCCTTACTTGCCATCAATGACAATATGCCTACCTATTATTTATGATTTTATGAACGTTTTTGGTGGTCGTCGGACATAATACAAGGATGTTCGTCCCACGTACAAGTTCCATATTCCTTATTTTTAGGATACTGTAATTTTTTAAAAGGTTAGGTTAGTAGGTATGGTTTGCAGTTCTTGCGTATACCTACTTTTTAGCGGTGTTGCCAAATTTAACCTAATTATTAATTTTGTATTTTATTTTTTACATTGCAAATATCAAGTGGTAATTACAGACAAGGGGGGAGGGAGCGTGAGACACTGCACTATTTTTCTAGATTGTTTAGTTTTCATTTTTCGTATTTTAGATCCACCTACTCGCAGGGGCTAAAAAAAATGAAGGAGTCCAGAAGTTCCGGTGCTGGTACCGACACGGTTTACGTTCCATCGGTAAAATGGTTTAGTTCTCACAACAAAATCAATTTACACCAGTACATGAACATGATAAAGATATCGGGACATCTTCGAGATTACCATCGTATGTGTTTAATATTTATAAATTATATTACTGTGAGCGTAAGCTTGAACTAAACAATCGGTCTTAGATAAAAATCGGTTAGTATAACCAAACATTTTTGTTTCAAAGTAAATTGTTGGTTTAATACATCACCAACCCCAGAACTGAAGCATCTGTTTAGACGAGACGTATGAGAGAAATAGAGATAAGACAAGAACCTAGATTTTCCTTCAAAGAGGTAAAAGCTAACTCACACTTAGGGAACAGGACGAACCCTACGGTACCGAGAAATTACTCCGACCACTCTGCGCACATTAGCGTAAGAGTTTGGATCAACCAAAAGTCAAACTTTATTTGGAACATAACACAAATATTTAAGATTGGTTCTACCGCAATAACACTTGTCTTGTCGTACAGTACGACCAGCGGAACGATGAACACATTCCTCTAAAACCTCTAGATGTTGATTAAAGGTAGATGCAAAAATTACCATATCATTAAGGTATGTAAAATAATACGGGCCCAAAACAGCTCATATAATGCGATAAATCAAGTGTGCAAATGTATGTGAAAACCATATGTGTGAATTTGTATAATGCATGTTCAGGCAATCAAAGGTTTAAAGTCAATAAAAGTGGAATTTTCCAATAAACAGAACGTGTATCTAAGCTGGAGAGATAACGAGCGTCACGATCAAGAACTATAGTATAAGTAGTGAAGAAAAATTAACGTATTTCATTCCCTTTCCAAGAGGGAGAGCGGGCTAATTGAGCTTTCCAAGCTTCCTCAGCCACAGTCATGGATTTCTAACACACGCACATCAATTATGCATGCGTAGTGGGATTAAGGGTAGGTCCGGTCAGGATAGAATCGGAAGGAACGCAGTTAGGGTTCTAAGGAGGAAGCTACTACCCAGACATTCACCTAAATTGCCGTACATGATCCCCGAATACGCAGAGTATGAGGAAAACTCTCTGAAGAAATCTCACACATGGGAAGCGGTAACGAGAATCTAACCCATTACCTTTCGAATGCTAAATAGATCGTGTTATCACTGATCCACTAGCTCGGTAAAATCGGTAAGTATCGTCTTGCTCTTTGATGAGAACGATGGGACTTGACCAAGAGCAACTGGAACATCAACCATACAATTCAAGGCACTCAACTCTTTGTCCGTAGGGAAAATCAGGCATGACTTTGTTTAATCACCAAAAATGTAGGTATATAAAAGATAATAATAATATAATACACGATTTAATATCTAAAATATAAGTACTTTAATTATGTGTGATAATCGATAATGTTTACATTTTCATATGGTAATTACAATGCTTGGCTTGAGGTTTGGGGCCGCGAGGAGAAACGTGTGCTACATTAGGGAAACTTCAATAACGAAGAATAGAAGGTGTCGATGAAGACGTGTTAGGAGACAGAACAGCAATATCAACATTAGGTTCAGCACGTAGACGAAGCTATTGTCAAGGAAGAAGCAAAAGAAATCGAAGAGTGACTAAAGAAAATTAGTAGTCTTCCGAGAAGGTGGATATTTCTACGATTGTTTGCCAAAAGTTAAAAGTTTAGTAAACAAAGTAATATCAGCAAGAGTTAACAGCATTTTGATAGAAATGTGTTTTAATTTCGACGAACACAGTACAGTTGTAGAATTTTAGAGAGAGGTGTTGATAATAAAAGAGGCAGGCGATAGCCAGGTATATGTCGGTAATCTGTAGACGATGGGGTTAACCTTTGCAGTAAGTAAATATGCGGGTAAGCAGAAGCTAACCATGCGATTTCAGTGACAATTGTAGAATTTACACAACGATATAATTATAATATGGATATCATCGTTCCACAGAAAATGGAATAGAAAAGTCCACGCTGAGATAAGATGTTGCAAGGAAACACTTTACTTTCTGAGTCCAGCACAACTGTACAGAAATCCTTTATTCAATAAGTAATGCTCTAAATTATATCCCAATTTTGATTAAGTTGTTTAAGTTACATTAAACGTAGAAGATTCCAAGCAAGTATTTTTGAATTAACATGATTTTTTTCGGAAATGTTATCAATTTTTCATGTTCTACTTATTTTGTTAGATGGCGGTAGTAATGTTTTTAAATATTGAATTTACACAAGTGGCTAAACAATTTCAATGCAGAAGTAAGAATACATGCATATATCGATGGGTTAAGGAATTACTTATCCAATAAAGCAAAAAATTATAAATTAAGTAGAAGGTACCTAATACGAATGAGGTTTAAGAACCAATTACGTAACAGAATTTCACCTAGGATAAAATTGCTATGTATATTACACAAACTTTATTTCAAAATTATGAATGTGGAATAAAATGTGGTAAATTAAATTACGCACGTGACAATGTTTAAAAACAAAAAATATGTTTAAAGTGGTACTTATAAATGGGTACGCTACACTCGCATCAGTCGTGTACTTGAAAGCCGCTTCATCAATCGTTTTCTTGTAAACCTGCACAGTTTTTATTACCTATTCTTGTTTTTGTATAATATTGTATAATAAAGCAAAAAATTATAAATTAAGTAGATAGTACCTAATACGAATGAGGTTTAAGGACTAATGACGTAACAGATTTCACCTAGGATAAAATTGCTACGTATATTACACAAACTTTATTTCAAAATTATGAATGTGGAATAAAATATGGTAAATTAATTTACGCACGTGACAATGTTTAAAAACAAAAAAGATGTTTAAAGTGGTACTTATAAATGGGTACGCTATACTCGCATCAGTCGTGTACTTGAAAACCGCTTCATCAATCGTTTTCTTATAAACCTACACAGTTTGTATTACCTATTCTTGTTTTTGGCGATTATGTGTTCACGTGCTTACGTTTTGCGTGGATATTTCTGCGGTTGTGTGTTTTCGTGTTGACTGTTTGGTATATTGCTTGATTGTTCAATATCTTGATTTGTTTGATTGAAAGTATTTGGTTATTTGAGGTAACGTAGTTTCTTTGTGTTGGGTTATTTGTTCGGATTTCTTTATGCATGCTTTGCCTGTTTATGTGTTCAGGTTTTTGTCTGTTTACATGTTTGGATGTCTTCGCATGGTTTTACAATTGATCTATGACTATTCTGTGCTTGTGTTTTATTAGATAATTTCCTTGATTTAGAGTTGTTTTTATAGATTGTTGGCTAGTTTGCTTTGTTGGATATTTTTGGTTCTTTGTTTGTTTTATCGTGTTGTGCGTTTGTCTGCTAGGCTCATTTGTGCTTTTGCGTGTATGTTTGTTGGCTAGTGGGCCAGTGGTAACACAACGTATTTAGCATTCGGGAAGTAATGGGATCGTTACCATCTACCCTGTATGTGTTTTATTCAGGAGGGTTTTCTCATACATGTATAGCGGCATTATCAGTCCGTATACGCACATCATGTGCGGCGATTTAGGCAAATACTGTGGTAGTGGCTACCCCCTCAGAACCATAACTCCGTTCCTTGAAAACCTGTGCTTAATATCTCCATGGATACATACTTAACTCATGTATATTGGGAATCTATGACTGCGGCTGAAGGAACTTGGAAAGCTCACGCAGCCTACCCTCCCATGGAGGGTTCTCTTCCTTTCTGGTTAGTTTCTTTGTTTTATTTGTATATTGGTTTGGGTTGCTCTGCTGTATTGTTGGCTAGGATTGTTGGTTGTTTCGGACCTGTGGTTTGATTGCTTGTTTCCTACTTTATTCGTTTTGGATCTGTTTCCTAACTGTTAGATAGCGTACTTGTTTTTTTTAGTTATATTATCTGTTACTATGGATTTGTGTGTTTGCGTGTTTTGTGCGTTTTTTGTGTGAATTCCCGATGAAACAAAAATGTCTTATACTTTGGTAACCACCTTCTTGTTAACCTTCCACAGTTAACATGAATTTTTCTGGCATGCAAGTCAACATCGCTGTCGGACACCGTAATTGTAAACTGCAAGAAAAACACGCGATTTTTCTAAAAGACAGCGGGAAACTAATTATAAACTTTTATTCTAGCTAATAGGCGACACTGACACATATTTTAGTTACGTATATGTTTTTATTCAAACATAAAAAAATAATTTTGATAACAAACTATGTCAAAAACTTAATTTCAATCCTTCAAAGCAAAGAAATAAGAGATGTATTTGATTATTCTATAAAATCCCTTAGGCATTCCTCACAAACAACTCTTGGCATGCTCTAAACATAAAAATGTGTGGTGATTTTCGCAGTTGTACTTTATTCTTCTATTTTTCTTGCTGCTGCATAGGACCAGCGTCCAAATGTTTGCATGTTAGGAGGCATGTTTTCTATATCCAATGCTACATATTTGTTTGATTCGAATTTTAATTTGTCGGAGTATATTATGTTCTACTCCACGTCACCGAATACGCTCAACGGAAAGTTACATCCCAAGCTGCTCGAAAAAAATTCGCCTACGCATTTTACAAGGCTCGTTCTTTGAAGTTACATAGTTTCTTCTGAATATGATGAAGAAATTGATAACAGCAACATACGTAACCATTGACCAACGACATTTAAATTTTGCATAGTTGTATGCGGCACACATTTTGCCAACTGTATCCACCAATCCCTTAGTTTTGTTATATGTGATTATAATTTTAGGTTTTCTAGTATTCTGGTCAATCGTATCATCGTGGTGCATGGTAGATAGCTGCAATACATTTTCTTTTCTGTTTTCCGTTAAAACCAAACATACTTGCTTATTCTGGTCTGTCTATTGTGACATTTCTATTCGTTCCGGAAATTGGCAGTCAGAATCGTTGAACTACGTCCCATCGACGTTGCATTTATTCTAAACAAATCCTCTGCATTCGTATGATTTATTTCTTGACATCGCTGCAATGTATAAAAGGCCCAGAAGCGCTTTAATTTCTAGTAGTTATGTTACTAAGATCGTTGACAGTCATTTCGATATATATATATATATATATATATATATATATATATATA